>JAAIXI010000248.1:8747879-9071087 GCA_013403645.1 Heliconius nattereri | reverse complement strand
AAAGCCAATAGGGCTAACAGCATTAACCGTCAGAGAACCAAGGCCCTGATGTCGTACGGAGCTACTACGGAGATGGCCGAGAGAATGCTTCAATTCTGCGCCTGGCAAAGTAAATTTAGAAGTGATTGCACGTATTTTGGAGTTATCCAAAAATTATAATGTATTTCCACGCGACATAGTTGGTTACATTTTTCGTTTTCATTTTAAGTATTCTTGGGTAAGAGAATAGTCTGTTGTTTATAATTTCTTTCGTTTAAGTTTTCTGTTGTTTATGTTATTTATTTGTGTTTATTTTAAAGCAATTGGAAAAACCTATTTAGAACTACGAAAATGCCGGTTGCATTAGGGTTTAATTAATTTTCACATTATCTTAAGTGCTTTGCAAACATATATTATATTAATAATTTAATAGTTAAAGCGGGCGAAGCCGCGAGGGGGTCGCTAGTTTATAATAATAAATTTATATTCTAAGACGTCGTGAGTATAAATTAAATGCTTTTACGTAGATTCAGACTCCTTTTCAAGTGAAGAAAAGTTGATGGTGCGTAATATAATTTGTGAAACAAAATCAAAGAAACGACAATTCCTTGCCCTGTTTGAATCAGATTCCATGGGCATGTAATCAAAGATTTGATGTATTGCAGGACCGAATCCCCAGTGAAGGAAATTTCCTATTAAATAAAATCGCTTTTGTCGTGAACGTTTATAATCGTTTACCATTTTTTTTTTATTCTAAAGAGGACGCTGTGGCTCAGGGACTCAAGCATGCGAATGTAAACGCGACGGTTGTGATAAATATTAAAAAATAAATCAAGGTATCAATAAAAAGACCATATTAGAAAGATATTCTTATATTGTTCTAAATTTCTTAATATAATAAGTAAAAAAAAATGCGACATAATTTTAATAATTCATCCCAAGTTACTTGGATTTTATATTTATACAATATAAAAAGCATATCTCGCACTACAGTGGGGCAACTATCCATATGGGAAGGTATCTAACCCCAAAACAAGAGTTCTACGAAAAGCTAAATTCTGCTAAATGTTTAATTGAATAGTTATAAAAAAGCCCTAGTTTACCCTATTTAGTTCTATTACAAGTGCAATACTAGTAGTTACTACAAAATATATTTAAGACAAATTACATGCTGTTATCGTCGAAAAGAAAACTTGAAAATAATATTGTGTGCAATAAATATAACAGAAACCAAGCTTTCTATTTAAAGAATTTCTCATAACTAGCGCATTCCACAAATAAGCAATCTTTTATATAGCAAGATTGAAAAATATCTTATTGGCAGACAATACTAAGATAGGCGGTACACTTTTATATTTTAAAAACGTCAAGTATGCACTTTTTTATAAAACATATATCTTTAATTCTTTTCGTTATCCATGTTACCATAGTTTCGTAGTGCTGTTCATAAAGTGCAAGGTAAAATTAGAAGAATGTAGAATTTATAAAGCACAAATAAAAGAGTAAGTGGAGTCCCCCATTCATTGCTTTAATAGAAAATAAACTTGTCTCATAGTAACAGAAAGAATGTAGTAAATTGTCAGCCAAGTAAATGGATATAGGGATATAATGAGTGAGATTACCTCGAGGCGTGCGGGCGTTTAATGTGTGAAAGGATTCTGTCAATATATTGGATTTTAATGAAAATTTCTTCGATCAACTATATACTGTACTGTACTGTATAATTGATCGAAGGGAAATTTCCATATATAGCTGGAAATAGGCTATATGGCTAGATATAGGAAAATTCCCATATTCAACCATTGACGTGAAAACTATATATGTAAATATGTAGTACAATATAATAAATATTTAGACAATAAATTAAAAAATATTTTACTTTCTGTAACCCGCGCATTTTTCTGGCACAGAACTTAACCGTTTTCTCTTAGGGAAATAGGTAATAATTAATATTATTTATTTAAAAAAATATTCAATATATATTTTTTCTTTTTTTTCAGCTTCACGCCATATCCCTCATGTAATAGGATCGACAGAGGGAGTTTAGTGCTTAGACACTCTGCTCCACACTTTCCACCGAATTATGTAAGTGGTGGAACTTAACGCCTCGCTTTACCTCGACACCGAAGAATCGAAAATATAAATTAAATTAATATTTCGTTATATTCTTCGAGTAGGGATCGTACTCACAACCAGTCACATTTACAGTCACACTTTGTGACCTCATTTATAATATTCTAATGAAATAATTTATAATTTTTTTAGAATAACATAATCGAAAAATTGACTTTTGTTCATAATATGTAGTTTACATTTAAATTTAAAAGGAACCAACCTGCTGTAAAATATTGTAAATCTTTACAAACATTTGAAAGAAGAAGCAAATATATACGTTTTGCAAGTATCTGGGACATTCATGTACATACTCGTTTATGAATAGGGCTTTAGAAATGACCGGAAGAGTGGCTCCGAGGACTTTTTAAAGCTATTTTTATGGTCCAACTATTTTAATGTTATTCGTATACTTGAATATATTCAAGTGAACTTTAGTCTCTACTCAGTTACATAATAATTTCGTTTTCCTACTATTACAATCATTTTCACTTACAAATAAAAATAAAAATAAACAACATTTTAAACATTTTTTCTTTAAAATATTTTTTGAGAAAATGTGTGCATGGGATTTGAACGCTTGCTTGGAATTTACTTGAAGTAGCAAGATAAAAATAAACAAATATAACCTCATAATACACGAATAAAACTGTATTCTATTGAAATCTAGTATAATTTATATCGAGTTCTAAATAGATTAGTTCTGTGAATGACGTTAAATACTCGGCCGATTTAAGCTCGCGTTGGCAGTGACTGTAGCAGCTGTCTAATTTGTTGCACTTGCATACATAAATTAGCCGCGTCAAGTTCAGCTAGCTCTAATCACTGATAATGTTTTATACTCCAATCGCTCTCTAATTAACGATATGCGTATGCTCTTTGATTTTTTTATGGTGGCTTAGATAGTAATTTTTTTTTTTAATTTACTCTCTCCTGGTAAGAGAAAGAGCAGCGTGCGTGCGTGTGTGAGTGAAAAGTGGCGAGAGGAGGAGAGAGTAATCTCCATTTCTCCAGGATACATGCGGAATATGCGTGATTATAAATAAAATTATGTTATGACCGCTGTGACCGTAACGCGATGGTTGTAGCTTCACTCCTTACTCGAGGGAATGATTTATTATTTTTTTTAAAAAAGGAACGTGAGAACCGGAGTGTCTTAACACTAATATTCCTCTTCCTCCCCCGCTGTGTGCAGTCATGGGAAACAGCGTGAAGTTGATAAAAAAAAACTTTATAGATTCCTAAGCTAAAATTCCTAAATTTCCTTAATTTTATATAAGCTTTACTAAAGTATTTATTAATTTAATGAACTAAACGCTAGGCATATTAGCATATTAATAACAATGTACCGCACTTTACACACTAGACCATTAAGCGTCGTAGAGCGTTGACTATATTCTGCTATCACTGCTCTATTTTACAGAATTTCATACTGCTACGAAATTTCTGGAGGAGTCACTTACAATATATATATATATATATAAAAGAGTTTGAAAGTCTGTTTACACAGCTGTCAAGGGTAGAGCCTGAAAATGATCATTAATTCAACAGCTTGTTTAAAGCAAAGTGTTCTTGCCACACCAATTAGTAGTCCTGGCAAGTTAACATTCAGCTTTTTAAAATATTTAGGTTACTTTTACTTTTAGAAGCTGTTTAGTTGAAAAAACAGAATTTTAAGAATAGAAAGGAGAATTTATAAAGCGAAAATCGTATAATATAAAAAAATTAAGGCCTATTCGAAACGGCCCCAAAAAAGACCGAAGCTCTAGACGTATATATACCTAATGTATATAATAAAATCATTACATGATCGTTGTTGGAATATAAATTAATATTTAATTTATTAAACTAAACGTCACACAATCTATGAAGTATGTAAAAGGTCAGTCTATGTTTTCCTGGTTGTATAGGTAGGTTTTAACAGAACGTAGAAAAAATAGAATAAATAAAATTTATTTGATGCACCATATTTTCCTTCAAATAAAAAAGAAAGTGATATTAAGGAATAGAAAGAAAAATGAAAAGAATATATATAATTTAAAAATTCAGTCCCAAGTTTTTGGGCGTAGTATAAGTAAGTCTCTTAACAACTACACGAGAGCGAGTCTACATTTACATGGAAATGAGGAAATTGTGAACCAAACTTTGTAGTTAAGCTGTCCACACCTAGACATACTAAATTAAATTATAAACTTTCAGTGCTCATATTGCTATATTAAATTAAACTTTTGCTTTATACGTTAGAACACCCCGAAAAACAGACAACTTTGTTTTATGCAAAAAGCGTCGAGTGTGAGTTGGACTCGCCCACCGAGGGTTCCGCACCTATTTTAGGATTGTGGGGTCAATAATTGTAGGCGTACTCACTCATGTTGTATGAAATGAAGTACATTTATAACTATGTAATAGTTTATATATATATAATTTAAATTTAAATTTCCATTTTACGTAATATTTCCTTTATTTGTACTGTAAGTCCTCTTTTTGCCAAGTTTAATAACTGTAGGTTTACAGGAAATAGCCTATTGGTGTATTACTAGTTGTCTAACCATACTAAGTGTTATTTAAATTTTCCTTTTACTTAACAACAAGCCCTCAAAAATAGTTATAGGGACTGAGAGAGAAAAAGAATGAACCTATAACAAGTTAAGAATTTTGAGATAAGCTGAAGTTTACTGATGAAATAAACGGACACAAGGAAATAATGAGCAAGATTAACTCGAGCCACGCGGGGCGTGTAATAAAGAAGGAGCGTTAAGCTGTGAGTTGCGATAAATTGGACTATAAAGTCTTATTCACAGGGACGCTTAGGTAAACGATTTTGTTGAAAAAGTAGTAAAGTTTTAATTGATTTCTACATTTAAAAAATAACATAATTACTAGCTTCCCAAGCTCTTTCCGTCTACCCTACTATTTATTAAATAAAGATAAATAAAATTTTATAAATAGGTCGTATTTAAAACCCACTCGTGAATTCAACCGCGTTATCTAAACAATTATTTATTTGTTAACTTGAACTGCTTTCGTGCTCTTATAATAACATAATTTTAAACACAATAATATAATCTATACATTGAAAATTAAAATCGCGACCGAGTCAATAAAACAGTATGTTACAGCAATTTCGTCAAACAAAATACTTTATACGATTTTCTTATTTATGAACAGATTGAAATAAAAGAGCCAGTAAATCTTAAGGAAAGTTTACTAAAATACAACAGTTAAAGAGATTGGCGCGCACGAATACACAAACAACCAAACATAATTAAAAAAAATATTTCGTCTTCTAGAACAAATGCTAGGTAATATTAAAAGAAGTATGAAGAATTTAATTTACTTATTTAATTTGCTTCTATGCAGTAGCATTAATAAAAAATGAAGTAATTTAAAACCTGTCACTTAGTAATAAAAGCAATGTAGTAATAGCCAAGTAAATGGACACAGGAGTTAGTAAGAAGATTAGTTCACAGCGTGAGAAACTGAGAACGTTTAATAAAGGGATGTGTAAAAGTACTCCCCTTTTCAATTTTTCTCCCCCTTTCAATATTTGATTATAATGAAAATCTTCATATATAGCTGAAGATATGTAACCAACTCGGACAAAAACAAGGCAGGGTCAATTTTAAAGTTCAGTTTAATTTTTAGATGATCATTCGGATTTTAATTTAGAAAAGATACCTGAAAATATTTTGCAACTGTGTATAAAAAATATTCATTAAAAAATCTTCACAAAAAATCCTAAATTAAATCGTGCATGATTAATTTAATATAATTTTCACTATTTTATTTTATTTATTTAAGTTTCAGTTCAGTTTCAGTTCAATACCTTTGGTCAATCGGTTCATAAATAAAAACACTTATATCAATATAAAATATTTACATCGATTAATTTGCTTTAACATAGAATTTTTGTTAATTTAGCTGGGATTTAAATTTTCAATGTATGGATTGATATTATCTTTAAAGTGTTAGTGTTAATACTCAAAATTATTTAATTAATATATAGTAGTACTGTAGTTGAAACGAGCAAAGCTGCTAGTATTAAAGATACGTGATCAATCCGGCCTAAGAGTTTAATTTATATTATTTGTCTGAAAATTAATTTTTATGGTATTACAATTTGTAAAACATGTACACTAAAAGTGAATTATTTTCTTTATTCTAAGTACTTTAAGTTGTTTTATAGGACATAGAGCCCGAGCTTACTGCATGAGATGAGACTATCGTCTAATGCAGTAAGCGATGTGTCTTATGCAAGCAGTTTCTATACGATTCATTGATTCTACAAGCAATTTGCAATTCTTCTTATAATCAATTGCTTTTTATTGGAACAGAAGTTATCTATGTATTAAGTTCGTCTAGAGGAACATTCCTAGAAAGCTTTACTTGTTATACCTTTATAATGTTCTGTTAGCTTCACACTTAATCCCTATCGGGGTAGTATATTAAAAATCAATATTATATATTATTGCATACTTTTCCATTTCCTATAAATAAAATTTTACCTTTCTTTCACTAGCTTACAGTTTTTTACTCAAAAACAGAAATATATTAGCCTTCAAATATATGTCTACTTCAGAAAAATAGCGAAAATACATAAAGAAATATGACAGGAAAATGATCAAATTTCTATTTAAAAAACAACTTAGATGCTATTGTGGCACTTGTTACATAATATATTTTACTGACACATTATATTTTTCTGATAATTTTTTCATGAACAACAAAGCTAAGATGTACTCGAGAGAAAGTTTATTTTTAATTAACGGGAGAGACAGTCAATAAAATAAATTCAATTTTAGAAATGCTTGGCGGACTGCAAGCAATGCGTTGCTCATCCTTGATTTAGACGGACCTAAGCACTGAGCATACAAATTTATACAAGAACACTGTGTAAAGAAATTAAAAAGTTATCTATTAAAAAGACCAAGAAAATTAAAATATAATAAAAGGAAAATAAATATGTAATGGAAGAATATATCTCATTTACTCGTATCAGAGTCGCTACGTCGATAAATTCTATATACGAGTATAGTTTCTAATACCCCGAATGGCCTCGTTCAAGTAGCACTTTAACGTCTTAACGCCCAAGACATTTTCATTGAACGTCCTTTGTAAGAAGAATGAGACATAATGAAAAAAAAGAAATATGTTTATACTTAACAAGTACCTACTAATCTAGCAATAGAATATTTTCATTAAAGTTTACTTTAAAATGTATAACATAAATTTATTACATTTTATTTATAACAAAAGGCAGAGTAGGCAAACGGAACTTAGGAATCTAATGTTGAGATACTCCGTTGTCATTAAATAGAAATTAACAAATTATATAATTATACTGTTAGATTTTTTAAAATTGTGCTTATTACAACAGGTATGCTAAGTTATAATGAATTCAACATTATTTATATTCTTAGTCTATTGCTTATATTATGATAATATTATTATTAACACATTATTTTAAAAAAGAGTCTGTAAAGTGTCTGCATGTTTTAAATAATTATTTCTAAGTGATTTAAGAGCGGACTGGCGGCTGTAAATTACCCAGCTTAGAAATATGTCTAACTAAAGAAAATCTCCTCCTGATTTAAAATAACATTTGGTGCTAAATATTTTCTTATATGTAACAGAAAATTATTATAAATGATATAAATTATGATCATTAGTTAATGAAAGTGTAACCAAACACTTGTTTTCCTTT
The DNA here is from genome assembly GCA_013403645.1 of Heliconius nattereri. Classification (NCBI taxonomy): domain Eukaryota; kingdom Metazoa; phylum Arthropoda; class Insecta; order Lepidoptera; family Nymphalidae; genus Heliconius; species Heliconius nattereri. The sequence continues at coordinate 9,063,292 of JAAIXI010000248.1, read as the reverse complement.
TTTTTCAGCTTCCCCTGTATCACGCATATAGCAAAGTAGGTAGAGGGAACCTCCTGCTAAGACACGTCGTTTTCTACTTCCCGTTTTTGCCTTCTTAGCAGAGCGAAGAAATGAAAATATTAATAAATAAAAAAATATTTACCGACGGTCTCAATAATTGTTGTGCATATTATTCTAATTACCTACTTCACGAAGTCCTATATTTTCCCCCCATTTTAATAATTGTATTGCATTTTCACTTCGCGCCTTAATATTTAAATTGACATACAATTTTAATTTGACAACTTTATGAACAACAATAGAAAATATATTTCTCACATATTATAAAAACATAATGATATTCATAATTTTTATAAAAATGCTATAATTTTACGCTTCACGTTTACTCTTAATGATACTTTGATATACAACGAGTATAAAAGTCTTGTACAGCAGTGGCGAATTAAATTGTATCTCTGTAGCCATGTACCGTTTTGTATCATTATTTGTTTCTTTTATATTATTGGTGAGTAATAAATATATATACTCGTATATTGAAAAATATATTCTAATTTCAACTTTGGATATTTGATTATTTTTAAGGTTCCGTACCTAAAAAGGAACGGAGCCCGGTCGGTCCGGTCGGTCCGGACGACTGTCGAGACACTTTTTCTTAGGAACCCGTGGAGGTACCAAGCTAAAATTTATATTAAATATTCAGGTCTACCGTGCTTTGCTAAATCAAACTTCTCAGCCAACGTAATCAACAGAAACAACCCTTTATGACGCAAAATTCCGTTCCGCACTTCCGTTTTTTCCTTTCGTAGTATGGAACCCGAAATATATTATATATTTTTATAAATACAAACTTATTGTTTATATAATAATATACAAAAAAAGACTGTGTAAATACTGAAAATATATACTATATTTATATAAATATTTTTTGTGTATAAACAGATAAATTAAATTTATTCAACAGGTGAAAGGTCAAGACAGTCAAGATAATATAAAGAGATGCATGAATATGGGTAGCGTACGTACCTATTATTTATCTAAGGTTTTACATCGGTTACTTTTTTATTAGTTGCAAAACAATTAATTGATATTATTATTAATTAACAGTACGGAGAAGAATGCTGCAAATATGAAATGAGTGAAGAGTCTAAGGAATCGTATGATGAATGCCTAAAAAAAACCCATAGCATAGAATCTGTAAGTAAAAATATACGTATTATATTTTTCAAAATATTCCTAATATATGTAGAGTACAAATTTTGAAACTCTGCCTTTTCACATATAAATTTAGCAAACAACGCTACATATAAATGTAAAAGTATGTACCTTGGATATGTAAAAAAATAAAAATATAAGTTAATATAGTTACATCTGAATCTCTGAAAGATTTTCAGTTAAAGACTTTAACCAGACATACACTAGATAATTCCCATTTTCGCTACCGTCCAAGCGCAGGCATGTAAATTCTGAAGGTATTAGGCCCACTATCTTACCTAGCAGACTTAGAGTTCAGGAAATAGATCCGGAAGACCTTACAATTTTATCCTTGTTAGCTCTTTATCAAAGGTAACCAAGACAAAATCAGAGCTGTTCAATCTATTTAATGAATTCATATCCTTCACATATTAACTCATTTGATATTTTAACCTACTACTTTAAGCTAATGCAACATTTAATTTTATATATTAAAATATTCATAATTGGCGAGTTATTGATTTAAAACTATGTCGATGTATGCAAATATATTCTGCAGCCCTATGGCTAGTGCCAATCGAGTCCGAGCACTTTTAATTAAATTGATTAGTTGGTTAAATGTTTTAGTATTTCCGTAGCAGGGTGAAATTTTGCTTTCTATACTTAATTTATTTTTTATATATTTAATAGTAACCTATTTCTTTTTTTAAAAACCTATTTAATATTATTTATGTTAAATACACGTAGAGTCCATAAATAAAGCTTTTTGTTAGATCCAAACTTTATCACATATTTAGAGGGTTCACTTAACTAGGATCCCTAAGATCTACAAAGAGATCTACAAAGGCAATCTAGTGCTAAGACACTACGTTCTCCACTTTCTGCCGAATTCTGGAGGCATTGCATGTTGAGCCACGCTTTGCTTCGACACCAGAGCGAAGAAATGGAAATATAAACGAAAATAAATATTTCACTCGAGTGGGGATCGAAACAACCGTCGCGTTACAGTCACACCTTTGTGCCGCTGAGCCAAGACGGCCTCTCAGAAAATTTAAATAGTAATTAGGGAAAAGGGAAAGGGGAGAAACAATTTAGTGAAAATATTTTAGTTAAATGAAATTTTGTGCCATAAACGAGATTAAATTTTAAATAATTACAACTAGAAATTAGTCTATGCTTCGGGAATATGTTGAGTAAATATGCTTTTGCGGAACTTAATTATATTCAATAGTAGGCAATATAAAATGATTAATATTGAAATTATTATTTTTTTAACAATTAAAAAATTAAGTATATTTTTGACTTTGCTTTAATCTCGTTTTAGTGTGATTTCCACGTCTGCTTAGGAAAAGCGGATGGATTTTTAAGACCCAACGGGACATTCGACAAAATTGCCTTAGAGAAGCTACTGGATAAGAATTTCGAAAAGGACACGAGCGTGTCGGATGTTCTCAAAGAGAAGTGCCTGAGCGAGGACTTGGACGCTTATATACAAGAGGATCCTTGCTATTTAAAAGAACTTGGCAACTGCTTGGGTTTTTATGCTATGTTGGTGAGAACTTTTGTGTGATTATTATAGAACAACCAATATTGTATTAAAGTGGGACAGTGTCAGATTGTAAGCGCGTTAGTTGTGAGTTCGATTCCCAAATAGATAATTATATTTAATTTTCTTACACATTTTGGTAAAACAAAGCGTTTTGGTTTGGTAAACAAGAGCTTTTTTCATTACGTCCCGCCGTCGCGGTTGGAACACTAATGATTATTAAAAATATATATTTAATCTTATTAAACTAATCGTCCTAGAAATAATGATGTGAATGTTTTTTTACTTTTATATTTCAGTCTTGCAAAAATTGGAACGAAAGCGATGAATGCAAGAAAATTAAAACCGAACTCGAGAAGTGCCAGAAAATATTGCCCTAATTTATTTGAAGCTTTTTGCGCCTTCACTAACTTATATAGCTTTCTACTTACTTATATTTCTATATTAATATGTTAATCATCATAAAATATATTATATTATACACATTGTATTATTAATTACCTGTATTATTAATTTTTATACATATTATAAAATAAACATTGTATTACAATATATAGAAATACGTATAAAACAAGCAATACTGTAATTGAATTAATCTGCCTAAGCCAGAGCACATTTTATTTAATTAGGTAGAAGCGCTATAGCGTATAAGCGCGTATAAGCTACTATCTTACATTAAAATTTATTTAAAAAAACCTATATAATGTATTCTAAAATAGAAAATTATAAAAAAATAATCTTTAATCATTGTCCCGCGTACAGCAGGATAGGCAGAAAGAACATTAAAATGTCAAGACAAATTTACTTTTATTTATTTTTGTGTGAGTTAAATAATAATTAATATCTCTGAGTGCCGACTCTAAAAGTAATGCTGGGGGTTACGCTACCTTTACTTTGATTAAAATGTGTTAATGTCACTAATTTAACAGTCGGCCCTTTGACAATGAGTTAAGTTTAAGGACTTCATTTTACGACGAACCTAAAGACATGTTTTGTTCATGTCCTTAATACTTGCTCTCTAGTAACATTGGGTTGATTGCTCGCTAGAATTAGTTTCGGACAATTGAGAATTGAAGAAAATCATTATGTACAAGGTAATTTTCTTAGTTATTATTTTATATTTATATTTTATTATTATTTATTATTATATTAGTTATTATTTTATATTTATATTTTATTGCTTACTAAATATTTATATAAAGGGGCCAGTCGCGGCTCGGAAGCACAACCGTACGGCTGTAAATGCGACAAGTCGTAAATTCAATTACCATTTGACGAAATTAAATATTAAATATTTTCATATCCTCGCTCTGTTAACGAGGTAAAGCGCGGTGTTGAGTTCTGCCACTCAACACGCAATGCCTCCAGCTTACGACGGCGACTGGGGAACGAAAATATCTAAATGGAAACGAAGTGTCTTAACACTAGCTTCCCAGGTTCTCTCCGTCTACCATGCTATTTGTACGATACAGTGATCCTGTGGTAAGTTAAATTATACGTCAATCAACCACCTTGAATTCTATCAGAAAGCGTTTCTTGACAATAGGTTCTCTCTGTCTTGTTAAATGTGGGATGAAGCGAAGCCGAAAATAAATATACATGTCGAGAACATTATAACGATATTTATAAATGTACTTAAATTTTATCTTATATCCCAATGAATTCCAGCAATGTTGCACCCTGAATACTGTCATTCAGTTTTATGAGTACTACAGCGTAGCAGCGGTATATTTGACCTGGGAAAGATTACATATTTTAAGTGAAAAATTAAATAAAACTTAATATTACGATGAAATGTACCAGAGTAAATTAAAAATTGCAATGTTATACATTTTTATTTTATATATTTAATTGTTAAGAATAGTTAAAGCTTAATATTAATACGTTTATAGAAATATACAAAATTCTAAGCAAATTCTTGTTTGACAATTAATTATACGTAGATCAGTTAACAATATATATAAATTACTGAGGATTTTGATAATTCATTATCCATACGGAATATTTTCCTATGATTTAAAAGCTAAAGCGTACTGGTAGAACTTATCTACGGTTCCATGAGAAGTATCCTTAACATAATTTTGAAGTAAGCAAATACTTGCCAACCAACGTGCTGGTCAGGAATAAGTTTAGAGTTAATTTATTCGCAGTACGGAGAGGAACAACAACGAACTCTTTATATAGTTTATTAAAATATCTCAGCTTGTCTAGAACTATCATAAATTCGTTTCTAGAGCGTACTTTGAAAGAAGAACCATTTCGAACTTGGTTAGGAGTTCGGACAGAGGAGGCGAGCGTTAATATGCATTTTAAAGAGGAACCTTAGCCCTACATTTGAGTAGCAATTCCCAGGCGCTGACCTGGCTCTTCTCCCTGCAAGCCAATGAGTCTGACACCCGCCCACCCCGTAAAATTCATAGAACGCTCAGAAGATTCTAATGTTAGAATCTCCATTCCATATGTATGGAACTACCGAACAGATCTGACGAAGAAGCTTGAAAGTGGAAGACGAAACCGTGCGATGCCTATAAGTTTAACTATAGAATGTGGGATCGTTTTGAACATATCGTTGGGAACATATTTTGTTAATTTCTCCTGGAGACGAGGACCTAACGGAAATATTAAACTGGAGCGTAAATTGAGAACCCAATTTTTAGTAATTGTTTAAACTACAATTTTTATTCTACAAATGCTCATGAAATTGAGTGAAATTCCGCTCACAAATTCCACATGTATGTATTGGTATAGGACGCGTAGCTTGTATTAACCACGCATAATTAATAACCTCACATATTGATTACCTGTAAATTGCTTTAGCTCTAATTTTACGTCAACTATGATGAATTACACTATAGTTTTGGCATTTTATTGTGAATTGTAATTGATGTAAATTAGTAACATGATTGTTTTCTTTTATTTTCTCTTCGTGTACATTATGATATTTAAATGAAACTTATTTTTGCTGTATCCCGCATAAGGCAGGGTAGGCAGAGGGAGCTTATTGTTAAAACACTCTGTTCCCAACTTTCTGCCAAATTCTGTAGTTATTGCGTGTTGAGTGGCAGAACTCAACGACGCGTTTTGCCTCTACACCAGAGCGAATAAATGGAAATATAAATTTCAATAAATATTTCATCTCCTCGAATGGGGATCGACCCCACAATTAGTCGGTTTTACAGCCTCAAACCTTAAACTGGCCTGCTATAAAATTTTTTTATAAAGGGCACAAGTTTGTTAAATTATAGTTTAGCCTTAAAAAATATTATAATTAAAAACCGTAAGATATAGATGTATGATGATATAATGTATCCGTAATAACATCATATTCTAAAGCATCTAAATGTGCAAAATTACAGCACTGGTCTTTCTTCAACGAGCTTAGCTTAACAGCTTCATTTGATGGTTAACTTAATGACACCTTTGATATTTCTTGTCCTTATTTCGTAACCTCGGGAACAGAAGTAGGGTTTATTGCTCAAACGAAGTAAAGCAATGAGTGGTTTGTTAAGTTCAGTTAAGAGGTGTCCTTTTGTTATGTATTAGTGTAGTGACTGTCCATTTTTCTCTACAAGAAATATAATAAGACTTTCTTTTTTATATATATTTTTATTAATTATTAACAATGACGAGACAGACAAGCTACTATGGAGTTCCTTTAAATAATTACTTAAAATAAAAGCCATGATAATAGATTTTGTTAAACAACTATGTAAGTACGAGGCCAATCGTGCAGGGGCACAAGTATGTGTTTGTGGGTTCGATCCTCGCTCTTAATTATTTATTGCTTTGGTAAGCAGACGCTACGCTAAATATGAAAAGATTACAGCTATTTTAACCCATTTAGACCCATACTTAAACTAGCAGTAAATAAAAGGTTTTTTAGGTAATAATTGATAGATATCGATGTAAGAAAATAAAAAACGTAAAAAAATATATTTTGTTTTTATTTAAATATAAAAAAATGCCCTCCCTCAATGGGGTCAACACGTAGTATGTAAATTTTCAAAAAATTTTTTGCGACACGAAATGTTTTATAACACGTTTTACACTATCAACGCGTTTTTTATGGCACATTGCACGTCTCAGTTGCTAGCAAAATTTTTGGGAGTACCTAGTGGTCTACCCCGTGGTGCTGCAGATTTGGTACTACAGAAGCTGCAGGTCGCATAAATACGTTAATGTTTTCGTCTCTTAAATCGTGACGAGCGATGTAACGAAAAAATCAAGCTAATCTATCCTGTTTATATTGGTTAGAAAGTGCAGGTGCAGCGAATTTGCAACAGCAAGATCCTATGTATGTGTGGATAAAACTCACCACTATTTTTTGCCACGTACAGCATTGCTATATAGGTAAAAAGATTGATCAGACTGATCAACCCCGCCCATAACACACTGTTAAACCTTCGCACTAATATACACTTCGCAATAATAAACCAACGGGGTTGCTCAAGATAACGGTTCCTCTACGTTTCTTAGCAAAAGGTTGATAATTGCTTCTGTCTCAATTTTCATTGCTTTTATTAGTAAGCAGGCTGATTAGCGGTGCTTCGTATATTGTTATCATTTCCTTCTTCGTCGATTACCACACCTGGTTCTAGACGCAGCGCAACTAAATATACCTCTCCAAAGTCTTTTTCTTCAATAATTACAACTGCGATTGCTCCTTGAAGACCCTTATATTCATTGCGACCGCTAAATATCCTAAAAGTCATTATGAACTTTGGATGGACATGCGTATAAAAACATAAAAATTGACCTCTGATCTGCCCATTGGCCCCAATTGGGCACAGCACCGTAAAAGTTGAATTTGTCCTATTACGACTCTTCTTTTCTAATCAAATGTAACTATATTACATAGAATCAAATGTAATTATATTACATAGAATACTAAATATCTTAGTATGTTTTGTACCAAAACAAATGTATTTAGAAGAAAAAGTTAAAAATAAAAATACTTATATTTTGCCTTCACAGATTTATTGAAACAGCTTTACAAAAGGCACGAAAAGAACGATTGTAAAAAAAAAATTTGGATTTAACGGCTACAACATAAGGATCATCTTTACAATTCTAGATATAAACTGCATAAAAATAAAAATATAAAAAAAAACAAGGGTATTATTGTAGGTGTACCCATTTGGGCACGGCGGGTCTATTTGGGTCAAATACGTAGAAATTACGATTTATGAAAATTATAACAGTAACTATAGACAAAAATACGACAATAACTAACCGATTTCCCTTAAATACACTTATGAGGTAGGTACGGAACCCTATAAATAAAAATTGGGATGTACACAGTATGACTATACATTTTTGTATTGTTCTCTTAGTATAAAATTAGATTTTGTTACATTTACTATTTTTTTTTGAAATTTTCTCATTTTTACAACCAATTGATATTGCATTGAAGCAATAATTCAGCATGAATTCTGTAATTTATCTTTATTAAAGCTTATCTCCGTTTTGCAACACTGGATTATAATCGAATCGTAGATTGAGTCTTATATTAATAAATCATTTGAACGTATAATATATATGAATTTATTCATTTTTGGAAAGATGATGAAATATAATGTAATATGACGTTTATACAGTAAGTATTATACTTTAAATAAATCGCTATAGTCGCTATTTAATTTAAACTGGTGTTTGTGGATTCCATTATCAAACTTACATTTATCATAAAGATAATCATAATGGTCACGAACGAATTCACTCTTTATGATACTTTTTTCTTTTTATCTTGACTTTGTATCCAGTACAGCAGCAGCAGCAGCAGCAGGATAGGGATATAGAACCTGGGAACCTAGCGTTATGACACTCTGTCCCCATGAAGACACTTCCGATTCCCATTTCTCGCCATATTCTCAAGACATTGCGTGATGAGCTCACTGAATACTGGCACTCAACGCTGCGCTATGCCTCGCTACCAGAGCGAAGAAATTCAATATTTCATGCCCATACGCCACAAAAGCCTCATGATACTTTTTATATTTGGTAACGATTCAGCTACCTTAAAAGGTAAAAATGTAACGCTTATAGGATCACTTTGATGTCCGTCTGTTCGTCGCGTTAAACGGAAATTAGTACAGTAGTAGAAGAGTTTGTTTGTTTGATTGTTTGTTTGTTTGAACGCTAAGATCTCTGGATCTACTGGTCCGATTTACATTGTTTTTGTTTTGTATGAAAGCTGCATTCTTCAGAAGTGCTATAGGCATATAACATTACATTACATACATGTACTAATAAATTAAAATACTTTCTAATTTGACTTGCAATTTATTCTGCCATATTCATAACAGCCGTCGTTGCCAAGCAACGGTTTGCAAAATTTGTTTGTTGTTTTAAGAAAACGTCACCCAAAATGAACTTATATTTTGATATTCATCCTTAAGGAAATGTCACTGATTCGAAATGACCTAGCCTTCGGGCGACACAGCATAAGTATGACCTACGCGAACGGGCAGATAACGTTGACGGTTTTACAAATTTTAATACATTTTCGAACTATTGTTACTTTTTATCTAATAATTTGCTGTTTATAATTTATTTAAACTACACTTTGGTTCTTTTATTATTTTATTTGATATTGATCGCAACAATTTACCTATTTAATATAGAAAAATGTTTAGTTATTTCATAGAGTCGATATCTACGAATATGTACGAACGCACGGAAATTTTAGGTACTTTTACTTCTTTTGTTGGTTCATTTCAATAACTTAGATATTTTTTCTAATAGTATGTCTCTACTTATTATTCTTTTTGATTATTGAGGCTTATATTTTCTTACTAATTCAATTGAAAACTGAAAATAATTTCATAAATATATTTAATAAATATTCTTATAGTTCAAGCAGGCGTGGCCGCGTCCGGGTCCACTAGTAATATAAATAAAGGAAAAATCCTAAAAGTGATAATTTATAGATATTTCATAAAACAAAATTACAAAATTATATTTGCATTACATTTCATACAAAATGAGTGCTTATTCCCGAGAGCTTAAGTATGTCAGTACAAGTTGTTTTACTAGTTGTATGTACTTCCCGTCGACCTACGATCTTGAAATCGCTACGGAAGGCACAGTGGGAAAAATCGACTGGCACTGAACCGATTTTATTTGTTTGTACAAATTAACCGTGTAAGTGTCAGTTCAAATAATAACTGAATAACAGTTAATCAGTTATTCTAGCTAAATGTCTCTTTTTAATTAAAGTAGTAGTAAAAATGACTGAAACACGCATTACATGCTATATGCTACTTGCAAACAGCATTTAAATTGTAATAAAGTTCTAAAGTGATATTCAATAATATATTCTACGTCGTAGCAGACCGTAGATTTTGGAATTAAAAAACTTTTAGTTCGTCTTTGATCAAAGTTTCTCGCTCTAGATGTATTACAAATCAATGAGATTTACTTAGTTTCTGTAAGTTCTTTTTAAGTTATATAATTTATAAATTATATAAAAAATATTTAGAAAGAAAAATAAATATATAAAAAAATAAATGTATTTCAAATAAATATATTTGTTTTATATGGAAGAAATAATATAATCTTGATTTTCGAGCAGTAAATCTCATATCTAATTGTATGGGTGTATGGGGACCTATATGCAGATAAATTACAGAAAACACCATGAAGTTTTTGTCTTTCTATTTTATTTAAAATTCACAACGAATCATATAACTAAGGAATGATATGTATCAGCAGATTTAGGACTTACGATTACCATGCCAAAATTCATTGACGTCCATCCCGTAGTTATCAGTATTTTAAGTAAAAATCAAATTCCAGTCATAGCCCAGGGACACGAAACGACTGGTTATGGGTTCGATCTTCACTCGAGGAACGAAATATTTATATAAATTTATATTCCCATTTCTTCGCTCTGTGCATTAAAGAATTAATGTAAAATTTAAAATTTTATTCCTTTTAACCTATAAATTGCTAAATAAACTTTTATTTCTCGCTTAGATGGTTCTCTAGTAGTGGATAATTACAGAAAGCAATGATTTAGACTGTGTCTCGTGGTTATATTTACTAAAACTGGTAAAGCAGTTGATACATACATACAAACATACTAATAACTATTAACATTTTTATACTTTGTATTTACTTTAATGAAGGCTTATACTACTTAGCTGCACAACGTATTTGGCACAACGCCTCAGAAGCTTAAGCTCACGATATGCTAAGCCGACCTTAATTACAACTTCCAAGGTATATCTTAATACAGGTGTGCGTAAAGGGAAAAATATATAGGTCGCACCTACATGTGGGAAGTGCTAATTAAAAGTAGGTGTTTACTTGCGAACATAAAGCTTTAATGAAAGTGTTGTTGCGAAACTGTCGTGAATTATATCACTGTTTTTAATATATGTTATTTGTTATCTGTGTATTATGTAAGAACACCTGGTGTTCAGTTTTTTGAACTTACAGGTACGTTGCTTAGTCTAGTCTTTGCTTTAAAGGAGCTGATAATGCTAAAGAAACCGGTTATGGGAGCCGGATTAGCCCACTGAGGCTTCCGTACCAATTTCAGGATTGTAGGTTAAAGGAAAATACAACTTATCTAAGTTGAGTAGCCTATAGGTTTGATTAGCGGCGGTTTTCATACAAAATGCATCAAAAAGGCGTAAATGCTCGTATCTTTTGATTGTGTTGACAAAATTTGATTTGTTCTGTGCGTACCCAGGTCGTATCGACCTGGAAACACTGCAGCGGGAAAGCGATTCCACAGTTATGTGGCGCGTGGAAGGAAGTTCCTACGAAACTGCACAGTTGTGGAGTGCCAAGTATCCAGATGGTGTGGATGAGTTGTGACGTAATGTGTGGTTAGAAAATTCGGCGGTAGGTAACAGGTCAAACAGTTCTCCAGAACACTCTCTATGATAAATGCGGTAGAGAATCCACAACGATGAGATATCTCATATCTACGCAAAGCCAAATTATAATCTGAATTCGGCCATAAAGCAGAGAACGGAGTGTTTTGACACATGAACTATTTTGTCTCCCTTGCTATAAGCGTACATAGCGTGAAGCTGGACGAATGAACGATATAAATAATCAGAACAGAGTCATGTAGACAATAGCAACTGATACTTTTATATTTCTACCCCCCGCAAACAACGTAGGGGCGAGATAAAATGTAAATAACCACGTTTTCCCTAAAGATAACACGGCGAGTCGATGATAACAAGGCCGGTTTACAAGGGTAATAAGGTCATGGATATTTGAGTATACGAGAAAGAATAAAAAATAAATTAGTTTACATTTTGCTGTGGGATTGGTGTACTTAAACAAAACGTTAAGGGAAAAGCGAATTATCTTAATACATCCTCGTATATAGGTTATATGGGAATTAGAAATACAAAGAACAATACGCGTTGCCATAGCAACGTATATGCCACTTTACTTTTTGTTTCAGCTTCACGCTGTATCCCGCACACAGTACGGTAGGCAAGGGAACCTAGTGTTAAGATACCAGAGAGAAGAAATGTTCAAGTTTGTGGGTTCAATCCCCACTCGAAGAAATATTTATTTAAATTTATATTTTCATTTCTTCGCTTTGGTGTCGAGGCAGAGCGTGGCGTTGAGTTCCACTACTCATCACGCCATGCCTTCTAAATTCGGCAGAAAGTGTTACTGCTACCCTGCGGGATACAGCGTGAAGCTGATTATATGCATTACATCATGTATATTCTACTACAATAAATAGTAAAAATATGTTTTAATTAGAAAGAATGAGTCAGTTAAGCATATAATTGTGTGTCACGAGCGCGGTGATTAAGGTACGATACGTAGTCGTTCGTGTAATTATAACTAAAAGGTCTACATTAACCCTTGTTATTTTTCTTCTACTTGTTTTTGTAGGCCTATCACAGTAGCGTTATTTGTACAGTACTCTGTTGTTACTAAGTCTTAGTTGTATATTTTCTTTCTTATTTAAATTCTATAAGGTATTTAATTTCATTAGAATGAGAATATACAGTGCAAATAAAGTAAAAAATCTACTTGTATAAATTGTACTTTCTGTTGACCCTCAGTGGGCGAGTCGGACCCGCATTTGACCAGTATTTTTTAATTATTACATTACGCGCTGATTTCATTACGTTACGGATTGTACGGATTTAGCACCTTCAAGTAGGTAGCATATTTCGGATGTAACTATTTGATAAATTTTACTTAAAAGTGTTACAAATATTATGTATTTTTTAACATTAATGAAATTATTTAATTTTTGAATAAAAATAGTTACATCAGTAATAGTATCAGTACAGTTTATCCAAAAAAGAAGTAGTGTAATAGGCACTCGAAGCCGTCTGATAATTAAGTTTTACTTCCTTTAGCAGAACATGTTGTTCGATTAATTCTATCGGATACCAATTATTCCTAAAAATATAAGTAAATATTAACATTATTAATAGTTGTTAAATAATAAAAATTGGAACATTATATTATTATTTGAATTATGTTATTTCCTTCTAATAAACGGCCATACGATTTTCACTAATGCTGAGAATTATAAAAATATATATTTAAGAAAAAATATTCACATCGTCGTCAAAAATGTGAAGATAACGATGTTGGCATTCGGTTTTATAATGATTTGGAATAAGGTTATTTAAAAATAACTCGTATTCTCGATTTTGTTTGATAGAAGTGGGTATTACACGTAACACATAATGCCTTTTAAATGGACAAATGTCTGCTTACAACGTGCTAATAATGTCTTAGTGTAAAATATGTCTTAAATTACCGATTTATTTATTACAAATACTAGTGGGCCCGGACGCGGCTACGCCCGCGAAAATATAAGCCTAAATAATTAAAATAAGTAAAAAAAAAATAATAAGTGGAGATTTATTATTAGAAAAAATGTCTGAGTAACCGAAATGAACAAACAAAAGAAGTAAAAGTAACTAAAGGAAATTCTTAACATTAGAAAAAGTACCTAAAGTTTGTCGTGCGCGCGTACTAAACATTTTTCTATATTAAATAATTATTAATTTTTGCGAACAATATTAAATAAAATCCCAAATGATTAAAATTACGATATTTTAAGTGTATAACATCGGTATACATAACCGAACTAAGATTAATTAATTATAAGCAGCAAGTAATTACATAAAAAATAATATTAATTCGAAAATATATAAAAAATTACAAAATCAACAAAGTCATCTGCCCGTTCGCGTCGGTCATACTACACAACTCGTAGGCTAAGTCATTTGGAATCAGTGACATCTCCTTAATTATTTATTAGAATGTTATACAGTAAACTATAATTTCCATCTAGATGAAATGCTAAAAGTGACTATTATATTTATTTTCATAAGGATGAATATCAAATTATAGAAATCATCTAATTTTTGTTAATGTATACAAATCTATATCGGCGCGCGCCATGTCTGCATTAAGCAAACTCACTTTGGGTGACGTTTTCTTAAAACAACAAACTTTGCAAGCCGTTGCTTAGCAACGCGTAGCGACCATTGTTATTAACATGGCGGAATAAATTGCATGTCAAATTAATTATTTTAATATATTGGTATATATCGAAAATATTACAAATATGAGGAAAAAAAAAGTATCCTATGTTCATCCCGGTACCCTCAAGTATCTCTATATGAGTATTTTATCACAATTAAATTAGCGGTTTGGGCCTGATTGCGTAAAAGACAGACAGACAGACAGACAGAGTTACTTTCGAATTTATAATATAGGTATGGATAACAGCTACAAATTTAATCATTTATATTTTATATGTACGAACAATACTTTTCGTCTCAAAAAAAATCTCAAAATAATTTGGATATTATGTGAATATTTAAATAGAGCGGTTTTCGTATTAACTCAAGCGTGAATATTTAATGTTTCTTTTTGACTCACTAAATTGAAACGCAGATGGTTTCACGGCTTCAGTCATATTAGCATACCTTTCCACACGTGGGTCTCGCTCAATTATTATTTACATAATTAGACCCGAAACTAAATGCGTGGATTTGAAAACGATTTACTGTTGAATTAAAGATTTTTTTGATATGAAATTCGTTGACAATTTTCGTTATTAATATTAAAGGCAGCAATTATTGTTATATTTCGTAATATTGTTTGTATAGACTATATAACTGATATAGAATTCTATGTCTAGTAATAATTATGTCATATTAAATGTTATGTTCTTGTTCTGTTCTTTGACTACAGCGTTCTGAGCGTGCCAATTGAGCACAAATAATTTCCCTATTGTCACGTAAAATGGAGTAATAGATAGAGAACACGCAAAAAAATGCACGTTTTTAAAAAAAAAAACTAAAATGTAAAAATATGTTTTTTAACTTGAATTAAGAATAATGTAAAACAAACGGGGGGTGCATTTTAAGTGATCTATTCACACGATGCACATCACGTTTTTATTACGCTATTGGTCATTCAAATTATTTTTTTTTACTTTTTGGTTCATTTTATTACCTAAGTGTGATTTTTAGCTATTGGATGGGTAAAGGAGTGTCTTAATTCTAGGCAGGTAGTTATTTCCGTTGTTTTGTTATGTGCAATATCTTTAAATTTTCATAAAATTTTCATAAAGTAGCTCTACTAGGTTGTTTTAAATGGAGAGAGAGAGAGGGAGAGAGAGAATAAAATTAGCAATAACCAACAGTAAAGTTTATTACTATATTAACGAGTAAGTGTTTAGATAAAATAGCAAGGGAATTCAGCTTATAATTAATCATTGAATAAGCCGTCACCGTTGGTTTCAACATAATTAATACATCAATAGACTTTCAATCACGCCACAACGTATACTTGCCTGATGGATAAAGATAATCGTGTTAATTAATAGTCATGTTAGATTTTTATATATGAAAAATTTGTCATTTAATGATATTTATTATGTTATAGAGTCATTTTACAAAAATATAATTACTTTTACGGAATTATATTATTCGAATATATGTATCTATCGTATGCGTATTAATTTATGCAAAAAGTGTTCAGCTATAGTTAGAAGTCGGTTAAAAAATAAGTTATTAATATTAATTTTAACATCTTCATAAAAGTATTCATTCAAGTAATAAATTCATCGATATTATTTTTTTTTATTCATCTCTGCATAATATACAAAATATTACTTAACAATTAGAAGTTGAGGAATTATACCTGCAGTCATCAGCTTTCCCGATATATATTAAAAAAATAAATTTATAAAAATACTCATGTTGGCACCGACTATAATAAGTAGTTACACGACATGTCTGAGTATCGAAAATTCAGTTTTTATTTTAATTTTTTCTTTATATTACTTTCATTTAATTACATTTATTTTCTATACAATTATTTTCTATAATTTAGTTTTCGTTTGAATTTGTATACAAGTGAGTACAAGTGGGGAACGGAGTGCCTTAACACTAGGTTCCCTCTGCCTCAGCAGGGTTGCTATGTGCGGGATACAGCGTGAAACTGATTTTTGTTTTTGATGTTATTTGACAATTTTGTTTAAATTTGTCTGTTGACGATCCTAAATAAATAAACAATATATAGTTTCGTATTTATACTATGTTTTTATATAGTCTACCTAATAAAAGAAGAAATTGACTAAAGCAAATTCATCGTAAATGCTATTGGAAATCGTTAGAATAGTCTATGAATAATTCAGAAATGATATTACAATGTGTTATTGTTGAATCGTTCTGGGTCGATCGTAACAGATGAATCGGTGGGAAATATTTATTTATCTAGTAACAATGAAATGCTCATTTGATGACTTTTGTAACACTATTTAAGTGGAATAATTTCCATAATTTTCCATTTCATGAAATATTATTAAAACATTTTATTTACTTTTACAAGCTGTTATATAAATTGCCGTGAAATTTTACAAACTCAATTATATGCCCACTTCCCAGTATCCGATTGAGCTGAAATTTAGATTAATTCTTCAGTTCTTATGACAATAAAATTTTATATAATCAATGTTGATATTAATCCAAAATGGCCGCCGCAGAAAAATGGCGGATTACAATTTTTTGCACAACCCTAATATGGGTATTCAATTAAAGGGATTGATTTATAAAATATTTTGTATTGTAATACAACATGAAAAAAAAATGAAAAAAAAATCTTATCACACCGTTTAAATAGAGTAAGTAATATTGACTACAACTACCATCCACTTCTGATATACTCGTATATAAAGACCGGCCATCTTATAACAACACCACATTTTTAATTAATTTAATAATACTTTTACCGTACAAACGTAATTGGTATAAAATATACAAGGGAATAAAGGTATTGCAAAAATTCTTATACAAATCAAACTACTTCAGCGCAAACCAATCAGTCTTTGGAGTGGTCAGAAAAACTTCAATAATGGTTAAATAATTCATTGCTTGTATAATAAGAAGAAAACTACAGCTTCAACAGATTTTATTCCTTGCTGAACAGTTTACATAGTTAATTAATTATTAATAGTAAATTGTAAAAGATTTATTGGAATGTGAATATTTTTCTTGAAGAAATTATTATTAATATATGTAGTATGTATTTAATATATTGTTAGCGTACTCATATAAAAGAGGGAAGATGTAGATGAAAAAGACAATAAAAGCAGTGAAATTGTGCCAAACGGGGGTAGTTACTTGTAGGCGGAAGCCCTGATTGGAAGGTATTTAGTGTGAAGTATTGTTATTGAGTGATACATGTCACTTATTCCAATTACGTAGGACCTCTATCCTAATACGTTACAAATATATAGACAATATGTGTTTGTGTAGTATTTTTTTAAATGTTAACCGCATCAGATTTCCAGCAATATACTATTTTTATAAAAGAAATAAATTTATTTTCGAGGGCACTTCATCCAGTAAATTAGGTGTTAATCTACTAGGTGGTATATAAAATCGTCTATATGTTTCTAAACTATTCGGAATGAGATACAACGTAATTGCAATAACAATATTTCATACGAGTTTTCTTCCAATAAGTAATCTTTTTTGTTCTCGATATACGGTTATCCTCTTTTACTCGAGTTAGCTAACATCATTAGAAGTCATGTCGGTGTCATTTTCTCATGCTAAACCTGCGAGACTCTTTGAAAATTACTTATATAATATTCGTAGAATCATTTTTTTAATTAAATATTAATTTGATTTTCGAGTACGAAATACCAAAAAATATTTTTTTGACTCCTATCAAAAATCAAAGCATTTTACTCTACATAAATATTTAAGTGAAAATATTCATGAATTCTGTATAACGTTATCGAAATAATTTTCGGTACATAACTATTATAAATTGAAATGAACATCATACTTTTTAAATGGATATAGAATTTAAGTCCCGTTTGAATTACATGTTGAAAGTTAAGGAATCGTACCTACAATCATTATCCGAATTACTTGATAGTATACAACTAGCCTTCTACCAGTGCCTATATATTTAAAAGATTGTCCCTTAGCTCCTAATTGTTAAGAAGTTGGGTGTTCTACCATCATCATCATCAGCTCAGTAATGTCATCAGACGATGATTACAAAGCTATATAGTTGTTATAAGAAAACAGACATATGTGCTTATAAAATTCATCCTTCCTGGGTTTCCCTCGATTATATGGGATGATGGAATTATCTATACCGATGGGAAAGTACGTTCTGTCTTTTTCCTCGAGCTCTGTTTGTCCCTCAATTATCATATTTTTTAAAGAATATTAGTATTCTTACCTTTGTTATCGGTTGTCAAATTCATTTAAATATTTTAATTTCTTGCTATTTCTTTGTTAATAGGTATTAACTTGACATCATTTATTAATTTTATTTCCATATTCATTATTCATTATTACTGCTTGTCCATAAATAAAATAAAATTATCTTATACCATTATGGATACCTGGTAAAGTAATACCATAAATGAATCACTTTTATCATGATTTATTGAGAACTAATTATTTATAGGCTATGAATTATGAATTCCATTCTGTGATACATTGTTATCTGTATAAATGTTAAAGCACTTTTGCAAAATTACATTTTTCTGGCATACTTTATAGCACCATTAAGCTTTTTCCATATGTGAGCAAGGGAATAAATTTCCTTATAGTATACCAGCTTGTGATAATTTACATATAATCAAATATGGGGAAAATGGATAGAGAATTGCTATTGATATCGATTAAATCAATTTAATTTTTCGCAATGATTATTAAAAGCAATTGAAAAATTATTAAAAGTAAATTAATTTTGTAAGTTGAGATTCATAATATTATACTTTTATTTACTGTAATAATCAAGTATAGAAGATACTTGAAAACATAAAATTTTACTTTAATGGATAACAGCTTTATAAATATTCTCTAAGTCTTCTATAGTCCACAACTGTCACACGAAACAAAATAGCATTAAAAACGAATTGTCAGACATAAATTGAAAGCTGGTGTTGATGAAATTCTCCCTTTAATACCGAGTGAGGAATATCTCATGGCGCTGTCGCTAATATGTTTCATTTATCATTCAATTGTCTTTGATATTGGATTTTTACTATTGAAAAGCTGTTGAATTAAGGAAATTGATGAGCATGTTTCGGAATATATCATTTTAGATAAAATAATCTATACTATTCAATAAAATGGCGATAAGAGATCTTTTTTATAGGTTTTACGTGATAAATTAACGTAGAGTATTTATATAGAGATAGCATAATGGGTACTATGTTAATTATTTTTCGGCATTTCAAATACTCGTATATGCAGAAGTATTATGTGGTTACAAAAATTTTATGACATTTAAAAAAAAAACATATAATATACAAAGTGGTAAAACTTTTAATATTTTTGTGAAATTTAAACTCATAAATACAGGACATGTTCCAAGAACAACATTATTATGTTCTCGTATATTAGCCCAAACATGCTTTTGATGATAAAAAAAATATATAAAATATTATAAAGTTAAAATTTCGTTTGATACATTTAATCGAAAATAGTTTTCATTTTAACAGCTCAAAGGGTATAATTGATATTTTTTATATGAAATAGCCAAAGGAACATAAATAAAATTTGTGCATCATACATCATCATGACGCATTTTAAATACCCGACCTCTTTTGCATATTGGGTCACTTCGAAACATGTACCGTGATAAAAAATATCCTGTGGATACCATTTCTCCATAAATAGATTATGCAATATAAACATAATTAATTATTATTTATTATCAAAGAGGAATACCTTTTATGCTCACGCTGTATTTCGCACAAAGCAGGGTAGGCAGTAGGTAACTTAGTGGAAAGGCACTCCATTTTCCGTCGAATTTTGGAGGAATTGCTTGTTGAGTGGCGAAACTCAATGCCGCGGTTTGCCTGGACACCAGAGCGAAGAAATTAAAATATAAATTTTAATAAATATTTCATTTTATCGACTGAAAACAGAAAAAATCAAGCTTTTAAATCAACACAATCGATACGAGAATTTATGCATCGACGTTGCTGTATTTTGTATGAAATTCGTCATATAATCAAAACTCATAGGGTAGTTCCCGTGGACCTACAGTAATGAAATTTGGCACGAAGTGAGAATTTATAGTACAAATAATGAAACAATCGGAAAAGTGAAAATTTATAATCAATTTTTTTGTCAACTTTTATAAGTTGTACTTTCCGATCCTGAAATTTGTACGGAGGCCTCGGGGGACGAGTCCGACTCGTACTTAACCATTTAATTTATTTCAAATCTGATAACTACAAAATATAATCCGTATCTTTTTTGCCATAGTATTATTATAATTTCTTTTAACATTTAGAAAACAACATCGGCTGTATTTTTTAACATAATATTTTATATTAACCTTGTTAATCTCAATAACGAATATAGAAAGAAAAGAAAGAAGGTATGCGTGCACACATCCATACATTTCGGCGATTATTTTTTTTATATTATGCGGATATCTATTTCTAGCAAATAGTTTACCAAATATTGTAAAATCAATTCAGCTTTAGCCAGATAAGGCGAAACAAATTTAGATGTGCATCGAATAGTAGGTACCGATAAGGACTTTATCCTCGAGTATATTTATAGCTCTTTAGGTTGTTTTATAGTGTATTGAAACAAAGGTAGGTAAAAAATTAAGTGTTTTTAAAGTTCACAATTTATTTCATTAATCCACAATGATTAAGGTTAAATACTGCTTTTATTTATTGTTACATTAAAAAATAATAAGATATATCAATGTTAGAATTATAAAGAATATACAAAAAAAATAAGGATTATATATAGAAATGAAAATGTTAAATATTTAATTTCCTCGAGTGAGAATCGAACACACAATCTGTTGCGTTTACATTTTATTAATAAAGGCCTCTATTTAATTTTTAAAAAATTAGGTAAAATTTAGGGTGACCAGCACACGTATAGAAATATATAAATGAGTACTTACTGGCCTTATCAATGAGTAAAATAAACACAGGAAAAAAATGTCCTTACACTTTACTATGTACTTACCCAAAGTAATATGTACACTTTTATTAATTTCAATAAAAAAAAACCTTAAATAAATATAATACCTTATAACATTCAAATGTTGGAATAATATCCTTTTATGAGACCCATTTACGTATCCTCCGTAGACGTACTAATAATATATTTCTAGAGCGTAAGAATAAAGGCCGATTTTACTTTCATTTCATACGTATTCTTCTGTTTTATATTTAGAATCTTACTACGTGGAAGGTGTATATATATATATATATATATATATATATATATATATATATATCGTCTTGGCTATCACTATTCATTTGTGGGCGTTGTAGCAACAGAGATGTTTAAATAAAAGTCACACTTATATTCTACAATGTCTTATTACTCGTTTACATAATAGTTTTACAATAAATCTCACAAGATTAACACAATTACAATAGATTAGGAGCCAATAGGTTAATTGGTGAACATCTCACGCCGCAGCTGTCAACCAATGACATCCGCTATTCGTGGCTACACCTACTACCCTATTCGGGGTTACCCGCTCCGTTTTAAATATTATTCTAATATAATCCATTACATAAAAAAATTAACATCCAAACGTAATAATTGCGAAATTATAATTAAAAATAATACATAGCAGCGCGCCGTCATATATATATATATATATATATATATATATATATATATATATATATATATTTTCTTATAATATATTATGTTTAACAAGACCATCCTGGTGCAATACGACGGCGCGACGTCTGGTGTTTGTTTTGTAAATGTCACTCTTGTCTCCCATTCCGAGTATTTCAGCAACAATTGGATGAAAGGTGGTTCAATGTGAGGAATCTAGTAATTTGGCAAGATGTCCCTTCCTATCTAGCAGTACAATGTTAAACACCTAACAGAATGATTAAATATAAAAATAACAGTCTTACACTATAAAGTTTCCCTTTAATTTTAAAATGTTAAATTTTTTATTTTATGCAAAACTACTAGGACTTTTTTTTCTATTAAAACGTATCAAGGAAAGTATGATTTCATTACTTAAACGAAT
Organism: Heliconius nattereri; assembly: GCA_013403645.1. Taxonomy (NCBI): domain Eukaryota; kingdom Metazoa; phylum Arthropoda; class Insecta; order Lepidoptera; family Nymphalidae; genus Heliconius; species Heliconius nattereri. The sequence goes on along the minus strand of JAAIXI010000248.1, from coordinate 9,041,025 downwards.
AAAGAAAAAATAAAGAAAAATCATTGCCCGCGTTCACATTCAGAGAATGAATATTTATAAATTGCAGACGATAGGGTAGGTTCACTTAAATAAAACAATAAAAGAAACTATTATTTTAAGTGGAGTTCGGTGATGGGCCAACAAGAATAACAATTTTTACATAAAATAGATTTTTGTCAAATTGATTGGAGATATATGGTTATACTAAACAGGTTCCAATTCAGTAAAGACATACGATTGTGTTTTATATTTTCAGTTAATTTAATTGTTTTAGTCATAAATAGTTCATACTAAAATTTAATAAAGAGAATTTTGAGAAAATTATATTAATATGTTTTCCGCACACAGCATAGTAGTCAGAGGGAAACCTAGTGTTCAGACTCTCCGTTCCCCATTTTCTGCCGAATTCAGGAAGCATTGCGTGTTGAGTGAGTAATTACGTTCACAGGTACATACATATATGTATATAGGTACTCGGTTAAGTTTTTTACGCTTGCAAATTGCATGCACTTCATTAGCGTTGGCAGCACAAGTTAATCCAGTTAACTGAATTAGGCGGCAGGTGCTGCAACTGCGACGACCGCGAACAAATTGACCCTAGCTGCATCCCATCTAACTCCATGATTCCAATTCCACTGACAAATTACAAAGGACGCGTCGTTCTACGACAAAAAGCGATGTAGGTGTCCCTTATGTTTGAATAAAGCCCATCTAGTGTGTAAACGTAATTACCGTTTATCACAGAACGGTTTTTATAATTATTACAAGCCATTTATATTTGGTTAGGCTATTATGATATGTATTTACATTTCTAAAGCCTCTTTATGCTTTATACTCTAATTAGTCTTTTACTTTTTGTATGAATACATCGGTTTGTAGTTTTCATACATATATAATTGGCTTAGTCTAGTATTGGTCAGTGTTTTTTTGTACATATATTTTTATTTATATTAATAATTCACATTAATACGTAATAACTGATGGAGTGTGTTTAAATGACTGTGCGTAGACCATGCGCCTCATACATACAATTAAAATTATACAAGTAGAATCTCAAATCTGATATTTGTACTTTAAATTAATTTAAATTAGATAGAACATGAGACAGTTGCTTATAACTATAAAACTTTAAGTAATTTTAGACTGCCACTTTATAAGTTAAACTAACACTCTCCGACAATCTCTTTATCTATTTTTATCGTCCCTTTGTTGAGCACTTACTATAAAGTTAGCTTAACGTTATAATATCATTTAAGTACATGTTCATTGAATGCACTTTAAACTTAAACGAGTGTTCATAATGTTCCGTCTTCAGTTCAAGTAAGGATTTTTCAAAAATTGTTTTATTCACATTGACATAGATTTTTTATTTTATAACATTTTTAGGGTGCCATACCTTTTAAGGAAAAAAGAAACCCTTATAGGATTGATCCGTCTGTCCGTCCGTCCGTCCGTCTGTCTGTCTGTCCGTCTGTCTGTCTGTCCGTCTGTCTGTCTGTCCGTCTGTCTGTCTGTCTGTCTGTCTGTCTGTCTGTCTGTCTGTCAAGAGCCTTTATCTCAGAAATGCTTTTACCGCCTATGACATCCTATCAGACAGCCACGTAGAGTTCATGATTGAATGTTTTAATCTATTGGCAAATGCAGCATAACAAAAATATTATAGGTGGTAAGCGGGCGTAGCCGCGAGACCTTCATATATTGTGGTAGATATATTTCCGATTAACATACATTTTTGGCTTATCCAAGGACAGCTATCTGTCGTCATACACTACAAATAATATATTTTTTTATAAAAAATAAAACAACAGGTAATATATGTATATGTTATTTCTTGTTGCAAAACGTATAAATATCTGAAATCCAATCAGACTGGAGTCCCAATAAAAATACAATCAAACTAAAATATATCAAGAGCTGAAGTGTAAAAGAATATAAAGCAGATGTACATCGATAGATCACGTCTGCAAGAAGGCATTCAGAATAATCCTATTTTGCGAGGATCCGACAAACACGACGTATTTACTCGTTCGCGTTTGTGATCGCTTCTTAGATTCGGGACTGGTATTACTGACATGAAATGCAATTTAGTTCCGAACAAATTGAGATCATTCGCTAAATCTCGATATGCCATAAACTTTATTACGTCCGCGTATCGGATCTAGATAATTTAATGGCCCTTATTTTGAAGGGTCAAAGAAACAAAGTAATGTGGAAATATGATTATTTCCTTTGGACTAAGATAGTAAGTTTTCAAAAGATCATAGAAAATTTTCAAAGATCATAGAAAATTTCTATTACTGTTACATGTTCATAAGACGTAGCATTTCCAACAGGGAAAACAGTGCTCCTCTAGAGTATTTTATGTTACGGCTGGATAGGTAACTATTGACTGAGATTTTTACTATTACTAAAACTACTTGTTTGAACAAACAATAGAATAATATTTATAGTTTTTCACACCGCATTCGTAATTTTCATAATTTTTAATGTAGGTTAATTAAAGGTAGAATGTAATGTGTGTATATATATATATTTATTGTAAAATATTAGACGCAAAGTTAAAAGTTTTTTACGGGTACTTATGTTATGGGATATTGTTACGATAAAAACGAAAAGGGTGAAGGTGTAGATCGTTTTTCAGTGACAGAATTCCACTCTAGGCTCTGCCTCGTTCGCTTTTACAGAGCAAGCGAAAGAAAAATATGAAATAAAAAATTCTGGAATCGAACTCAAAATCAGTGGCGTTTACATTCACACAGAGCGCCCCTGCAGCTGCGCCAAGAATAACCTGGCCTTTTGAGAAAAAGACAAAATAAAGTTAATTGAAAATAAACCTAAAAATTGTGTTATTTTAGATTTTTAAAAATATAACCAAATATTGGAAAACTGGTATAATGGCTATGAACAAACCAAACTTAGGACTTAAGATAGTATCATAAAATGTAATATTCTATCGCTCACCATGTATAATTACTTAATTAATTATTCTTTCTACGTCGTTTTACTAAGAGAGTTAAATACAGTCTGATTGTTTTTTTTAAAAAACAAAACCGGTTAAGTTCGAGTCAGACTCCTCCACTCTCACTCGTCAATTAAGATACCGGATTCTTATAAGTTATCTGAGCTTTAGGATAAAAACAATAGTTTCTGGAATAAAAGCATTGTCAAAATGCTTAAAATATCCAGCGAGAAGGTTATAGAATAAAATTGCAACATTATAGAATAATGCTTAATAGATTGAAACTGGAATTTCGTTATAAGAAGCTGCGACTCTCTATGTTACTATTTTATGCACGTTTCCTTCAAGCAACCTTTTCGTCGACGTTGCAAAAGTAAAAGGGTTTATTTGAAACATCAAAGAAACGCGGATAGCTTTAAAACTGCTAAGAAACTTTCAGTATAGTTTTTCAACAGATAATTTAGGTCCGAGATCGATTTACAGTTTCTTCGAGTTGATTTTTATATAAGTTCTTTGCTGAAATACGAAAATCTAACCTGAAAATCGGGCCTGGAATAATTTTTGGTGTCTTTTCTTGTTGTTCTTTCTTTTACTATGCATCTCGCAAAACGGCATACGTAAAAGCTTGATGACCATGAACGACTAGCACATGCGCAGTGGCCGTATCTTTGCCTACTTTTTGAAATGTCTGTGATGCCTATACACATATAGGTCAAAAAAAAGCAAAAAAAAACATCTCTTTATCTAAACTCTTATAATTTTGTAATTATGGGTGACGAGTATTATTTGTAAGTATTTATGTAAAATAATATAAGATATAAGAGTAAGTAAACGCTTATTAAAATGATATCTTAAAATGATTTCTTATTTTACTTAAATTATAATTTTAAATAGACACATGTAATTATCTTCAATGATCAAAGACATCATAGATTTCATTAGTCTATCCAATTAGCGACGTACTTACGTCCAGGTTCAAGTGTAATTAGAAACAATAAGAAAAAACGTTTTCTTTGTAGGATTTATTTATTTTATAAAATGTTGTTAATTTTGAGACAGCCGCCGTTCAAATAAAAAATTTTATCGTATTATTGCTAATATGATGAGTATTTCAACAGTTGGAAATCGCACATTGTGGGGATATAAAACATATCCTAAAATATATGTCTTTATGAACATAAATGCGGTTATATTTGCACCAACGGTAATTGTACCAAGTTGCATACCTGTGTGTCAATTTCACTAAACTAGATTATGAAATTTGAATTATTGCATTCTCTATTTTACCTGCTACAGTTTTGGCAAACGTGAGTATTTTTTGGAATTCATATAAAAATGCTTAATTTAAAAAATAAAAACACGGAGCAAAACAAAACCAGTTATGGAACTGTTAGGATTGGTAAGATGATAGGACCTCGTCACCAGAAGAATTGTTGAACTGAATATGTCAAGACAAATATAGCAAATGTAAATTCCATAACTCTATATAATTAGAAGTGAGTAATTAAGCTTCTTAATTTTTAGTATATAAATTAGTCAACCTAATAGAGGTGTAAATGAGAAATATTATACAGTTCGTAAGATTATTGCTAATTTCATTTTTATTGCAGGTTGACATATTTTCTTCGGAAACTAAAACTAACATTTCTTCGTCACGCAATTTATTATCAAAAATTCATTAATAGAATATCTACAGAAACGATAAAAATGATGAATTTATAAAAAAGGTAAGAACTTTACATCGTGGCATACAATGTACCTAATAGGGCACTATAAAATACAGTATTCTTTATTGCACACTCAGAAAAATATATATTGTCATCCATTTTTTACGCAACAAATACGGAATGCCTATTTAGGCAATATTACATTAGAACAATTTTTTCCACATATTCTATACAAAAAAATACTAAAATAAACTACGTATATATGTGCAATTTTGAATTAGATTAGCAGTTAATTATTTTAAAATGTAAAATTTGCAGTGTTAACGCTTGATCTCGAAGATTGTAATATAATTTATAAAAGACCTTTGTATACAACAAGATTAGAAAAAAATATAATGAAAATGCACAAGTTTTACTATAAATTAATTATGATAATTATTTATTATACTGGTTAGCGGCGTATGCGCCTGTATCCTCGGCTCCATCCACGAACTCGAGGAGTTTTGGGAAAGTGTCAGGGATGTTCTAGGTAGTGTTAGAGGGAATGAAAAATTAATAATATGTGGTTATTTGAACGGATGAGTTAGAACTGCGCGAAGCGGTTACGAGGGAGTGCTAGGTCATTTTGGCGACAAGGAACGACAGAATTACCTATTATGAAGAAAAAATTAAAAATATTAGTGACTTAATTTACAGATATATTTTCATCAAATTTTTTACAGAAACTTATTTTCGTGAAAAAATCAATTGGTATATCATGTTATTATCTCATATATTTTTGTGGCACAAACTGGTTGTCGTGGATTACTATGCCTATAGTTAATAATTATCACAACGAAGAAGCAGTTTTGAACCCTACAATTCAACTGCAGATCTGTGTTTACTTGTGGTTTTTGCGATTTTTACAACTGGATTATTGTTCATATCATCAATAGCTATGTATGTAATCTTTGCTGGAGCTTCTGCAATTATGATATACCAAGTTATATTTTACACGTTTACTTACAATTTAATTGCCCATATAGCAATTTTAAAAGAGAAAATTACAACTGAATTCAATGAAGACTTAACAGATGACCAAGCACATGAAATAATAAAATACCATAATTTTATATGGCAGTAAGTAGAAAAAAATATTGTTCAAATGTATTTTAAAGAGTATGGTAGCGAACTGTTTAATACGAGGTCTGCATTTTTATATTTTTTAGGGTCTTTGAGGATTTACAAACCGCTTTTGGTATTAATGTCGCTGCAAATTATTTGCAAAGTCTTGTTTGTAATAGTATATTACTTTTCCAAGTCATGTATGGGGTAAGAAAATAAATTGAATTATGTTATAAGCATTTGTTCAATATTGTTTTTTTTTTATTTTTGTCGTATATTTTAAGGGAAAAGAAAATTTAGTAGGTACAATATATAACAATGGTAATGGTGTACGCAGGTTATAGAAGAGCTAAGAAGAAGGGCTAGTAAATATTTTATAGAATTAAATAAAACATACGAGTATAAGATGTTATCTAACAAGGATTAGGGATATGTGTAACTGCTCTTAGCGTTCTTTACATAAAAAACGAAATCGTTATAGAATCGCTTATCCACTTGTCCGTCTGTCTGTTTTCTCCACTATTTTGCTTAAGATCCAACGAAAGTGTCAAGCTAAAATTAATATCAAATACTCAAACTTATAGTCCCTTGGGGCAGAAACAAAAACTTCTAAGTTAACGGAATCAAAAGATACGAGCGTCTATGCTCCGTTTTGTCGCAAATCGTATGAAATCCGCCGCTTAAAAAAAATTTAAAGAGTAGATATTTTCCGTTGACGTAATTTTTTTAAATTTAGCAAAAAGTGATCATTTGCAATACAGACAAATTAAAATAATCCGAAAATTCGTCACAACAGTAAAAATAGTAGTTACAAACATATATTTATAGTTCACTTGATACAAAATTAGTGCATGTGCCCGTAATCTCAAGTTTGTAAATTTTTATAAGTTTTAGTAATAAGAAACTTTCATACGGAACGCTATGTGGGCGAATCCGATTCTCAGTTGAATATTTTTTTATGTATCATAGATAGGCTTACGTTTGACCACTTCATACGCCTCTTGTTAAGCGTTGATGCATATATTGATGATTTTCAATCAGAGGGAGTGAAACACTTTAGAATGCACTTTAATATTATCAATGCTTGCACTACTTATTACCACTGAACTGTTTATATATTCACGATACAATTTTTTAAATATTAAACGTTAATTATAATATATTATGTATATTATTATATACCCTTTGTAAAGAATGGGATTTTCCAATTGAACCAAAACATCAATTATGTAAGAACTGTTTAAGTAATTGTCAACAAAATGGAAATAAATAATTAATTAAGAATTAATGAAGCACAAAAGTTAATTACCTCGTAATAAAGGAGCAGGCTTATTGAAAATTTTAATGCATTATGTGTACTTTACAGTTTTTTAAACAATTATATTCGTTGTAATATATTTCCAACCGCGGCTTCGCCTACTTGAACTACATGATAGTTTATTTAATTTACTGAATTGTGTTTGTGTTCTTCAGGGCACTTAATATTTTTTTTAATACCTTGCGAAAAAAAATCAACCTATATTACTATGAATCGACGGCTCCTAAGTATACTAAATCAACTAAAAAAATCGTCAATTTACTTTTTATTAATTAACAATATTATTTAATTATATATATTATTTTTTTTTTCAAGTTTATTTAAATTTATAATAATAATAGAACAAAAATTGAATCATTATCATATATTATATTTTTGTACTAGATCTCTCTTGTAGAGAGAGAAGAACAATTCTGATGTTTGTGATAATATTCAAAATTATGTCAAAAGACAAATTAAATAAAATAATTAGTTATTAATTTATAAAATAAATTAAATATGTAATGAATTTGATTACTAAACGATTTTTTAAGTATAATCACATTAACTGGGATGTAAATAGATTAGTAGATTAGGTAGTAGGTAAAAAATGCTTAACGTCCAAGAATTTTTTACGAAGTATTAACTTGACTGACGTACGATTCATAATTTCTTATAACATTGTTATTATTTACATAATTCATATAATTAATAAACTTAACGTTTAAATAATATTAAAAATATGAATGTAACTATGTATGCTTGTCTGCATCAGGCCCTAAACGCTGAACTGGTTGTTATATAGAGAAATTTTTTACAACCTTTACCTATCTTTCATTCTTCTTTTATAGTATTTACTTTTCGCTGCAGTATAACATAGATATATTTACCAAAAATCTTCGTTCATACAAAGATAATATAATTTTCTGGACGCCCAACAGTAAGGTCGCTTTTACCTAAAACGTAAGTACGTTAATAATGATCTATGCGGACAGGACATCTTCATCTATCACGCTAGGTATGTCATATTCGGATTCGGCCAATTCGTGTCGAGATTGAGTGACTCACTTTGTGATTAATTATAAGATCAGTGTACGAGGTCTGAGTCCGAGGTTAGATTGTGATGTTTATTTAATCCTATTACCTGATATTCGTTGCGTTTCCATTTTATTATTATAAAGATTTATTTATTAATTTATTATTTATTTATTTCTATATGGAAATAATAATGATTTGGAAATAATAATGATTTTTGATGAATAATAAAATAATATTATTATGAATTTCCTAATTATACATACTTGAATTAATAATATTTTAAGCGCCTGTAGTCACATTTTAACTGGAGAATAACTGAAAGAATTATTTATAGTGACTTTCATTTGCTTATGACATTTTGATAAGTAGGTATTAATTGATAATCTAATATATTTTTTCGCAGGGTTATTTTTTTCCTACTTCTACATAACTGCCACTCAACACGCAAAGCCTCCAGAATTCGGCAGAAAGTGGGGAGCGGAGTATCTTAACACTAGGTTCCCTTTACCTACCCTGCTGTGTGTGGGATAAAGCGTGAAGCTGAAAAAAAAGTATATATATAAGTAGCCATTTATCTATGGCTTTGCTTAAAGTGTTATTATACTGTTGTTAGTATTTATTTTTTGTAACATTTATAATTAGCAGAGCAGAAAATATACATACAAAGTAGCTAAGCGCTTGTGACCTAATTTCGTTCGGCTCATTCACTCGCACTCATTTACTCTACATTTTAATCCCACTCGGGGCTTAACATTCTATTTACTTTTATACATTTGTACAATTTTCATATTTTTCTTTATAATAATATCTCAACCTCTTTCGATTGTTTTTTTTAATTATTTAAGCTTACATTTGAAATTATTTCAAGAATTTCTTTTCTATAGATATAGAAAATATATAGCATAGTTACTTAACTTTATGAAATATTTAAGAAAACATAATAAGCATTCGGAAAATCCTCTAGAGTTGTTTACTGTAATAATGTCTAAAGTGGTTCAGGATAATTTACAAAAATCAAGGGTATATAATTAATACAGACAAGTTCTTAGTTTCGGTTTTAAAATTTTAAACTTGAAATTGTAGATAGGAAACCTAGTTAACGAAGTCACTTTAAATTGCATGGCGTACAAAGTTGAATAAATGCTAAGTTCGCCTTTATCACCCCACTACTAGCAACTTGTTAAATAAAGCAAACGTAACTTTCAAATTTATATGAAAAGCGGTTCCATTTTAAATACAGCTTTCATAGCGAATCTTGAAGAAACTACGAGGCGACCCTTATGCAAATATTATTTATACATTTAAAATTTACAGTTATATCAACTGTAAAGTGGAATTAGCGCTAATATTACATTAACGATGTCCCTTTTTATAGTTAATTTTTTTTTCAATCCTAGAATACTAAACTATTCTACAAGTGACGTTAATACTAAACATTTGTAAATTTTGCGACTCTCTGCTACATGTTGTGAGTTCGATTTCTAGGAGGAAATGATATATTTAATATATAAAAAAAATATATAAAAATATTTAATAAAACCGTACATAGTAATATATCCTTTACTAAAATACAAAATGTTAGTGGACGTTCAGTTCGTGAATGCCGAGCTAGTTTATTGGCGCTGCCCAGAACAAGGACCAATAACGGTAAAAAAATGATAACTTTCTAAGGAGCGCAAGTTTACAATAAAGTATCATCACTTATAAAAAATGTTAACTCATTTAACATATTTAAATTTCAATTGGCTAAATATGTTCGCGATAATTATTAACAATGTGTTAAGAAAGTACAAAATTTACTATTTTTTCACAGCGATTTAATCTTAAATAATTATAAGCTACATATGTAAATGTAAGTGTAACAATTGACAACGGCACCTTAACTATTGTGTTAAAGAATCGTTCTCAAGTAAGTGGCTTAGGTCTTATTGAGAATAAATGTCTATAAACTGAAACTGAACTGAATATTTTCATATTCTCGCTCTAGTAAAGAGGCAAAACGCGGTGACAAATTCCGCCATCAAACGAGCAAAGCCTTCAGAAATCGGCAGATACAGTGTGAAGCTAAACAAAAACATATAACAACTTAATATTAATTAAGCAATAGCCACACGCAGATACACTCCGAAATAATTCAGTTACACCGTGGTAGGGGACGGTAAGTCCTAAACGTCATAATCCCTCAAGGGGGCTTACTCCTGTGGATTACCAACAAAAAGGGTTTCCTAACCGATATCCCGACTCGTTTATTGATTTTATTGTGCTATTATACTGATGCTGTGTAGTACTTATATATTGTGAGGCTTTTTACAATTAATGGGTTCTAATAAACGGACTTAGTATTCATATTACACGGCGGACCTTCAGAGAGATCTAGAACAATAAAAAAACATCAAAATAAGAAGAAATCGACGATGAACGTTTGTCGATCAAAGAAAATGCACCTGTATCCAGTTTCTCTAACACAGTACTACTATGTACATCGCAAAACAATTAAATAATAGACCCTCTTTAAACTTTTTCACTGGCAGAAGATCATTCATAAAAAGTATTTTTATTATAAAAAAAAATGTTCTACTGGTTTACATTGACAAAATGTCCAAGTAGCAAATGTCTTCGTAGCAAAAAAAATAAATAAAATGATTATTACATTTAGCATTACATTTGACATATGATGAAAACAATATGATAAAACTATTATATATACTACTGATAGACTATACTAATATTACATACGAGATGATTTACACACACTTTAATGATAATGTCTTAAAGATGTCATAAATTATACAACATGTGGTTTCTGAAATTTACTACGGCGTGACGGCTTCGAAGTTATCGGCTTATAACTTCTATTCACTATAGTAGGGTGTCTATGATTTGTTATGGACATCTTACATACAAATTATGTATTCTACACCTATTTTGTTACATTGTCCTGATAGAATGCCTATTTTAATTTTTTTTATTAATTTATATATATCCTGTAAACATTAGAAAGTAGCAAAAAGGATATTTAGTACGAGACTTAATGGTACTAAGCTGAATATTAAAATAATGACAATAGATCTTTTCTTATCTTAATGTGTAAGCGTTGAGATTCTCGGCGACTCTTTTCAATACAATCACATTCCAAGTTTTAGGTCAAATTGACAAATATTATATTTTTGCTTATATTAATGATATATAATTATAACGTTGTATAAATCTGTATTGGAAAAGTACAGTGCATTTCCATTATATTAATTATAAAAATAAATAAAACTGTATTCCAGAAATCTTGAAATCATGGTCGTTAACATTTCATAAGCGATTTACATGTAGTAGGTACTTAAACATAATATGAAGTTTCAGCAAATTACTAACCATAAATTAATTTTTAACAAAAAGAAAAACCGACTTCTGACAACGAACTAAAAAGTGAAAAATAATTTTACAAAGATTTTATAATTTGTGAAGTCGGTGCCAAGTAAAACAAACAGGTTTAGTAATTAGATATTATAGTAACGTTGTTGTAGCATTACCTTGACACGGACTTCAAAATTATAAAATCTTTGTAAAATTATTTTTCACTTTTTAGTTCGTAATTAGAAGTCGGTTTTTCTTTTTGTTAAAAATTAATTTATTTTACGATTTTAAGTGATGAGTAGATCTTAAAATGATGCTTCTTAAACGAGTGGTGATGGTGGTGGTAGTGGTTGTCAACGAGGGGTTGTGGTTGTCCTAAGTAAAACTTTATTTAATTAGGTATTATTTTTGTGCAAAGTAAAATTTTGGTATATTGACAAGAACATACATACAAAGTATTCGGGCGAATCGGGAATCTCCATATTTTTGAATTTGGTTGAAAATGAGAACATCCTCTTTTTGAGATTGGTTGAAAAGAAATGCAACGAACAGGAAGGACTTCTGACATCAATTTAAAAAGTTTTTGCTTGTAACTATTACAGTATAACCAATTTTAATAATCATAAAAAAAATATCAATATCAAAAGTTATGAGGTAACAAACATAAAAATAAAGATACAGTCGAATTGATAATCACCTTTTCTTACAGAAGTCGGTTAAAAATAGTAAATTATGTTAAATAATATTATTTAAATATATTTTTGAATTCTTAATAAATTGAATCAGTATTTATCATTTAGTACTAATAGATAGAGTAAGAAGAATTTCTTTTTGCATATTGCAGATGGAAAGATGAATGCAGTAGGTACTACTATACATCACATTTACCCAAACTTTTCACGATCATTGTGTGTTACGTTGAGGAACTTTACCGAATTTTGCTTAACCAAGCTATGTGGACCAACTATATAGCAAAAGTAATTTTCATCAAGCACAAATTGAAACCAAATGAAAAGCTTTAATTCAATGTGGTTTACATTCGATTGGTTTTCATTTGTTTCTATTTGAAATCGAAATGCGACCACAATACCCGTCGAAAATTATAAAACTGCAGTAATATGTTATGGAAAAAATATATTTTATTATATTAATAATTTATAACGTCAATAAGATCTAGCCTTCTTAACCAATTTCAAAAAGGAGGAGGTAGACCGCTTTACGTGAATCTTTTTTGTTCGATGCGCAATAGTTACCATTTGGTCCCATCAAAGTTTTATTCAGTTTGGCGAAGCAGTGTTTTATATGAGCATTTTTGTTATTTTGGTGTTTACAAAATCCATAGGTTTTAATATTTCATAACAATTAATAATTCATTGCCCAATTTTTCTATAACGAATGAACGGTTTTCATTTTCTAGAACCCGAGTAAAATTCACTCTCGATTTGGATTAACACATGGTAAATGCTCTTTGTTTGTATAAAATTCCACGCGCAGTTTCCGAATAAAAGCTGAGAAGCAAAGCGTATAAATTAGCACAATATGTTTTTATTTTTGAATATACAAAAATAAAAATACAAAATTAAAATAGCGCAACAGCAGAAGCGAACAAAGTCAAAAATGTACTATTTTTCACTTTTGTTATAATATTTTTTACTCTAATAAAATTATTGTATTTAAAACAAGTTGTAGATTCCTTTGCCTGGAGTATTAAAACGTAAAATTCTGGCTTTGATCGACAGAAATATCCTTTTAGTTCTCCCCTACACTTCCCAAATATTTTTATTATATAAAAATTTAGCCTTCAATATCTCGTATTTCTGATTGCAGCACATACTTATTTAATACGTCTTTGTAATACAATGTGTAAATTTATTTCATCAAAAGCTTTATACTATCTTGGAAAACAGAATGAGGGTACTAAATAAACCATACACATGTCTGTAATGAGTTGTTACGAAACGTACACATTAATTAACGGGTAGCGACGTTCAATTACGCTTAATATGGTTAAGTATTAAATTTCGTTACTCGGAGGTGTGAAATGTTTACAATATAAGTGAAAACTTTATTTGTTATGGTAATGAGTTAATAAGAAAATTTCATTTGTTTTAAAATGTTTTATATAAATATATCCTTTTGCTAGCGGCCCACTTGCATCTTGGCCCCCGTTTTGCGATTTTTCCCATTTAAATCTCAAGATGAAAAAATACCCTATATTTTGCTCCATAACTTCCTCTACCTTTCTGTCAAATTCCCATAAAGTTCGGCTCAATTGTTCCGTAGTTAGTCAGAAAAAAGACAGCAGACAATGGATAAACAGACATTAATTTTAAAACGATTTATTTATGTTTAAGTATAGTCTAAATAACAGTTTAATAAACACAGTTATTTTGAAATTTTATTAAAGTTTGATATTGAGCTGCTAGATCGGTCGATCGTCGATGTATGAATCTTTTGCTGAGTAGTAGTTAGCCTTAGTAAGCCGCAAAAAATAAGATTATTTTTTTTACTGATGTCCAGATCGAATTAATTTTCTTATAGTTATTTTACACGCCAAGTTAGCTTTTAGAAATTTTCACCATTTGTCTTCGTGACATATAATACAAATAAATCAAAAACAATTGTTTCCGGTAACTAAATATATTATTTTTATTTTTTAATCATTCCAAGCCGGGGGTTAGTAACGTACGATACAAAAAAATATTTAGTATGAATTGAAAATAGTATTGGCCATCACATAAATTTATTTTTTTACCTTTAATCTGTTAGTCTGTTGAATCCACGCACTAGAAAGATAAAAGTGGCCTTGAGTTATCCCTCAACACATAAGGCCTCCAATTTGGGTTGGAATCGGAAAACAGAGTTCATACGGGCTTCTCTTCCCGTAGCTGCTGCAAGTTTCCATGACAACGATGATTATAAATATGGCAAGGAAAATTGCGAATGGCAACTAGTATTATAATAAAACATTAGCATTATATTAAACAAATATAAAGCATGATTTACTGAAACAATATTTTAATTAAAAATTTAAGTAAGTCTTCCTAAAATGTTATAATGGCTCTAAGGATATTTAAAAATAACCATAAATATTTATGATATTATTTATTAGGTACTGTCGCGCCGTAATATCCTGCTGGGTGAGGATTGATGACAGTATAAATAAAGAGTATATGAAAATATCGTTTCATAAAGGAAGAATAGATTAAATCTTGTTTCAGCTAAATTATTTTGAAATTTCACTCTGTAAATGTGATCACGGGCGATTTGTGGGGCGAACCAGAATTGTGATAATCACTATTTTGCATATAGCTCTTGGTTAATTAACTGCGGAAAGTGGAGAACGAATTTATGTAGGCTTTCTCCTTTTATTTTCCACCATGTAAAGACAACAAAGTCGTTATTTGCTCATTCAATTTGTAAAGTCCTTGTTTAATTGCTTTTATGTTGCCAGTGTCAACACAAAATCATCTTAAAAAAAAAATAATTTATTCATTTGCTTGTATAAATTGTTAGCATAATTTACTTTTATTTTATTTATATCATACTAGCGGACGCGCGCAGCTTCGCATGCTTATTTGCACCCTCAGGGGTGAATTATATAAACCATGTTCAATGAAATATTTTAAAAAGTGTAAGTTTCGATTTTTATAAAAATCAGTGGCAATTAAAGACTTTTCCATACTAACTTTCAACCCCTTATTTGCACACCTAGGGGAGGAATTAAAATGAACCACGAAACATGTATTCAATGAAATATTATTAAGAGTTCAAGTTTCAAATTTATAAAAGTCGGTGGCGATTTAAAGTTTTTCCATACAAACTTTCAACCCCTATTTCACCACTTTAGGGTTAGAATCTTTCAAAATCCCTTCTTAATGGAAGTCCAGATTACGAAAGTAAACATCTGTCCAAATTTCATGTTTCTACGCACAGCGGTTACGGCTGTGCGCGCGTCTTACCTCAGTCAGTGAGGACAAGTCCTTTTATATATATAGATATAGAATTGATATTATTTCTAAATATCCACCTAACAATATCATGAAAAAAATATTAACAGTCAATGTCAGATGAAACAAGTCAAAGTAATTAAACCTATTTCAAACATTGCAAAATTAAAGTAAGTAATTAAAAACTCTAGTATACGACGTCAAAGAAACTAAAACGAGGTGATGTTTTAATTCCACCCACTCCTATAGCGAACAAAACACTGTATTAAAAATATTTTGCCATTCCATGCCTTAGTGCTTCTATGTATGTGAAATAGGCAAATGTACTTCCATTTCGTAATTGTGACTTCAATTTCTACTACATTCGAGTTCAACGTTAGCTAGAGCTTTTTTTTACTTTGGATCCGATCTGTAACTGATGACTTATTCATACTTTAAGAGATGGAATTTGAAATCTTTCTTTGCAATTTTTCATGTATTAATTTTATTATTATTGTATTTATGTTGATTTTATTGTAACTTCAAAAATGTTTAATGGCACATATTACTAAGCAATAATATTTTATACGTTTTTATAATTTTAAATGTTTTAGTAATTACATTAAGCAAGGATATATAACGCATCTACAAATTTACAATGATATTTTTTTAAACCTACCTATTCTCGTTATTTATGGCACTAGTTCAATTTCAGCCTATTCTAGACCACGCCGTTCCCGTTTCAAAGCTATGACGTATAGTAATACTAAAATAAATTAGTATTGTATTTGAAATATACTGTTGTTACCAATTTTGATATATGACTATTGTTTTTTGTTCTCATCTCAAGAGGATAAATAATAGTTATGAATATGATGATATACGTATAGAATTTTTTTATTTATGGTGAGTGTTATTATAAAAATACGTATATAACGTTCACATTGTTAAATATTGTTATTCATTTATTTAGGTTTTTCTACCTTCGGCATGGAAATTCCCAGTCCCGCAATGAAAATTGATTTCTGATTGCGGTATTGGAACCTCTACAGCAAAGAGCTGAAATCGTCAGGTCCTCAAAAATATATAATAATAAATATACGCGATCGATACGATTAAATAGTTCCATTTGAAATAATTATATATTTTAAATAAAATATAAAACTTACATGAAATATACTAACAAATAATTTAATTCGTACTAAATACTTGAACTCCATTTGCCTAATAAATTAGTCGTACTCCGAGCAAACAAACGGAACATTCGTGCAAACGTGGTAGATAACAACCAAAATTCATTGTTCATAGACGCTGAGTACTGTTAAATGGTCAAACAAATAGTTTGAATAATAACGATAATCAAATTTCATTATTAATTAAATTCTAATTATAAGCTTTTATTTAACTTGTTAGTGTGTGTGAAATCTTGCAAGTTCAATTTGACCCACTTCTTAGTAGGCTCTTTCGGAAGTTTATCTAAATCGGATATTTATCTAAAATTTGGATTACGAATTCAATTCTGATGACAATAAAATTGCATTTAATCAGTATTGTTGTTAATCTAAAATGGCCACCGCCACAAAATGGCGGATTAAAGACTTTTGCACAACCCATCTAACATAGATATCAAATTTAAGGTATCTGTAAAATAAAATACGCTATTAAAAACATCTAGATACTTTTTTAACCTTTAACTATGGACGTGATTTTTTTTATAACACACATATGGACGTCGGGTCTGTGAGACCAGTGTACTTATTGGTTATATTCCGTCTGTTTTTTAAGGGAAGAAGACAATTTTATATTTTAGTTTACATGAATAGCCTAAAATCAAACAAAATCAATATAAATAAAATCGCTTTTTATTAAAACTTTACGCATCACAACGATTTAAGTAACTTAAAGTCACAATTTAAGTCTTTGACCAAATGGGATGAAGCTTAAGAAAATAATACTATAAAAAAAGACAGATAATAAAATAAATATTTTTTTAACAAAAAATAAAGTCTAACAATTAAAAAAAAAATTACGTCTTATGATAAATAAAAATAAAAATTTTGACAACACCTCAAGATAAGGTACTATTGAACATCGATACACAATGGCTTTCAACATTGTAGGCTAACAGGACGATTGCAGTCAACATAAGTATGTGTTGTCTTTCAATATACCTTTTGGCGGCAAAGTGTACATGTTTTTCAAGAACCCAAAACAATTTTTTTAGCATCATGTTCAATAAATGATAGATCAGATCGCGAAACGCGAGTCAAAATCATTCTCAATACTAGTAGAGTAGTTTAGTATATGGAACGCGTATTTTTATTTGATAAGGTGTTATTTTCTCTATAAAATGTCGTCATCCAATTCTTTTGCTTGATGTTGATTATAAAGTACCGATATATTTGTCCCTGACGTGCTTAGTCGATCATTTTTTTCCATTTTATTATAAAAACTAATAATAATATTTATAATAGTTATATATTTATAAATAATAATATATAGTAAAATAATATATGATATATAACAATAAAACATATTTGAATACAAATAATACAATTAAAATATTAAAGTATATTTTGTAATATTATAAAAAATATATGGTGTTTTGAAATCCACTGCTATCTACATTCATTTTGTCATTAATACGAAAGGTACTGAGCGACTCAGTGGCGGAGGTCACCGAGAAGTGGCCGATTTGTAGAATTCGTAGAACTAGATGTATCTGTGAGACCCGACGTCCATACTTAAGGGTTACAAAGATTTTCTAGATGAATATTTTATTTTAATGTTATTTAAAATACTCATACGTTTGATCAAGTTAGGCAATTGTTATAATTATAGTTTAGCGAATAAAAAAAACCTCATGAGAATTTATCTATTTACTTTATAAACATAAAAATAAAAATAAGATATTTATTTAAATACATAGTATTTCTAATATTTAAAACTGTTTTATTTTAGTATGGTAAACTTTGTATTGTTTGGAAATTCCACTGAGTCGTACTCGTTATGAAAAATGGAAGCGTCTTAAATGTGGAGCTGGAAGGATGCCATTATTGTAAAACATTTACTAAGCTTTCATTTCATTTCACTTAACATTGGTTTGTACAATATTTTCCTTTAGACCTCGTGCTGTTTCAATCCCCTAAGGTTTAAAAATAAAATAACATTTTAGAATTTTGAAATTAAAGTACAATTATGCTAACATTAAGTATTAATTTGTTATTAATATATGTATAGTATAGAGATAATTAACTCTAAGATAATATGAAAATTGGTTATAAATTATAAGAAAGGAACTGTTACACATTATATACAACCAATTTATTATAATTACTCTTTGCATCTTATTAATTACTCAAGGGAAGAGGTAGAACGATCGCTAACGATATAACTATATATTGATTGTTTTAGTAAAATTTACATCTTTTCATATCTAAACTTAGTTTATTATAAAGCCGGGTTTCATAATAATATCTTAAAATAACTATTACAGCTTCCCTTTATTTGCACTGATAAGATCACATTCAATTTAAAAATAATACAAAAACTAAAAGAACAAAATAAATGTCATCCAATATGCCTTGTATGAAAATGAAAATACAAATTTACAAAATCCACCGACTCCAGTTGGCTATTTGGTATGCGTTACATTCACGAAATGTGCGGGCGAACCCGCTCATTCTAATTTCGAGTCACACCTGTGCGAACAGGAGCGTGACTTAACGTTAACAATGTAGGCTTTTTGACTTATACCGTTAAACTGTTATGGTCCATAATCCTTGTATTTTAAAGGCCATTCTCCCCCAAATGCCAGGCAGTATGTGATTTACTGAAGCCTGTTGGCAAACCACCAAATTGACGCAAGCGTGTAATTAAATGTACTCACGACCATCGGAATGAGATTTTAAAAGCATTGCAAGACGTAATGGAAGCTCTCATAATAGAGAAATAAAGTTGCAACAGGCTATTTTATTCGTCTACAAGTAAATGAAAAAAAAAAGTAAATTTCATTTAATGTTAGATATGGTACGAACGATTACGACGAAAACTATTATTATATTCATTAGTTATTATATAGAAGTAGTGCATCTACGATGCAATTGAGAGGGAAAGACATAAACATACATTGTATTTATTTGTTTCGTTGTAAAACAAGTAACACTTACAATAAACTCTTCGTCGGAAACATCTGACATGGAAATGACTTACTTCAGTCACCATAGGGTTATTATGACGAGGCTAAGAAATGTTAATAACCAATTCCGTCTATTAAATATGAAACGAACTTACCAAGTGAAGTTCGATGATAATTATTAATTATTTTAAGTTCATAATATATGAGCGATCACTATAGCTTAATTTATTACAATAATTACAACGAATTATTTTATTTGACATATACTGAAGGTATATCTGTCAATTACTTTTGATATTTAATTTAATTAATTTGTTTTCTCTCTTAATTATGCCACCATTTACTAAAACAATCGTTAGAATTCATAGATTTATTACTCATTATGATTACTCATTTAAATTTAATTTATATCTGAGCTTACATAGCTTCACAGCGCTTATACCAGATGCATATAAGACTACCTCGATTTTGCTTGCTCAGCTATCTCAGCTTGATACACCGCGAGCAATGCTGGAGCGCACCGAAATATGATCCGCCTTGTATGCTTCAGAGGATTGTCCAGCATATTTGGAACTCACTCGGAAGTAAACCCGCACTACTGACGCGTTTTTTATAATAATCTATTGTCAAGTACCGTCAGTAAACTACCCACCAAATTATATTAAAAACGTCATACTAGTCGTTTCAGTCACTGTTCTCTAACAAACATATTTTTAATTATAAAATTTAGTAGGTATCTATAAAAAAAACTATACAAGTTAATATTTTCTAATTTTATTTTTAATAATTTTATTTTCTTATTATAAAATCGCTAAAAATACTTCTTGAGAGATTTTGATAAATTATTTCCTTTAATATTTCAGATATAAAGACTGAGTAGAGTATCTTATTATTTATAAGATGTCGAGGCAGCCTAAAAATACTTCGTACAATATCACAATATAAAAACAGCAAAAATACAGTGGGAAAAAGTAAAGACCGCAATTTTTGCTTTTATTCATTTCGTCTATCACGTTTTAGAAAGAGCTAATAATAAAAAATGAATAGCATATAAAGAAAATGTAGGCCAAGCTTGTTCTAATATAGCCATATACATTATATTCTAATATATAAAATTTAAAATTTAATTATAAAAAACTTGTTCTAATACTATATTAGAACAAGTTTTGCCATATAATTTATAATAGAATATTTATAGCTATATAAATAGATTTTTTTAAACATTCTTATAATGTGACCAACTTGGATTCTTATTAAGAGAAACATCATTCACGACACGATGAATAATGTAACTGAATAATAATGAGACTACGCCTAGACAGCCTAGACGCCTTATATTAGCTGTTTTATTGAAGATACCCAGCACTCGCTAAGGTCAGGTGATCTTAATTAAAACTAACAAGTTGTTAATGTCCTAATGAAAATATAAACTTACATACATTAAAGATGGTAAGTACAGACTGGATGAATATTAATGAAATCATTATAAAGTACTTGTACGTTGGTACTTCTAAAAATAATTAAATAGAAGATTGTAATAATTTACCAATTTAATAAGCATTGTTTTTTGGAATATATTGTCAAAAAATGCCGGAGGCTGTTAAACAAATCGTTTAAAATATTGAGGGGAGAGTGTGAGTGTAACGCGACGGTAGTTGGTTCGATTCCCAATAGGGAGAAAATTTATAATTTTTAAGATATTCATTTCTTTGCTCTGGTACCAATGCAAAAGCGTGGCGTGTAGTTCCGCCGCTCACCATGTAAGTGGGGAACGGAGTGTATAAACACTAGATTCTCTCTGTATACCCTGATATATGTAGGATACAGTGTGAAGCTATGATATTTCGATTTGATCTATTGTGTATTTAGGCTTAAATATACAATATAAAATAATAATCATCACCGTCTGTTTTCAATTCTGTTTTAAATTATCTCTTGAAGTACAAACGGAATTTCGTGATTAAAACGTAATTGTTTTTATTATGAATTCGTTCCATTTTACTAGAATAGAACGAAAAGAACTAATATTTACTTCATAAAATACGTATTTACGGCACGATTCGCGTGCAACTTGAACTATATTCAAGCTTAATTACCTAAAGAAAAGTATGATTTATTATAAAGTTTACAAACTAAACATGTTTATTTCCAAAAGAACGAATATAGATTTGAAGACTAAGGAAAATTACAAATTATAATTTTACATTAATGTAAATTAGTTAAAATAAGCACTTATTTGGTTCTTGTAGCCATTTTCTGATGATATTGCTGTACTAATGATTCACGATGATTAAGTGTGCTGAAAGTGACAAAACATATGTATAAAATAAAAGATAAGAATTCTGAAAAATAAGAGGTACAAACATTAATTTACAAAAATACTTAACTAATTATAAAAAGTTTATAGTTCTTAATATACATTTATATTATTCGCGGCCTACGCACAACACGGAATATTATATACGCCTTATTACAAGAACTGAATTTACAATTAAGGATAAATAGTCTTTATCTAGCTCTCACATTAAGATTCAAGTTTTTTTTTTTAATTTTAAATGGCCCGTGCCTTTTTTTATTTTAAGAAAGTTCTTTTAATGTGACGTACTTAATTTTGGGACAATTTAAACTGTACTTATATCTAGAGCTTATACTAGAGGGCTTGGATGAGACCCCTACCGACAATCTTATTATTATAGTACATTACATATATAATTGTCTTTTATATAATTATTTTATACATGTATATAGGTGTGGAATTTTAGATTTGGCCTGGCTTATGCAGAACGCCTTACTTAAGTTTTTGGATCAGTGCCTCTATCACTAAGACTCAAGTTACCAAGTTAAGTGATACATCAATACATCACATTTATTAAATTTTCCACCAAATTGGGAACTATTGACTTTCAAACTTTAGGGTTAATCGCTTTTCATTGGCCGACGTAGGTGAAAATTATCCGGGCTGGACAGGCGTGGACAGCTTAATTACAAGTGATAGCGTTCACGCTCCACCTCGGCCGCGGCTCCATTTCTATGCTAATGTCCCACTGTACTACACAAGACTGGCTTAACGGTTAAGTTCAAATTGTTCCAGTACATTAACCCACTTTGAATAGAAACTACAGTCTAAAATTTTCAACTACAGCTGTATAAAATTTAGTACAACTATATGGCTAAAATCGTCGTATCTAAGTTTGCTAACACTTCTTGGAGACGTCACTGTTTTATGACATTCAAGTAGTATTTTCCTCTAGAACTCAATTATCCAACCTTCGATCTGATAATAATTAAATCAGCTTCACGCTGTATCCCGCACACATATATAATATCCCTCTTGATATTGAGTTCCATAATTTTGTTAAGAAAACTTTTACAAAATGCTGCTTCATAAAATGGTGTTGTAAGGGTAACATATTAAGTAGGTAATAGGCAGTTTTACTAGAGACGGCGCGTATTATGAGGAGGTTCCTATCTCTGGAGCCCTAGCCACCGATGGCTTGGACCCTTGTCCCATCCTCGGAAGAGTATTTTTTGTTGTTATATTTTAAAATGTATTTTTTACAACAATTTATATGTAAAAATGTATAATTTATTTATCTTGTGTAATAAGATTCATACAGTTTTCATGTCATCGGAAACTTTTCAAGACGGAGACGCTAAATGATTCTGACGTTTGTTAACGATGTTGTCTCTTGTTGAGAAAATCTAAACTCAAATGGATTTTCTTCAGTAAACATCCAGCACTTTTAATTGGGTTAAATAAATTTAATTAAATTGTTATAAGTAAGTAATGTTATTTACGTAGAATTGCGTGGTTGTACTAAAATATATTTAAGCTATGTAAAGATTTTCATTTACTAATTGATTATATACTACCGGCGCATGCGTTTCATTTAAATTATAAATAAGTTAGTAGAGGTACGTGAGAATTTTGTTTAATATGAACTCAAATTACTCTCTATTTGAGGCTTGGTTTGTTTTGGAACTGTGCCATGGCAAACTGATATACAAAAAAAAATAATTTGTTAGGTTAGTACAGCGATTAGCTTAATTGCTAAATATATCTTAATTGTCGATAAGATTATTTTGGTAATGAAACTGAATCTTATGTACTTACTTACTTATTAAGCTTCACGTTGTATCCCTAGCGGGGTAGTCAGAGAGTATGGAGTGCCATACGGTCTCTACGATTACATACCTCTTTCGCCTCGTCCACTGTCATCAATCTCTTCATCTATGCTCTCTGAGGGGTCCTCATTGTTTTTACATGATCTATCTCCAGTATACTGTGTTTTCGAAGGTGAGGTCTCCGAGGTCTCTTACCTCCCACTTTTCCATCATAAATCTTTTTTGCCATCGTTTCATAACTCGTTTCTTCGACGTGCGCAAAACTCTTGCTAGTCCTGCCAATCTGTGTATGTCTTCATTGCAGATTCGATCACCTAAGATGACTTCGTATATCATACGAAGAGGTTGCATCTCCATAGACTACATAACTTATTGGTTGAAGATCTGATATCCATACAACCTCTTTCAAGTCTCAAGCCTCCTTGAGCCTCCCACAACAGCCTATCCGATCTCTCTTGCATTCTTCTCGCTAATATTTTAGCTACCACTACTACCCAAGCTGATAGCCTTATTCGATAGGTACAAAGATACGATGACTGCACTTCGTTAATTGTCTGGGACCTCCTCTGATTTCATTTTTCACAAGAACCAAACTTTACTAAAACTCTTTCTTTCGTATATTAAAAACATCGTCTTTTACGGTCAATAGGAACGTCAAGTGACTAACAAAATAATACTATTAAACTTAATTAATCAGCAGCGCTGATATTATCAGGTGCCAGCCGTAATAAGGTGCGAGAATCGTTTACTACACGCCACTATACAATATAAAATATTATTTATGAAAAATGAATAACATTTTAGGCACAATTTACGAAAAGGACGGCAGCGCTTATATTATTTTCTTATTTGTTTACTTCATGCTGTATCCTGCACAAAGCAGGGTATTCAAAGGGAACCTGGAAACCTAATGTTAAGCCACTCCATTTCCGTTAAGACACTTCCGTTCCCCACTTTCCGCTGGAGGAATTCTGGAGGTTACAAGAGTTAGGAAACCAAATTTAAATATGTCAATTCCTCGAGTGGAAATCGAACATATAACCTGCCTGCTCATGAGAAATCTTTGATTTAAAAAAAAACCACAAATATATTTTAATTTAGGCTTTTCTTTAGTAAAAAAATAAAACAAATTACCATAAGTGTTGCCATATCATACTTAAACAAAGGATTCACACTTAACCAATACAAGACGATAATAGAAATGATTAAAGAATTTGCTTATAACCCAAATAAATAGCAATAATTAGTCCTCAGCCTGGCAACTTTAACGGGATAGACGTAAAAACGACACCAGTTAAATTCGCAAAATTACCAGGTCTACCATATTTAGTACTAAAAAAGGTAATATTTTTAAAAACCGTTTAGTAACTACCTCCGCACAATCGAAGTAAGTGGTTAAGACTGTAAAGCGAATGATCTATAAATTGTGCCTGTGACGACATACATTTTTCAGCCACTTTACGACTATGGAAACGTGGGCCAGGGTAATAAATTTAACTGCGAAAAGCTTAGAAATTTAACTTAAAAAAATAGTTTTGCTAAATCTTGTCTGTCTATTCGCTATATACAAATATATATTCCGATAGTAAAAGTATTGTTAAATATTAAATTTATATATAGGACATGCCAGAAAAAACGTTAGTGCCGCTTCGCCACGACTGGTCTCAAAAGCAAAAAAATAAATATTTCTAATTAAGTGACAACTTCTTGCATAACAGAAAAAGGCTATATTTGTTTGCTTCTTAATATCAAAAATAATATATTCGTAAATAAATCAGGTTCTCGCTGTATCCCGCACACAGCAGGTTAGGCAGAGGGAACCTAGTGTTAAGACACTCTGTTTCAAACATGCTAAATTCTAGAGGTATTGCGTATTGAGTGGCACAACTCAACGCCGTAAATAATAAGCACAAATGTAATCAAAACCATAATTTCTATTATCCCAACTTAATTGAAATAAACGCACGCACAACACGGCTACAATGAATGGGTATAATCATCTGCTACAAATGAAGATCACGCGAACCCTACTAAAACTTATATATAGTTTCGGTTTCCGTGCGCACGCTATATTATTATTTGAAATTGAAGTGCTAAATTATATTAGTCAATTGCACATTCACTTCCACATTCATTTTCGTATCCCGCAGCAGGGTAGGCAGAGGGAACCTCGGGTTAAGAAACTCCATTCTCCACTTTCCGTTGAATTCTGGACTTTGACACCAGGTCGAAGTAATGAAAATATTAAATTTATTGTCTTTATAAGTAAATAATTTCATGATAAAAAATAATATTTCAATGAAGGCTATTCCCTAGAAAATGCCATAGAGTAGGTACTAGTAAGTAGCTCAATCTATTTGATGTACGTACAACATTAAGCCAGATAAGAGCAGGTAATCTAATTACATGCAAATCTATGAATCTATCAATGACATACTCGTAAATCATGAATAGTGAGATCGTTTAAAAAGCCATTCGCTTGATACTCGAATATATTTTCCATTTACTGTATTGGTCTTACATTTCAACGCTTACTCTCAAATGTCGTTCGAATGTGAAATACTCCTAGACTAATCCATCACTCTTTTCTAATATTAGAACCTTCTCCTTATATGTTAAGTTTATTGCATTTCTGAAAAATATGTATAGAATAAACGTATTTTATTAAAAACGAAATATGGTTGATATAAAAAACAACAAATTTTACCCCCCTTTAAGGCTATTTTTTTTGTTATGTATATTTTTGAGATTTTCTCCTGGACTAGTGCTACCTGTAGATGATAGCTGCCAAATTTCATAATTCTAAGTTAACCGGAATTATCTTTGTAATTTCGATTTCCTGTATAGTGTTGAAATACGCGTGTTTTGCTATTTAAGGCTATTACTTTTTAGGATGAACGAGTACTACTTTTAGATATAGCATTCGTAACTCTAGGTTAACCGAAAGTATCCTTTTAATTTTGATTCCCTGGATAAAATACTTTATTTGACACTATCCATTCATAATTCATACATAATTAATTTTATTATATATGAAATACCTACTTGAATAAATCGAACGCTGGAAGCGTCCAATACGCTGTGAAGGCTATAACATCGGTAGTGTAACTCCTAACCACATGGAACCACTATTAACTACGAATAAGCTTGGCGTGAGTTCAACTACATAAAACTTAACATATTTTGAATGTTCTAAATTTGTAAAGGCTCACCAGAAATACGTGCAGATAATGTCGCTATCGGCATTTCCAACAGGCATGTTCAGTAACTTTTTCATTCTAATAAGTTTTATAGTATTTTAATATGTTTTATTCATTAGAGTACAATAATAATACATGTATATTCTGCAGCTATTGCACTTTTTTTTTTTGTGACGCTGGGAAATGCTTTTACGAAGACCATCCGTCCGCAGGACAAATATGTTCTACGGGCGGATGGTACTGTGAGACTCACCGTGGGCTTTTGAGATGCCCAATATTTCTTTTTCTAAATAAAATGACTCTCATTTCAGATGTACAATATTTTTGTAAAGGTGTTGGAGTTGGATGATGTGCAAAAATGCAACTAAATTTATTATTTTTTTTCGACCAAAATATTGCAAATATAATTTAAAATAATGGCAGCATGAAACATAAGAAATGAATTATACTTATTTAGTGAAATTTTACATTAATTTACAGGTACAGTATAATTGTTTAGATCCCTTGTTGTTCACTTGTCTTTGTTTAGGCTGAAATGCATATTCACTTCATTGAGCAAACGCCTTTACTATTCCATTCCATTCAACATCGTTTGTGTCAAATAATCCGTATGGATTCTTTTTCTCTTTCGAATTTATTATATAGGTATCTATATAATAAATTTGTATTCGTAAGAGAAGATTTCGAAAGTAACTCTGTCTGTCTGTCTGTCTTTTACGCAATCAGGGACAACCGCTAATTTAATTGTGATAAAATACTCATATAGAGATACTTGAGGGTCTCGGGATGAACATAGGATACTTTTTTTTCTCATATTTGTAATATTTTCGATATATACCAATATATTAAAATACTTATTAATTTGATATGCAATTTATTCTGCCGTGTTAATAACAACCGTCGCTATGCGACCGTTGCTAAGCAACGACTTGCAAAGTTTGTTTTTAGAAAAAGTCACCCAAAATGAGCTTACTTAACGCATCTCTCTATTGAAAACAGAAAATAATTTCATAAATATATTTAATAAATATTCGTATAGTTCGGGTAGTAGCCGCGTTCGGGTCCACTAGTATGATTATAAAATAATTCATTACCTCAAGTGAGACCCCACAACCGTTGCGTTTATAGTCACCCACTGTGCCACTGCGCCACGGAGACCTTATTACAATGTACATTAACGTTAAAATTTCAATATAATATATAATAGCACCTTCACTGTTTCGTTAAAATGCAACTTGGAATTCAACCAATATTTTCAAAGCACAATGAAAGAATTTTTACCATTTCTCCTGACCAAGCCTTACAGATTTTGAATAGGTAAAATATGTTGACTTTTACGTACTTGAACTATGGCCAATTTTATTCGAAATGAAAATGGCTTGAAGTCACAAAGGTTCCTTATGGTATTTAGTCGAAAAATGACATAAGTTGAAACTATTAATGTATTTTATGCATACAATATGTATGTGTATATAAAATACACATATAAAAACGTAGGTAGAAAACTTAAATGAAAACAATTCAAATAAAAAGGCCAATGTTGTTATATTCCTATACATTATTACTTTTTTATAGCAATTTCATCAGTTGCCTCTACCAAAATAGATTATAATAGTAAGAATAATCTAATGACATTAGGAGCTTACTTTTATTATCTTTTAAAATAAACATTAATTAATATGACACATGTCACGCAGATAGAAACTTTTTCTCAGCTTACTGTCGTCATCTTTAAACGGATAATAATTAAAAAAAAGTGACTGAAGCGTCCACTCGTCACGGCTCGACCGGGAAGTGACGTAAAGTTGTAATTAATCGGTACATGTTATATCTATTGACCAACGAGTAAATCGTAATATCAATTCGTCGAGAACTTATTGAATACATAAACAACACACCAACTTTTGAAATATAACGGCCCATAAATTAACTGTATTTTATTAATATATAATTTAGATAAACTTATTCAAGTGATATACCTACTTGAATATTTGTAAATCATCATAGTGCTAGATGAATTGGCTTACAGATGAAAAATGCTTGAAACCCCAGTCAATTAATGTTAGCAAATAATACTATTTGCATTGACGATTGCGTGACGCAGAGACGTGACAAATGTGGGTTCGAACCCCAATCGGGTTAATGAATATATTTTCAATTTCTCACTTTGGTAAGTTTTAAAACACCCAACATGTTATGGAGAGAACTATGTTCGAAATCTCTTTGAAGAATAACATCAGAAATGAGGTAATCCGGAAAAAAGAACCAGAGTAACCACCATCACCCGCAGTATTAGTATGTTGAAGTGGCAGCAGGCTGGACTCCTGGCCTATCGAAGGACCGAAGGCCGTTGGGTCAAACGAGTCCTAAAGAACCACGTCTTGGCAAGCGTAGCGTACGGCGCTCACTCGATACACCGACGACCTTACGAAGGTTTCTAGCTTAGACTGGATGCGGAAGGAAGAGGACTGGGATCTCTGGCCCACCCTGGCAGGTTTATGTCCAGCAGTGGATCCGAAAAAGAAAGTATAAATATCAATTTCAAATTTCAATTTTTATTTTAAAAATATGCTATGTAATTTCTTTTTATCATATATTATGGAAAAAGATTTAGCGATTCTGAAATCTAACACTCAGCTTCAAGATATTAAAGTGAACCGTAATAACATTTGCAATTTTAATGTGTACACTGTACACGTTATATAAAAATTTAATATGCATAGGACGAGAGTGCACTGTGTATGTATGACACACATTTGCTATAATTACATTCCAATGTCTATAACCAGCATAAACTAATACATCATGTTTTTCAATTATACTGCAACTGATATATAAAATTTCTATCCGTGCTATGTAATTATTAGACAAAAGTAATATCTCTTTTCTGTCAAAATGAATCGTAATTTAAAATTAAATCAACTTCACGCTGTACTTGCACACAGCAGGATAGGCAGAGGGAACTTTGTGTTAAGACACTCCGTTCTCTATTTTCCGCCGAATTCTGAAGGCATTGCGTAATGGTGGAACTCAACGCCGCCTGGACACCATAGCGAAGAAATGAAAATATAAATTTAAATAAATATTTCATTCCATCGAAATTAAACTCACAACCAGTCGCGTTTACAGTCACACTTTGTGCTCCTG
This sequence comes from Heliconius nattereri, assembly GCA_013403645.1. Taxonomy (NCBI): domain Eukaryota; kingdom Metazoa; phylum Arthropoda; class Insecta; order Lepidoptera; family Nymphalidae; genus Heliconius; species Heliconius nattereri. The sequence goes on along the minus strand of JAAIXI010000248.1, from coordinate 9,011,073 downwards.
CTCTACGACTGGCGTCAATTATATCCATATATATAAAATCGAAAGGTCACTCACTCATCACGAAATCTCAGAAACTACATGTGCTAGGAATCTCAAATTTTGCTTAGGAGTTACTAATAGGACGTAGGTGCTCGCTAAGACGGGAATTTGCAATATTCGATTCCTAAGGGGTGGTCTTTAGGGTTGATAGTTTGTATGAAACTTCGTTATTACAAATTCTAGGAGTCTCAAATTTTGTATGGACGTCACTTATAGGACGTAGGCACTCAAGGAGGCAGAAATTAATAATAAACTAATTCTGCGCTTATAATGCAGACATAGCCGCGGGCGGGCCGCTAGTATTTTATATTATTAACATAACCTCAATTGATGAAAGTAACTTAATTATTTATTACATAACGATTTGCTTAAAAATTGGGTTGTAATTCTTATTCAAATTATTATTGAGTTTGCTATTAATGAAAATAATAATAAAAGTAAAAACTTTAAACCCAGGAAGTCAAGACGCGACTTGCAGGGGAAACGTAAATTAATAATGTTTTGACTATAAATTACATCAAATTAAAAAATATTTTTGTAATTTTTCATATATAATGATATTTGAGAGTCTTATATTCGATGTACATCATTATATTTTATAGAGATGAAAATTTTCTCAAATGTATAAGGTTAAAAAATTACAAAAAAGTTCTCTTCAAAAGCACAATTTCAAAGCTAACGACTTAAGCAATCTTGTCCACTGCATAACGAAATGATAGATGAATTCTTAATAATACTTTGCAGTCTATTCCTTTATATCGATGTTAGAATATATGTATGTATAACTTGTATGATTTATATTGTAGTATAATGCATTAGTTCTTTGAGAGCTAGATAAAATATATTATAATTGAGTTACAAATTTTCTTTTTTCAATAAATTGTATCACAAAAGTAGCCTTACGTTTTACGTACATGATGCAGTTATTATTAATAGTAATTATCTACAGCAACCAATTGGAGGAGAACCTAATTAACAATTTAAAAACTGTCGCTAGTCTCCGCTCTCCGACCTCCTCTATCTAATCATCTGTTAAAAACCATATACATTCTATAACAAAATAACCCTGTAATACGAAGTCAGTTGGTTATTTATTATTATAAATAAAAATTGAAAATATTTACATTTACGATTGAAATATAAATCCAAACCGACCTATTTCATTATTCATGAGTTATTAATTACTGTGACTTTTAATTTGATCAGATTTTATATATATTTCGTTTTATTAAGACGGAATCATCAAATTGAGTCTTGTTACATAAATAGTTAGTATTGTAATATGATTGAAATTAATAAAATCTTTATAAAGGCACGGGGTCTGTCAATAGCTACAATGGAGTCTGTTATAATTTTCTGTCGTAGTTTCACATTTGAAACCAAGGCCTGTGATTGTAAACGCGACAGATTGTGGGTTCAATCCCCATGCTAGGAAATGAAATATCTATTTAATATTTTCATCTTCTCCGCGTATTGAGTTCCACCACTCGAGAATTGAATATTCTAAACATTTGAATATGGAGTGAAGATATCTATTTTTGGTAAATTTTAGAGCAACAAGAACGGTCCTTGAATGGAATTAATTCTATATTCAATAGGGAATAAGAAAGTGGGTACTTCTCTAAAGTCCCGATTAAGTAAGCTATTGAGAATTTCGTGAATTTTCTTAACATCGGCTTAGTTAACGCTATTAGAATAAAACGTGTTGATAAGAAAATAATTTTATCTCACATAAAATTTATTTTCTAATATTATTTTTCATTAGGTGAAGCCAGTCGTGGCACAGAAGCACAAGTGTGTGGCTGTAAAAGCGCCTGGTTGTAGGTTTGATCCCCACTCGAGAAAATAAAATGTTTATTTTATATTTTTATTTCCGAAATATTTATTTTATTTTTATATTTTTAGTTCCGGCACTCAACATGCAATGCCTCCGGAATTCGGCGTACGTGTGCGTAGGTTCTCTCTACCTACTCTGCTGTCGGATACAGCTTGGAGCTGATTTTTTTTTATTATTAAAAACAATACACGATATAAGGCAACAAAGATTGATTATATTAAACCTTGAATATATTTAGTAATTGAAATAATAATTTGATAATCTTTAGATGCCAAGTTCTTATACAAATATTCATGCGAGATTAATATGAATAAACGTTACTGATGATATATTTACGGTATACAGATAAAATATTTAAAAAAATAATAATACATGTTAACAATGTACATATTGTATTATTTCCAAAATACAAATAGACAGAATAAAAACTGTTAAATAGATTATTTTATAATCGTGTTATTTATTCCTTATATTTTTTATACATAATCTTATTTGAGTCTTACAGTGCAGTAAACAGTACTTAAAAATATTTAAGTCTTACATAATAAATGCATTAAAATAACGAAAAAAGTACTTAACCCAGCGTCTTGGTGTCTGAGTCAAATTAGCACCAGCCTAATTAATTTATGGTTATTATGTATTACTGCATTATTTTTTCGTGTTTTCATATTTTATCTGTAGTATTATTAAAAATGTGCCGCAAAAAATAAAAGAATTAATGTCTATAATTAAAAATAGATACATATATACAGTGTGGCATAATGAAATATGTATATATATATATATATATATACCTACTTTTATTGGTTTGTTTTTTATTAGAAGCTTCACGCTTTTGCAGATGGAACATAGTCTTAAGACACTCCCGCTCCCATCAAGACACTTCCATCCCCCATTTCCATTTGAAATTGCAGGAATTTTGGAGCGTTGCGTGTTGTTATTAAATCGAACTCGAACTATTCGAGGAAATACTAAATTTACTCGAATAGGATTGAACCCATAACCTGTCACCTTTAAACAGTTACACGCTAGTACGTTGGGCCTTAACAGCCCTGGCGACTGGTCTAATAATAACCCGAGTAATAATAACCCAGCCCATGCCCCCGTGTGCCAACTTTCCACCCCCATGATGCCGGGTTAATAGTATAAGATTATTTCTGTTTTCTTTCATTTTAGTAGTCTCATAACATTATCCTCCCAAGATAACGATCTAAATAAGGTAATTAAAAGAAAACATGAAGTTAGCTCGTTGCTGTGGGCTTAGATTATAATAAATAACATTTTGGTGTTTTGGAATTTAATATAATAACCTTTTAGGCTTGGTATATGAGTTATTAGAGAGTGCTCGCGATTTTAGCACTCATTCATTTTCATGAGTGTAACTAGTAACAAGTTACACCATGTATAAGAATTCCTAATTATGTTATTATATATTATCAAACGAACTTATCTGAAGTGAAGTTCAAATGATGTACAGACAGCGATCAGTTACATTTTCATTATATGTATTGATAGACTGACTTAAATGATTGAAAGCACGGCGTTTACCACTCAAATCTGGAGGACCCACGATATGTGGTATCTTTAAAACTGCCTAAGCTGGTGAACAAGGTCACAGAGCTCGTCTAGCTCGGCCTCCCCAAGCCCAGTGACGCTGTAGATTTAGGTCTTCGAATGAAGGGATTTTATATNTTCGAATGAAGGGAGTTTATATATATATATATATATATATATATATAAATAAAGAATTATAGTACCGTCATTCAATCCAAACTGCAACTACAAACAAACAAACATGTAGTGGACACAATAAATATAATACTTATATGAAATTATGAAAATGAAAATTAAATGCATTTTCCTTTCTTTCCATGTTGAAATAAGCTACTAAGCTACTAAATCTATTACCATGAAACTGCCATACATAATGATCAATTCAGACAACCCACAAACCTGTTATTGATGCACAATCTTGTGTATTTGCATGTAAAGGGAAGTGTACTCAGGGGTGAAGTCTAACGACCGTACATAATGTGTGCTAAGCATCGAGATTTATATTATATTACACGCTAATGCCTAGTGTGTAAGCTAGTCAATGTACAATTAATATAATAAAATACTAGTAATTACCTGATAAGGAAAAATTTTTTTTAGAAAAACGCGACTTTTATAGAGTAACTGAACATTATTGTCAGTCTGTCCTTCTGTCAAGACTTCAACATCACATAGAGATATCAAGTGGGCTCCTCCAGTGTACTCCTCGGTGGGCTAGTTGGATTCGTACTTCACTGATCTTCCTAAATGTTGAAAATTCACCAAGTAATAATGCATTACAAGTCCTTTTCACTTCCTTGAATAAGGATTTGTTATACTAAAGTTAAAATAAATATTACAATTAATAAGTAATATAAAAATAAAATTTCCAAAATATCGAAAGAGATCTTATCTAGAGTATTCAAATATCTTTTTAAGACAGTCTTTAAAGCTCAAATTCATTTTTATGAAGATATTACAGTCTTGGGTATAAGCCAGTTCCACACGGCTCAGATTGCTAACGAGACGAGCGTTCGTATCAAAACAAAAATAAGTGGGTAAGTGTGGGAGGTAAAGCACGGGGTTGAGTTCCGCCACTCAACACGCAATGCCTCCAGAGTTTTACGGAAAATGGGTAACGGAAGTATCTTAACACTAGATTCCCAAGTTCTCTCTGCCTACCCTACTATTTGCAGAATACAGCGTGAAGTTAAAAAAATAATAACTTAAACAGTATGAATTTTCAAATTTGAATACTAAAATTCTATGTTGTCATTTCCATAGGTAGTCTCTATAACTGTGAATATTTTTATACTTATTTAAGTACTACTACTAGTAGTATTAAAGTATTTACTACTAAAATATTTTTTATGAAGTAAAAATCGCGTGTGCCAGCAACTTTACATGACTTTAGCCGCGGGCTTTGGTCGTCATTCGTAGAAGATGATTATACCCATTCATTGTTTCTATTCATTTTGCTGCGACTACGTTTGTTTTAATTTTCCATGGATAATAATACTCGTTATGGACCAGCGAACATCATTGAATTTCTGTTTTATCCCTAGCGAAATAATAAGTTTAGACAGTCCGAACTTTTTATCCTAAATATCGTAAGTATAATTTCTTATATATATCTGTGGCATTAATGCAATATGTTAATTATAAATTTTACTAAAACAGCTCTGGGGCTCTAAATTTTGAGTTGCCCGTATTTACAGTTACTATTTTCAGACTTAATTTTATTCTTATCTTAGATTAAGAACAGTATAGCAGAACAATGGTAAATGAATAATTATTCAAACGTATGTTCAAAACAAAATGTGTAAAATACAAAACAACTCACGATGACGATGAGCATCGGGAATGCTTAAATTATTTCAACTTTTAAGTCTCGAAATCTCCATTTAAAATTCTATTTTTGGTAGCGCGCGACTTCGTTGGCATCATGTGCATTTCACTGCCTGCACTGCGTCTATTTTATGTGAAAAAGAAAGGCTGTCCTGCATATTTATGTAGATACAAGGTATACATCACTAGAATACATAAATTTTGTTGGAAGGCTATAATTGAATTTGAATTATAAATAATTTATTTAGATCCTGCTATGCGCGGGAAACAGCGTGAAGCTAAACAAATAAAAAAATTGTAAAGTAAGTTTTTGTAGTAATGACAGGTCTAATTAGAGGGCCCTTAATAAATAATTAATTCTTACTAGAAATAATATTTATATTTTAATGTATTAACATTAGGACTATTCGTGGTAGATGGGTTTCCCTACGTAAAGTTTTTAATATACGCTACAAGTGGTCGATAAAATGGTTGTACAAAATAAAAGGTTATGCATTAAAAAATATATTCTACAAATTGCAGAAAGCTTAAGTTTTCAAGCTTGATTGAAGTATGTGCCACTCGTAAGCGACATATTTGTTTACACCATGTTCCATTATTTTCTTAAATTTAAAATCAATTAAATTTCAAAATCGTTCATTTAATTTTATCATTAATATTGATAATAATAATTTTATTAGAGTTAAAAGTGTTGGAGAGAAAGGAGTTGTAGTGTATGTTTTTTATATAAAGGTGACAATTTTGCTTATTCTCCATTGAGTATAAGCAAAATAATCCTTACCGATGTGAGAACTCCAAAAAACTCAACGATTGAAATAGCCATTTAATGTAAATTTAAGGTTTCTAAGATCATTTACAGGTATCCAAATATTTACTCTAATCAGATAAAGTAAGTGTGAGAAGGGTCTAATTCTGCAGCAAATTATACAAGTTTATTATATGAGACCGCTCCTGTAAGCAGATGTTCCATTTCCATTTATTTTCTGGCTACATTAGCTTACGTCGAGTAAATGGCGGTCTAAATAATATAATTTAAGGAATATATGAGCCGCCCAGTGGTTAATAGTTAGTGTGCTTAAAGAATTTGGTTGTTTTCAGGATATCCAGAAAAGACCCAAATTTAGTCAGACTTGTTATATTTCATAAAATTCAGGTTGAGTTTTTATTCAGGTCAAATAAAACTTTTAAAATTATGATTTTACAAGCAAACTTAATTAGATATTTAAGAGCGCCTTTTCACTATAATTGCCTCGTGGTCTCAGAGGTAATGGAGCGTTAACACTAATTTAGTTACTACTTGTTTCAAGATATGGGTGGCCTATATAACTTATATTCCAGTAAATACAACTTTGAATTTAATAACAGGGACGATGACACTACACCACGTGGTACATACCTGCATGTTACTATGTATTTGAAGGTCTTTTTATGTCCAAGTTACATTAGGTTAGGTTAACTTCCCTGTCGGCAATGGTCAAAGCAGCGAGACATCGAGGGACGCGGTCGCGTATAATCAATTAGACCAAAACCTATACATAGATACACCAAAACTTTTGAAATAGATATAGAATTTCTCTATTGGCAAATTAGTCCTTTGAAAACCTCGCAAGCTTTTCAAAGGCCCCTAAAAATAATTATTTATTTTACTGTGTTGCATCAGTCCGACACCAACAAAGATGGCCAAGAAAGTGAAACTATTGAGAAAAGTTACTTGACTTGATTGGGTGTAGGAATTGTATACTATTACAGACTATTATACCAATTGTTGAATGTACGGTAATGGTTATAAAGGTCAAGCTTGTAAAAAAATTATATTATAACTTGAATAATATAACAAGTATCTTTAAAAAAACAACTTACATCAAAGGGTAAAATAATATATTTTGTAATTAAAATATAAATTAATTAAGATTAACTTTGTCAATGACTTTGACGAGCTTGAGCTAATTTAAAACTTTTTCGATTTGTGTGAAAAATTACAAACAAAAATCTTGCTTTTAATTAGATTGGGAATGGCAATTTTAGGATAGCTTTTGTTATGTCTGGAATTGTTAATACTATAGCTAATTTATATGCTTTCTCTGTGTTTTAAGGAACATAGGGAACTAGCCCAAAGATATTTTAGCTAACCAACACAAAATCTTACAGGTTACTGTAAGAAAAAGTAAAAATTTTAAGTAAATATTTTACCACAGATTTGAATAATTTATTTTTTTTAACATTCTATGTACGATGATTCCGATATTTGACATATTAAAAATTGCTCAGTGTGATTTCTGTTAAGAAATAACGTAAGCAGATTTGAAGCATATTTTCAGTACGCAGAAATTGGCATCCGGGATCCCACGTAACCATACATACGTATTTACTTCACTAATCAATCGTTTCATCAGGTATATAGTAGTTAAGTGACTTATATGTAAGTTTGAACTTCAACACATCCCACTGGGACAACTAAGTCATTACTGTTAACAGTCGCTACGGCGTCCCCCCAAACTGTCCTTGCTCGTCGCGCCATATTATACAAGTATTAAATTGTTTGAGGACTGAAAGCTGAAATTGGGATCACATCGTTAAATTTAATCTATATACTAAACCATTTAGGCTTTGGGTATTATCCCGGATTAGAGCAAAGTGCTGCTAATTTAAGTGAAGCTCTCATTGACGATGACGTTAGGTAACAATTGATTTTGTTTTAATTAGGGGCTAAAGCTTTGATGCTGTTTGATTTTATTGTATCATAATTAAGAAGATGAGTGATTGAATATAATAATTGTGAATAATCAAATATTAGGATGAATAAATGATTAAATTAAGTATTTTTCATATGTAACTGCCTGACATGAAGAGTTCTAAGAATGAAATTTAATAAAGACAGCTCTTGTACAATGTAATAATACAAGAGGCAATGATATATGAAATTCGTTGACAGTAGATGAACGGAGATGAGATTATTACACCCTATCAGACGAAAGAAAAGGGATGAAAATGGGACGCTAAATGTACTTTTCCTTTAATAAATCGCTCTTTCGGCGATAATATTGAAGATATCTAACAAACGAATTAGTCTTTAGTGGGGTTAAAAAACAATAGAGTCGAAAAAATAATGCTTGATAACACATATTTTTATAGATATTGTTTTTTCTTGCAATATTGAATATAAAAAATATTTTAGTTCGGCGCTCCGTTCTCTCTGGCTACTCCGATAGGGTTAAAGCGTGAAATGTATGTATGTATGTCTAAAATAATTAAACAGTATCGTGTAGTATCTAGATTCGTACAGATAAAATAAGAAAAGGCAAATAATGCCATCACATGATATTAAAAGCTCAGTAGAGGATTTGGCAGTTATTCTAGACACGGTGAAGGTTATTTACGCATTTACCATGGGGAGTGTTTTGCGGAACTGTTCGACCTGGTAACTCTGCCACTGAATTTCTTAACCGCACAGTATGTCACAAACTGAAATATTATTTTCATCAAAAAAATTTTTTGGCTACATATATTTGGAAATAAATTGTGCTTTTCGCTTTTTAAGTCATTTTTAAAACATATTGAAGCCGTAATAAATTTTCCAGAACAATTTGCAAAAGAAACCTGTAGTCGACACTTCTCTATTACAACTTTTCACTATATTTCTACTTTTGACAATGCCTCAAGCACATTTCTATTGAGTGGATTTCGATTAACTCCAATCACCCGTATCGCCCCTTGATCTCTTAGTAATTATTTCGAATTCTTAAGAAGTGTGATAAAATATCAGATTTTTTCTTTACTTTTAATTGAAAGTAACTTTTAACAAAAGAACAGCCTAAATTTTTGTTTAATAAATAAATAGAAATAAAATATTTTAATTCGTAAAATATTTTATTTCTATTTAAAATATTTGCTGCGAATGTGTAACGATTCCTTACAATAATACTAGAAAATAATCGGTGCGATATTAACAAATTTTAAATATTGTTGACCGGAAAATAGATGGTCGTAGGTAACAAAACTGAAAAATGCTACTTTTCATTAGAACGATTTAAGTACTTTTTTAACATATTTTTTTTTATTAAAATACTCCTTTAACACGTATATTAATTCAGTTGCTGCTAGATTATATTATAGGTCAGCAACTTCTCGCTGTAGGTCAAATTATAAGTCTATGCTCAGCTATTTTGATTTAATTCTTATTTTGAATTCTCATTTTATGCCACTAATCGAGTTAGGTTTTTTTATATTTAAATTGCCTGTTGCGATTATAAACGATAATACTTTTTGGCCGCAAAATAAATACTAAACACCTTTCTTATTTTCACAATGACGCTTTATATAAATTTTCAAAAGCTCCAATTCCTTGGCCGAGGCCATCATGGAGCAGCAGCACAGCCTCTGACTATAAACACGATGATTATGGGATTGTTTTCCCTTAGGGTAATTAATTACTTAGATTTTTCCGCTCTGGTAACGAAATAAAGTGCAGCGTTGAATTCCGCCTCTCAACACGTAATGTCACAAATTCGCATAAAAAATGGCAACTTGTTTTCTCTACCTACCATGTAATATACTCGTACTGAACACAGCTTGAATTTAGGAAAATGGCCTATGATATTATGGTGCGAAGGGATTTATTAATTTATGAAAATAGGAGTTAGTATATTTAAAATATTACAGTGAGAAAACTTAAAATAAAATATACAATTTTTACAGGTCTAGTTAGATATACGTACTCGTAGACCGAGATTGAACGAGAAAAAATATTGAGTCCATTTGTTTTTTATCTTCACTTAGTTTACATTGTAAGTAATTTATTATAGGTATGAAATAATAATATTAGTACTGTTAGAAAACGGAAGCGGTTAACGTTTTAAAAATAAACACCATAAAACACATACCGTATTTGTTTCCAACGTACCTACTCGAACAGAGGTTCCACATAATTACAATAAGTGACCCGTGTCACTCAATAACAACACTACACACTAGATACCTTCCAATCAGAGCTTCCGCCTACAAGCAACTGTGTCCTTTTGATACAATTATTATTGTCTTTTTCACCTAAATCTACCCACTTTTACACTTGTACGCTAACAATACATTTCTTATTTAAATACAAGAAATAATAAACATACTGTTATCAAATTAAAAGAAAACGCATAATGAATGCTCAGCGGAATGATGGTTTTACCGGTAACCTATTTACTAAGTTAAATGGAATAGGACGTATGAATGTGTGTGCATTTCACATTATTGTTTCACTTTGAATGTACGTTATTTTAGCTGGAAATTTCTAGAGGCTTTTTATGTTAGAGTCGAGTCATGTTTCACGTCGTTGACACTAAACGTGATGGAATTTCAAAAAATTGAATCTAAATCTGAAAAAATCTGCGTTGTGTTTACCTATATTTTTTTGTATTTTCTCTTTTTTATTTCCTACATTTCGTTAGTTAAAAGAGAGTGCCTAGTGAAAGGTGTTTCCATTTTGAAGTTTGTGTATGTTATTTTATTTCAATACCGCAATTAGTTTAAATGTTCGAAAAATAAACTGTTTTCAATTCTGCTTTAATTAAATAGTACACACAATAGCAAATACTTTTAGAGAGATGAATATTTTTAGGGTTACTTACGTCGAAAAAAAAAGAATAGGAACTGTTTGTTTGGAACACAAACCTGAGTTTGCCAATTTTTATAAGTTTTATTAGGGGAGAGCGGGGCTAAAAGTTACCGAGGTAAGTTGTTCCGATTGAAATAATTTCGCGGGGAAAAGTGATAGGAATATTTAGTAAACATATAGTGAAATGCGATGTGATAGCGCACCCATGTCCAGCATCCAGTGGCACCCGAAACCAATGGAATAGCACACGTGTGTCGCGGGTGCACGAATGTAAATATTTTCGCATTTGACATTTTTGGTCTGTCTCACAAATTTTAACGATTAGCCTCGAGTATGTTAGTGTTTTTTTTACATATATTATCTGCCATTTGGGAACACTATTTGTAAATTATTTATGATTCCTAATCTTATTTATATTTAATTTTTTTTTCAACACGTGTTTTTGGGGCTAGATGTTCCCTTCTTTTGGGGCATGTTGTGACCTCGGAAAAACTTTCGCCAATTCATTTGTACCAATAATGGGATGTAAACATTGTAATTTTTCATACTAAACAATATTGTAATTTAGTAACATGCGGACTTATGCTCGAAAATCAACTCGAGGTTATGTGTCATATGAGTTGATGCAAAAAACAGCGGATGTAGTTTTCAAAGATTGCAGGAATAAGATAAAAACTAACAGTTTTTTTCTTAGAAAAATAATTACATATACATATTGAGCGCGAAAAGTTAAAGCGATAAAATCTTTGTTTATTATTTTGGTTTAACAAAATCAAAATAAGTTTTATTTTATGTAAAATTATCTTTTATTTTTTAGTTCGTTGTTTTTCGGTTCCGTTTTTTTTGTTCAAAATTAATTATTTTTACGTTTTTAAGTGATAAAAGGATACTTCTTAAACGAGTGTTGGTTGTGGTGGTAGTGGTTGTTAACGAGTGGCATCTGTTGTGATATGTAAAACTTGACTCAATTAGGTATTATTTTTGTGGAAACTAACATTTTGGTATATTGACAAGAAAATACATAAAAAATATTCGGGCGAATTGGGAGTTTGAAAATGAAAACATCTTTTTTGAGGTTGGTTGAAGAAATGCAAGGATAGGGAATCTTACTTCTGACAATAATTTTAACAAAGTTTTCCCTTGTAACTATTCCAGTATGATTCAAATTTACCAAAATAAAAACAAACTTTCTCAATTTTGATTTATAATCGGAACCTAACCAAACTTCCATCAAACTATGCTTGAAGTGTATCCTTTCCAATAAGAAAAGAATCATTGGAATCGATTGGTGTGATATTGAGTTCTTCGTCATTTTGTCGCACAAGTACCAATACAAATTTAATACTTATGTGATTTTCTCATAGATACCATAGTCAAAAATAGTCTAAAAAAAAAATTGGTTTCCACATGGGAAGCACTAACATTCAAATAAAAAAGTCAACAAAATCGGTTCACCTAATCAAAAGTTATGAAGTAACATACATAAAAAAAACTGTCGAATAGATAATCTCCTTTTCTTACAGAAGTCGGTTAAAAAAGATTTGCTTTTGCGCCTGGTGATTATTATGATACTGTTGATTATTCCTTAAATAAACAGGCTTTGTTTGATTATTTATTGTTTTATATTTTGCAAATAACAGCTTTAAAAAATATGGCAACAATTTACCCCTTTCTGTCAACAACTTGCGCCAAGTCGGGGTAAATTGTTACTTTCCGACTTCAGTCATAAAAAAAATCATAATAAAAAAGTCTTACAAAGAATACCCCAAATTACTGTTTTAATTGCAAGTCTAGATATGTAAGTTTAATTTGATTATATTGTATAAATAGTGAAATTAAGTATTCGTAGCAATATTTGAAGTTAAAAAAAATCGGAACTTTTGGCCCCGCTCTCCCTTACCGGTTAATCTACAATCCTGAAATTGATAACGGAACCCTTTGTAGTTGAGTCCAACTCGCACTTGATAGGTGTTTTTTATTTTTACTAATATGGAGCTTGTACTTAATAATTGGAAATACAAAAATGTCTTTTTAACTATACATTTTTTTCATGAAATCGCTACGCCAATATTTAGATGAGAAAACTATGACAACATTCAGGAGATAATAAAACAATATTAAAATTTATATTTTTAACAATATTCTTAAATATTTTCGTTTAACTAAATATAAAATGTACATATATTTTTGATTTAAGAACAAGCTTACGCTATAGAAATCCAGGCTATTGACAGTTCCCCTGAGCACTTTTCCATTGACTGACTCTCGATTAGCTCCATTCTACAGTCCGCCCCAGGCATTGCAGGCAAGTATAAAGATCTGTATAATAGATCCATACGAAACTAAAAGGTACTAAAAGCAGTAGCTAAAGCTACTTGTGTTCGTGATATTCATGATTATTTAATATTTCCTTCTTAGTTTTTATGTTTTCAGATTTAATATATACTATTTTCTTTACATTGTTATCAAAAGTTGTATAATTCGACTGATTACGATTTAAAAAAAATATAAAAAATAATGGTTGTACTTATATATCTGCTTTTTTGGATGGGTATTTTTCTCAAGTTTCAGGAACTATATCCATATCTCGAAATACCTTTTCAGTTTCACAGTCACATTTTATGATGTAAGAAACGTATATGCCATGAAACTGAGGCTAAAACAATTTCCAACGCTTAAATAGTTATAAATCCAGCTTATAAATTTAGGTGTAACCGCGACTTATGGTTCACAGTGTACGTGCGGCTGCGTGCAAAATATAACGATGAATGGTGTACGTGAATACTGGCTTAATTGTTATTAAAACGGGTTTTCTATTGCTAATTTAATAAGTAGTGAGATACAAAAAACTCTGTGTGATTAAAATGTGTAATAATAAGGTTTTAGAAATATTTTATTTGTTTAATTTATGGCGAATATGTTAAAGATATGAGGGTAGCTATGTCTTGGACATGGCCGTGTTTTGAACGTTTATATAACCCTCACCTAACGTTACCCTCGAAATGGCGTCGCTTCACCCTCCACCGCTTATTGTAATGTTTGTCTATCCAGTGGTGTTTGATTATTTAGCTATCCAGTGGTACCATTTTATTTTGGATATAGAGGATAGATTGGAAAGTAAAAAGGTCGAAAAGTATCGTATTATTTTTAACGTTTATAAAACGATAATCCTGATAACAAGAAATGTTTGTTTGTTAAAAAGTCACGGATTTGTACTTTGTAGACTTTTCAATAAAAAATAAATATTTTTTATATTCAGATATTTAACTTAAGAAACTATGAATAGTGCGTATTTTTTTACCCAGTAGTGACCGTGTGTGTGTGTGGAATTGCCTAGCGACGAACCCCGGGTTAATGAAGTGCCATATGGAAATTATTCCTCCCACATTCTAAGTCAAATCTGTGAATATTCTTGATTGGTTTGGACTGGAAGTATAAATTGTATAACGACCAAAGTTTCACCAACTTTCCCTTGAAGCAAACCGAAGCTCCTGTTAAATATTTAGTCTGAAACGTTTGTACAGGATATTTTTTAGTTCCACTTTTTTCATCCCATGGGATTGACAGAGGGAGCGTATTGGAAATTCTTTATACTCCTTCATATATATACAGTCTTTCTTTCATCAGGCAAATAGTGATCAATGCCAAATGAAAAAAATATATTTATTTATCTTTAAAAAATGTTTATGCTTATTCTAGACTTTAAAATTTATAATTTAAATCCTAAAAGTTCAATATTTTGTCAATTTATAATTTATTATGTGGTTTATATCATTATTATGTTATGTAACGCATATTTAGTATTTTGAGAGTGAGCAGAGTCAACTTAGTGATATATTTTATTCCCCATTTTGCGTCAGTTTTGAATTTTTTGTACTCTTGCTTGCGTAATCTATCGTCGTATATTATTAATCTTCCAAAAACCATAATTTCTATGGTTGTGGGTTAAATTCCCACTCGAGGATATTAATTGTTTTTATTTACCTCATCTCTAACTATATCTCATTTTCAATGTAGAATTTTATATGAAAGTACTATTTCACCTTTTTAAACTTTTAACTTAAAAAAAATATACGAATCCGTTTAATGGAGGAGTTACTTTTGATACTACAGGGTCTTTACAAAAAATAAATTCAATCGAATACAGAATGTGCGATACATAATATATTACATCATTCAATTTCTGATATAAATCAAATCGATTGATTGTAGAAACGTGCTTCGGTGTATTGAATTTAAAATAGCGGGCAAATTGTTAGCAGGGCTGTACAATTGATATCAACTATATTATGGTTAACGTTTATATTAGAAAACTAGTGGGCCCGGACGCGACTACGCCCACTTGAAATATACGATTATTTATTAAATATATTTATAAAATTATTTTCGGTTTTCAATAGAATTTGTAAGAAAATTATTATAGAAATTATAGAAATCATCTATTTTTTGTTAATGTATACAAATTAATATCTATATCGACACGGACTTTTTTAAACAATATTTAAGGGACAATATTTTTGGAGAATATTGTTTTTGTGTCTCATAAGGTTGAGTCGGCGCGCGCCATGTATGCGTTAAGCAAACTTATTTTGGGTGACGATTTCTAACAACAAACTTTGCAAATCGTTGCTTAGCAACGGCGGTTGTTATAAACATGGCGGAATAAATTGCATATCAAATTAATAAGTATTTTAATATATCGAAAATATTACAAATATGAGAAAAAAAATATCTTATGTTCATCCCGAGACCCTCATGTATCTCCATATGAGTATTTTATCACAATTAAATTAGCGGTTTGGCCTTGATTGCGTAAAAGACAAACAGACAGACAGAGTTACTTTCGAATTTATAATATAGGTATGGATATTTTAAAGTTAGAGTCCGTCGCGGCGCAGTGACACGAGGGTGTGCGGCGATGAGTTCTGTCACTCATCACGCAATGCCTTCAGAATTCGGCAGAAAGAGTGTGTTAACATTTGCCTTCCCTCTGCCTACCCTGCTGCGTGCTGGATACATCGTGAAGCTGATTTGATTGATTTACCTGCGTATTGCGAGTGAAATAATCAGTAATGTAAAATGAAAAGGCGTATATAATAAAAAAATGTATTTTATTTAATAAATCAACTTTAAATTTGAAAAACAATTTGACTAGACTATTCTTAACTTGTAGGTACTACATAATATCACTTAATGCTATACAACAATGAAATCGAATAAGTTAGAAATATTCTAACAGATGTGTTGGTATTACCCTGATACTTAGGATAATATATTTCAACTCGATGTCTGACATCATAAAATTACTTACTTATTATAGGTTTATTTACGGCATACTTATAATTTATTTTCGCACGGTCTATTTATACAAAAAATTTGGAAGGTTAACTTTTAATTTGCTGCAGTATTCAAATATTTATTTATAACATTTCAATGTATTTATTCTAATAATAACATAGTTAAGTTATATTTATTTTTTGGCTTATGTTATTGGCTTTAGATCCTTAGATCCAAAAGGATGAACATCATCATCTTCCTGCTATATTTAGTATTTTTAAATTCAATTTCAAAATTTAAATTGATTCTTAAATATTTATTCAAATCATAATTATGCCGTAAAGGAAAAATTTATATAAGTTGATAAATATTTACAAAACGTTCATCATATTTTCACTTATACTTTAAAGTACATATTAATCATGTATGTGTTTATATCACAAAAACGGCCATGTATAATATTACACAGACAACACACAGGATGGATCCTAAATTCTTTACACAGTGCGCTCTGCCTTGCATTGCGGCTGGAGTTTCCCCTGTGAAAAAGAGAATTTATAGGGTTAAAATTATATCCACATTGGGGTCGTAACAACTGTACTACTATAAACGTGACGGTGGTAGGTTTGCATGCAGGGGAAATATTTAATATATTTATTCCCTCACTACGGTAAAAAAGCACGGCCTTAATTTCGCAATGCCTCGTGAAGTTGACGAAGAGTGGGGAAGGTAATCAAAACCTATACCTATTTTTTTTTACTTATGGTCAAAATTTAGAACCTACAATATAAACAAAGGAAAATATCCATAAAAGGAATAATTATTATACAAAATAAGTTGCACTTGTTTATATTTACCTAGTTTTAAAGTTTGACAATTTTTATAAGTGACAGAACCGATTAATGGAGTGCATACGTCATTTCCGTCTTAGTGTTTACTCAGCAAGAATATATTAAGTTTTTTTTTGAGTTAGCAATTAGATGTGATAAGAAACTATAACATTTTCTTTTAAATTTCTTTTCTACCGTATTGTAAATGCTTCTTAGCGTTAAGCCCGCCTATTGTACATTTATTTTATTTTTTTGTGCAATAAAGAATATAAAAAAAAATAAAAAAAATTGTCGATGATTTTAATATTTTTCAACTGTATCATTTGCATGTAATTCAAAATGCAGTAATTCATGAACAAAGATAACTTGACCTAGTTTTGCCAGTGATTAAGTTGAATCGATATTTCATTGGTATACTTTTCTTTTCTTATTTCCTATATTTAACGACAAAAACAGAACATCGTAAGAATCATTTCATCTGTGCTGTTGACATTACGACCAATTATCAAATTGCCGGTCAATAGTTTTGCTGCTGATGATGACACGGTTCTTTACCTATAGCTTAACATATCAGGCTAATCGCTTAAATATCGGCTTACACTATCTATGCCAGTGATTCTCTGAGCATTATTAAAGCTAAATGCTGGGCGGTAGTGTTGTCCAAAAGGAGAGTAAGTAGCCCACAGTTTTCAAATTTTTGGTGGCTATGTCAAATTCTAATTAGCAGTAAATGTTAAATTTTAGACGAGATAAAATACTGAACGAAATTTCCCATGTTGAACATGTCAGAAAACGTGAAAATCGCATTAAACGGCTTTATCACCAAGAAATAATTGTATTAACTATATTCGATATAATTGCTTAGTTATGTTAATTTGTTTATATATAAATGGCAATAAAGATAGCGTAATTACTTTGTCAACGAAAACAAAGCTGTCGTGGCCACAGTTATGAGCCTCATAATAAACCGCTTATGAAAGGACGTGGCAACTCCAAGTCGACATACACGTGAAATGAAACTTTCATTAAAGTACTATAATGTTATGAGTTTCTGGTCAAATATATTTATATTAAATCTAGTCACGAATGCTCACAATTATTTTGTTATTTTTTTGTATCAGGCTCACGCTGTATTCCGTATACTGTAGGGTTGATAGAGGGAACCTATTGTTAAGACACTCCGTTCTCCACTTTCCGCCAATTGCTGGTGGCATTGCATGTTGAGTAGCGGAACTCAACGCCGCTGTATGCCTCGACACCAGAGCGAAGAAATGAAAATATAAATAAATATTTTATGTCCTCCAATGGGGATCGAACCCACAACGGCGGCCTCAGTTTCAGACAATTTAATTTTATTTTGTTCTAAAACAAAAATAACTTGGTGACTCATACAATGTAAATGGTTTTCTTTTTAATTATAAAATATATTGGATTTAGTTAGCATATATTTCGAATAACACAAATGTAATTTTATGTTGCTAATAAATTTTGGTGTATTGGTATCATAGCCTAAGATCCCAGGGCTTCCAGACCTACGTCATTTTAGTAAAGCTGAAATTTTGAGGACTATTAGTCTTACCAACTTGAAAGTGGGGGTAAATAAAATCCTCACCTCCGTTAAAGTTGAAATGTATGTAATTTAAATATGTTTTTAAGAATAATGTAAAAAAATGTATATTTATTATTACCAGACCCTTTACGCCAGACGCCCTAAAGGTTGATTAAAATTGAGGCAAACTAAGTTATACTAGGAAAGCTAAATGTTACATATTTAATTTACGATACTATTTCAAGATCCCTTATTTACCCCATGTATGTTCAGCGATTTTCAGTGGCCCAGTAAATATTTGAGAATTTTTGTAAATGACTATAGACAACATGTTAAAATATTTTTAAATAAGCAATATAAATGTAGTCAATTCTCGTGATAAGAATAACAATACAAAATGTTTTTAACAAAAATGATCGACATTTTATCGTCTGCATCAGCGAGGATACCTGGATTTAAAGGATTGTCTATTCAATGTTCAAGTTTTGCGTTCGAATCTAATAAACTCTCTTTTGAACTAAAATGTAGCGAGCGCTCCGGGAGTTAAATTTTCATTTGTACCCAAACGTAATTAAATTTGGGGCCTTTAGCATTACAGAGCAAGTTATTTTTATACATTTAAAATTATTATAAAAACGGGAATTTTAATTTTATTTATTTTTAGTTTTGTAAGGTAATTTTACACAAACAAAAGTTTATTTTCAATTTTAAAGTTGATATGTACGTTCAACATATTATGAAACATTTTAAACCGACATGAAAAAGTAGGAGTTCACTGATTTCTCAGTCTATCTAGTCTTCGTAAAAGATAACAAATTATGAATTACTTTTAGTGATTCTTGTTTTGTATGGTATCACATGTTTCAGAGGTTTAAAATATGTTATTTTTATAGTCGATACCAACAAAAATAGTATTAATAGTTAACTTGATTAAACTTATATTTTTTATGTAGTTTGTGCATTTTAAAAACTATATTATAATTATATTTAAAACGAACTGGTTCACAAACTTAGTTATAAAGAGTGATTGGTAGATAGATAGAGAAACTGATACAGGCGTTAGAGGAAGTCAATTCCGCTACTTAACAAGCAATTCCTCCAAAATTAAGCGGAAAATGTGGAACGGAGTGTCTTAACACTAGCTTAGACACTCTGCCTCTGCCCGCTCTGCTGTGTGCGGGATACAACGTGAATCTGAAAAAATATGAACATAAATTTGTCTTTCACTCACCAGTCAATACATGAACTCGAGCTGTGGCAGACTGAGCATTATCTGGCACACACTGGTACGCTCCAGCGTCAGCGGTGCGCGCCGCTTGCACGAGGAGTCTACTGCTGCTGTGAATACCCTTCTCAGTGACTAGTGATATGCCACCGCGTGTTGAGTCAAAATTTATCGTCTGCGAAATTTATAAGCGGTAAGAACATATAAAACATATAATTTACTATTTCATTATAGTAGTTTTTAAGGTTAGTATAGTACTTTTTAGGGTTCCGTACCTCAAAACGAAAAAAAACGGAACCCCTATAGGATACCTTCGTGGTCTTTCAAGACATATATCAGGCATTTATCTAAATATCGAGTGGATATATCAATCTGAAATTAATATCAAATATTGTGATCTACGTCCCCTTGGATAACACAAAAAATATCTATAGGGTACTTTCGCCGCCTAATCAAAATACCTATAGGGTACTTTCCGTGGACGTATAATTATGAAATTTGGCAAAAAGTGAAAACTTGCAGTACAAACTTGCAAGGAAAAAATCCAAAAAGTAAACTTGTATAGTCTGAATAAATTGCCTAGTAAATAATTTACCTTTCCTCTATGCGTCCAATTGATTGTGCTGGGCGGCTCTGGGGTGTGCCTCACTATACATGTGAGGTTTATAGTCGACCCTGCGTAGATGAACAAGTCTGGACTGCCCATTATTTCTGTTTCTGGTTCTGGTAAGGTATTGTTAGGTTAAGTATTATGTTGCTTATTAAAAAAATTTCAAAATTAATTGTTTTAGTGTTTAGCACTAAAAATATAGAATTTTATATAATATATTCTCCCTTTCACTACACTAAAACATTCTTTTACATTATTTGTGAAGAAAGTTTATCAAGTCATTTGTATTTTTCGGCAAATATTTTCGCATACAATCTCAAAGATGAGGTCTTTAGAATCAATAGAGATTTTCCATTGGTATAAGTGGAAGCAAACATTCGTTGAAAGATTAGCTCTTTTGACATTATTTCGAAGATAAACAGAATTTGTATGAGAAATATATTAGATAAATAACATTCTATGTTAAATCCAGTAATATTTTGTGTTCTAATACATATGTAGTATGTGAAAAAAAAGAAGGTAAATTAGTAACGACATAGTCAGGCTTTAGAACATAAATATATCTATTACTATAAACATATTTTTACTAATTCATATAATTTGGTCAGTGGTCAGTAGGTACTGGCAAGTTTACTTAGATGTAACATTTATGTAGCAAAATGTGGTGCATGTGTGTTCTTGATCCCACGACGAACTAATTAGAATCGATATTTTAATATCTTATAAAGAACTCCAGCTTCACGCTGTATCCTGTATACAGCATGTGATTGATTCTCCGAACACCTTTTGGTTAGAATCTTTTATCTTTATAATCGTGAGAGAGAGATTCAGATGTGTTAAGAAAGAAAGTGTTAAAAAAGTTATGTTTTGCAACACATACGTTTTTTAATAATGCCAGTAGTTATAAATAATATCGTTAGCTTTAAATAATAGTTAGTCAATAGTTTTAAATAATATCATGCTAATAATATATTTGCCGTCAGAAGCTTATTTAACTGAAACTGGACAATGACACATTATCATAACTGGAAGCTCTTCCGAATTAAAGCCAAGAGCGCGTCCTGTCTACTACACCGCCGCTACTACACCGTGAACTCCTACCAGACCGCTGCTGCAACAGTCTTCTTTGGACCCTGCTGGACGTTTGTGTGATCTTTCTGAAGACCACTGCGAGACGGCATCAGTCAAGTAACAATCAATATGGTAATTTTGGTCAAAGCCCAATTTGACCCGCAATTTGTGTCGCCCCTACACATACGAGTATATTGCCTTTATGAGATATTCGTTCTTAAAAGATCCTGTCATTATAGGCTTCGAATTGTTTATTTATGAATATAATTATTAATATTTGGTACTAGTCTTTATATGCGTCATATTTATAAGTACCGTAGCACTTGAGAGTTTAACTCGACCTGTGCCTTCCGTCAGCACTCATCTGCCATACGAGTCTGTATATAAAATAACGGATGCGAGACTCGTGCCGTTCATATATTAATGACTCCGAATGATACTGAAAATTTTTTGATTTTATTATTCGTAGTTTCCATGCATATTTTTTTTTATATTCATATATCTTACTACTCATATCCAAAGTAAATAGTATTATATTACCACTATTAAATATATATATATATATATATATATATTATGAGTGATTGGTCTTATACTTTCCATTTATTTTTGAAAGATAATGTCTATGGTGTCCGGAACTAATACTGTACTTCAATAAGAGCGAGGATCTATCTTTATTAAAAACATATGGATTTCCCTAAAATTGGAAGGAACACGGTTTCCATAGGTAACCTGGCAACTGCTAATTTAAGTTTAACTGCTAATCTAATGGAAGTTTGATTCCCGCTCGAGAGAAAAAATTATTGTCATTTTCTGCCTTCTCGCCCTTTATACGTAGATTTTATGTATTTTCATAATTAGAAAAATAAATAAATTTATTTATAAAAGTATACAAAAACAAACGAAACTATTTTTTTATATATGCATATCATCTGGCCATTCAAATATTGATTAAACCACTATTTATAAAATTCCACCATAAGCTATGCACTCTCTCTATCGTTCGTCGTCTATCGTTTTATCTATCGTTTTATTTGATTTCGTATTAGCTAAAAAATTAACATATATAACAAAACAAAATAAACTTACCAACAATATTAAGGTACACCGCGTGTCCGATAGGCGGAGTGGTGGATATCTGGCACTCATACTGCCCTGAATCCCGTTTCTGTGGGCTACGGATCCTCAACGCCCATTCTTCTGATCGAGGCTTGTGCTGGGCTTCGAAACGCTGGTCTGACGTATACGTGTACCGGCCAACTGTCAATAAGTGAATGTCTCGATGACGCACCCATGACACCTGGTGAAGAGAATGTTGCAATAATATCTATTTACATCTATAATCTATATATATAAAAGGACTTGTCCTCACTGATTGAGGTAAGACGCACGCACAGCCGTAACCGCTGTGCGTAGAAACGTGGAATTTGGACAGATGTTTAGTTTCATAATCTGGACATCCACTAAGAAGGGATTTTGAAAAAAATTGAAATCGGCACCGATTTTTATAAAATTTGAAATTTTATAAAATTCGTGCAAATAAGGGCTTGAAAGTTTGTATAGAACTTTTTTTAAATCGTCACCGATTTTTATAAAATTTGAAATTTAGACTCTTAAAAATATTTAATGGAACACATTTCATGGTTTATTAGAATTACCCNATTTAAGGGAACCCTTTTCATGGTTTATTAGAATTACCCCCCCCCCCCCCCAAAAAAAAAAAGAAGCAAGTGAAGCTGCGCGCGTCCGCCAGTTATGACCCCCAGACGTGATGACACCAGTAGGACGGCTTTTACAGTATGGACTCACATCTATGAGTTGATGTTATTTTTTCTTGTTTTATGTTGGCTATAATTTTGTCTTTATTTATAAAGTAGATTATGATAGTTTGGTTCCAAACACAAAAAGTTTTAAATGCCTAACAGAGAAGACAAATGAAAACCATATTTCATTTTTTAAAGTTGACAGATTTTCACAAGGCGCTATTTCAATTATAATTATATTTCGAACGCCATCTAATTTAAGCTTAGTATTTATAGATTTGTATCTTGCTAATTATATACGGATGAGTTTGAAATGAGGTTTTTTTTATATTGGATAGTACATTTATTGCATAAGGCTATATAATATAACGGTAATATCTTATCGGCGCTGTACTTGCGGTTAGAGTTACCTCGGGCACTTAGGATGTGCCATACACATTGTGTATTACACAACTATATCCCGTACGTAGCAGTATAGACAGAAGGAACCTGGTAACCTAGTGTTAAGACACTCTGTTCCCATTAAATACTTCCTCTAAAACTCAATACCGCGCTTTGCCTTGTTACCAGATCAAGGAAATGAAAATATCAAATATTTCATTTGACCGAGTGGGAATCGAACCCGCAATCGTTGCGTTTACTACTAATTTTAGTGCCACCTGGCTACGATGGTTTCTTTGTTACATAGTATTTTATAAAAGCAGTCATACATTTTAGATTGCACCATTTCAGTAAGTTGATGCCACGGATCGTTTGCCCTGAAGATAGTTGTAATGCACTAGAACTGCTGTACTAAAGTCCAGCTTTGTGCCATGAACGGCTTCCAAATACAAGTAACTTATTTGCTAGACGTACTCGTATATACTTTCAACTTGTTCTGTTTACTTGTATTTCCAAGGAATAGGTTAAACGTTGAACTTAAGCTTTTTCAATTGTTATATTATTTAAAGGAAAAATGTATGTACATATACAAGCCTAAGAAACGGTTATTGTTTTAAAAATATGCGTAACATGATGAACATATGAAACATTTTAATTTATAATTCTGTTCCAAAAAGAATATCTTATATATGTAGGTGATAATGTTTTTCAAAGTTTAACTCTTATAACCGGTAAAACGAATGTATACCTAAAGGTTAATAGTAATAGAGAACTGGTAA
This sequence comes from Heliconius nattereri, assembly GCA_013403645.1. Lineage (NCBI taxonomy): Eukaryota > Metazoa > Arthropoda > Insecta > Lepidoptera > Nymphalidae > Heliconius > Heliconius nattereri. The sequence continues at coordinate 8,986,732 of JAAIXI010000248.1, read as the reverse complement.
CACGAAGGCTTTTTAGGCTCAGTATGTACGATAAGTAATAATATTATACAAAGAACATAGAACACATAATTTCTGTATAATAAATTATACAATACAAAGAAAAGAAGAAAATAATTAACTAACTGTTAATAAAAAATAAAGTAAATATGAAAAAGAGCTGAAAAAGAAAATAAAGAACGAGTTAAATCAACGACAGTTGCACAAAATGCCCTCAAGGAATCTTACAGCTAAATGTTTTCACTGCCGTCGGCACTAAGTCTCAGATTTAAGACAGCAAAACCAGTAACATCTGAACATTTTATAGTTTTTATGATATTTAACATTTTATAGTTCATAGTTCATAGGATTTATGATATTTTCTAAAATATATTTTTGTTAATTAAATAAACAATATTTTGCGTAATCAACATTATGTGATATATTGTTTTGTAATAATAAATACGTATTTAGCACAAACTATTAAATATTTTATATAATAGGAAAACGATGAAAATTCATTAAAGAGTGAGAGAGAAGACCAGGCTATTGTTCTTCTAGCTTATGAAACGTTAACAGCACACTCGCACGCTCGTGCCCCTAAAGATTTGAAGGAAAATAACCATTTGTTATTGTAAGTAAATTTATATTCTTTCAATTCATATGATTTTTATTAACCTCCGTGACTGGGTCGGAGTACACCCAATGAATGACCTTTCAAACGTTAAATAAATACATATATAATTACATTTAATATCTTTATTGTGGCTAAGTATTTTTCCTTCCTAAGTGTGGTATATCATTCTCGTATATTAAAAATATGTATTTATGTCAATAAATATATGTTTATTTATTTGTATTTATATTGTCTGGCTGACTATTTAAAATTAATTTTAGTTTAATACATTCATAAGAAATGGGACAAAAAAAAAAGATCTTCACGAATGAATAACAGAGTGATTCTAAAAGGTTCCTTTTCCTTTCATCTATGAAATTTCGTATAAGGTAAATGAGTGCAATAAAAAATCATATAGCAGTATTTACAACATAATCATTACAAGGCTTACTGTTCGATTTTGTAAATTCTTCACTTTGCATAACAACGTGACCGGATGTCCAACTAAGCCGGTGACATTCTCAGGTGTGCTTGGGTCGAAGTACGGCGCCCCTGGTGCTTGTGGCCAGTCCTCTAAGAACTCCGTGCGAAATCGCCTTGACGATTCTGAAACAGTACTTTGATCTCGAGGCCGAGCGATACCGCTGTCCTGATGACATACTGTAAAAAAAAAATGATACTAATACTTACTTTGGTGACAGTAGCTGGTTTTACATTAAAATAATACGTAACTAGTCCTCAGAGAAAAATATAATTTAAATATATAACTATATCATCGTACAAGGGTTCCGTTGGTTTTTTTTTAGGTACGCAACTCTAAAATTGTGCTAACAGTGTGCTCAACCATTAAATTAACTCTCTTAATTAATTATAGCATAAAGTTGTAGAACGAAAAAAGAAGATTTTCTAAAGGTAATAAAAAGAGCAGTCATAAAATGAACGATTTAAATTTTCGCACCATATTTTAATAGACTAATTTAAAGTCGTTACGGAACATATCCCATCAAAAACTATTAAAACTTTGTCAATCTAGAAGGAATAATGAATGGGTCACCCTTGTCAAAACTTTTGCAAAATGAAATGCTATGTGATCGCTAACAAGTAACTTTAAGGGTACAAAAATAAAGTAGCATTTTGTTTTGAAATTTAAATATTATTTTTAAATAGAATGCTATTAAATTGACAACTTAAATCTTTATAGGACAAAGAATACGAAGAGAACGAATTGACGCATACAATTCGCGCCGCCGCAGCAACGTGTAAGCAAGAAAAAAAAAATAAATGGTAAAAATATATATAGTCAAATTTATGGTAGAGTGTGTTATATTTGTTTTATTAATATAATGTTGGCCAATGCCAAGTAACACCACTCAATATGCAATATCTTGAAAATTGTCAGAAAAATGGGAAATGGAGTCTCTTAACACTTAGTTCAAGGTCTATTGATTTTGTTTTTGATATGTCATATTTTAAGTACCTAATATGTATTTATATTGTTTAATTTTAAAAAAATGCAACCGCTTTGTACGTAAACATATATTTTTCTATTATTTTCATTCATTCATTTCTCGAATGTTGAAAAATAATACGGCCGAAACTTTAATAATACAGCTTTCGAACAATGAAAGCACAAATCTAATCAAACATTTTTATTCAAGGGTTATGCTTCGTATATTTTGTATTAAAGATTTTGTTTATTTTGTATGTTTCTAGATTATCGGTTAAGCGGTTGCCTGCTGCTAACCTGCTAAAGGAAGTAGCGAGATTTATCAACGAATTTTCTCTGATTCTTGTAAATTAATACAATAGATTAAGGTTGCTATCACAGTGATGACTTTTGTAACTGTTTCTGTGTCGAGAATATCATATTATTTTCGTACATTGCTCTTATATACATATAAGTATAAAATATTAAGTTACAATATATAACAAATGATATTATAATATATTCAAATGATAGCTATTAAATTTAAATGTCTGTTTTTTTTAAATATCAAACACAAGCAACATATAGCGTGTTCATAAAAAAACAAATTATGCTTCAATTAATTTACCATGACTTATTATTTTTCATATTAATATTTCCCAAAGTCGTGTCTTCAATGCCACAAATATCCTGCGTACATATTTGCCGCCTTTGTGTGACTTTAAATAATAAAAAAAATGTTTATTAATTTTATATAGAGTTGAACAGATTTCTTTGGTTATGTTCAACATTCATTATACTGTGTCAAGGCTTAAGGAGATGGTTAAGAATGGCGCGGGGAACAGAAGTTCCTTGGGGATCAAGCCTGATTGCCAAGTTGATTAAATGTTAAATTTTAGATGATGACTTCGCAGCCTAAAATATATTTTTCCACCTCTAGTAACATGGTTCAGCTTGCTTATCAATTGTGAGTAAATTATATAGAAGTTAGTGTTTAAATATTATGTCACTCCACTTTCTACTCATTGTGTATCACACTGCGTTAAGCAGAACTTAACGCCGCGCTTTGTCTACCAGAGAGAGGAGATAAAAATAAATATAATCTTTTTAAACTCAGACGCTTTCTCAATGTCGACTGCTGTCTTAGAACTTTTATATATAGATAGATAGATTTATTTTATCTGCCTATTTATCGAAACGTGCTATTAATGATAATTTATAGTTAAGTATATAAATAAAGTGCTAGCGCTAGCTAGTTTTCTTTTATACTACAAAGAAATGTTGCTATTAAAAGAGTCAGGTCAAGTCACAGGAAGTGTCTTCGTGACATCTCAAAATGGACTTGAATCACGAGTGCTTCCGGATATCTTGTGAAAGATACGAGAACCGGAACTACATTTATATACATAAGGTATCAACCATATGTTTTACTAAGAATAGTGGAACTTAACGCCGCGCTAATAATAATAATGCTTCGTGATTAGAGCGAGGAAACGAAAATAATAAATATTTTATTTCTTGGAATGGGAACGTCAACCACCACCCACAATCTGTTGCGTTTACAGGGGTATATTTGTGCCCTTAATTACAAGCTTTTATGATATAATTTTCGGAAAAAAAAGATACGGAACCCTAAAACAAACTTAACCTTTACATAAATTGACCGACCTTTTACAAAATAAGAGTGACATACAATAAAATCCACACGATAAGCGAAAAATTGACACATAAATCCTCATGTTTTTACATAATAGCACCGTTGTAAATGGATACATAAGGGTTGAAATTGCTTACACCTTTTCACGAAAACAGGGCACGGGTGCGAATAACTCACCAATAATGCACGAGAGAAAATGGACTGTAAAGAGGCAGGCGGCTGTAGTGCGCGTCATTTCTCACAACCCCCCTGGGTAGTACATGGTTCTGAAACAAAAGCGTTAATAACTTCTCAAAGAAACCTTTAGGCTTTGTGCTGAAAGTGAAATGGAAAAAGTAACACTGCATAAATATTAATATTAACTATTTTTTTAAATAAATCACGACTAGAAGCCAAGCTAAGTGGCCAGTTATGGTGCGTGGGCACAAGCGCGCGACATGTTGTAGGTTCAATTCCCACTCGAAGAAATATTATATTGAGCATTTTCTTTTTCTTTCTTTGGTAACGAGGCAAAGCGCAGCGTTGAGTTCCGCAACTCAATACGCAATACCTCCAGAAATCAGCGGAGAGTGGGTAACGGAAGTGTCTTAATGGAAACGGAGTGTCTTAATACTAGGTTCCCATATTCCTTTTGCCTACCCTATGCTATAGCTGTGGGATACAACATGAAGCTAAAAAAAATATAATAATAAAATAATACCATTAACAATACAAAAGCGTACACAACTTGACTCATGTTATTGAGTCAAGTAGTATAGAAAAGTATATTTTCCTCAACCGTCAACGTGAAACCTGTTTCCTCAATAAACACATGCTTAGAGCGTTTTCGCGTTGATATTGGCTAAGTTGTTTTAATGGACTATTATCGACTTCTTTCTCAGGTTTCTAAAAATCTTTTCAAATTTCTAAAATCTAAAGTTACCGATATACTACATACATGAAATAAATATTTATTTAATTTTTGTTTATTGTTTGGGGCACAGTTAATATTGAGCGCATTTGCGGTTGTGCGTTAAATCCTACTCGAGGGATTTTTTAAATAATATTTATAGTTTCACGGGGATGCGTGAAGCTAAAACATAGGTAATTAATATATTTTATTAATAAGTAAAATTATTCTTTGTCCAGTATAGACAAAGAAAGGATAGAATGTCTAGGATAGAAGAAAATAATTAAAATATAATTGCTTCAGGATTGGAAAAAAGTAACATCCTAACCATCGTGTTTTGTTCAAACAATGGCATATTGAGTCGCAGTGTCCTCTTCAATATTGTATTTTTTGCAGAGAGAACCTTGAAATCTAGTGCTAAAACACTCCGCTCCCATTAAGTCACTTCCGTTCCCCACTTTCTGCCGAATTCTGGATGCATTACGTGTTGAGTAGTGGAGCTTAACGCCGCGCTTGGCCTCGTTACAAGAGTGAAGAAACTAAAATATTACATATAAAATATTGTATAAAAATATTATATATAGTTTTTATAACGCTGGTGTGTTGTTAACAAAAACAAGCGCAAAGCATACTAAGTACTCAATAAAGTTTGCTGAAAGTCATCTTTCTGCTCTACTTACCAGGTTGAACCGATAAACTTAGTGCTTAAGGATAATCGTTGTTGGATTTTGTTTCGTGTTAAAATTTGGAAATTCCTAGCGAAATGTTCGTAAATTTATCACAAGTACGAGTAACTTCAAAAGCAAGTCCTATCTAGACTTAAGTTTAATTATTATTAACGGTATACTCATCCACCTGTCATTTATCAGGGTAATACAAAGAAGTTGTGAATTTATATCATCATAAATTTTTACGCGGGATATAAAGAAAATAGCAATTAATTTATTTACTCACAGAACAATACTTTGAAACGTTACTGAAATATATTTTTTATTGTTAAAAATAAAAATTAAGTTGTAGAAGCGATAGGCATATACGATTTAATTGGCGTAAAAATCCAGCTACATTCAATTTATTTTTTAGGTTTCTAAATATTATATATAATTGGTTATGAAGTTTGGCCCATCTCATGCCAGTGTGGGTCAACCAAACTATATGAAATAATCAAGTTGTTGAGAGTGATAACTCTCTCTCTCTCTCTCGATAAAAAATAAAGGTTTATAGAATCTGATAAAGAAATATAAACGCTAAACTATAAGAATAAGAAAGAACACTATAAGAATAAAAACATTTCATTGTTATATAAAAAAATAATATCTGGAACATCTGACGATAGTTATATAGTAACAGGAAAACTAAGTGGAAGCCTACCTTCCTAGATCCTTTATCTCTATTTAGGCAATATGGTTTACGTAAAAAAAAACGAATGAGACACAAATAATTACTTATATAATATATTTTATATACATTTTTGCACAGTGACATAGGTTTAAGTGTAATAAAGTGGATACATTCTCATCCCCATTTCCTTTTATCATGCCTTCACGTAAATAAGATAGATGACCGTTTCAACGATTGCCAGACTCGGCCGTGCTTGAACTATTTTCGCAACTTAGTAATGATATCATATTTTTCCAATATTACGAATACAATATCTCTAGTTATAGATTTTGTACATAAATTATATTTGATGCAAAGTTATTTTAACCATAAATTTAAGATATACAGTTGTATAATCCTATAGTAAGACTTGAAAAAATATATTTATTAACAAACAAGATTTTTTGCTTTTGCAACAACGCGAAGCTCTCCGTTGTGTTTCGCCATTGCCTCAAGAACTCGGCGGAAAGAGGGAAACAGAGTGTCTTAAATTTACATCCCCTCTGCCTACTCTGATATATGTGGGATAAAGCATGAAGCTTACAAAAGCGTGAAAAATTCTAGAAGTATATTTCTCACGTAACTCAATGAAACTGCATAACTTTTCTTTATAAATCTGGAAAAAGCAGAAAAACATCGGTTCTTACATAAATTTCGAATTTCGACCGTCTAGGTTGCCTTTGTAAACAAAGAAGCTTCTTATTATAAAGTACAAAGCCTCTATTCCACGTATTACTTTCGTAAAGGTGGAATATAGAACAGCTTTGCCCTTAGGAACTAGTTCACGCCTGGTGTACTTTTATTTCTTAGGTTATTTTGCTTTGTTTTCATATTGTTTTCTGGACAAGTATTTTACTTACGAGTATAGCTAACTAGCGGCCACCAAGCGACTTTGTCTGCTTGAACAATACGAATATTTATTTAATATTATTTGCGTGAATTTAGGCAAAATTGATTGATTACTTTAGTATGATTATCTATACTGTTAAAGACTAAGTAAGTATAAATATAAATATTTTGGTACTTTGTTTGATTTTGCTCGCAAAACAGTTATTTTAACAAAATAGTTATTTTATATATATCTAGCTAGGCCAATATCTCTAAATTGAAAATAGAAAAAGGAAGGCTCAGTGATGATTATTATATTTTATCTATTTAAGCTCTTATTTAAAGACCAGGTTTTTTAAAAAAGGTACTTAATTGCGAATTATTATCAACAAAGAAGATAAAATGACTAAAGTTTCCTTTGTTATACTATAAGATTCCTAATTCATTCAAAATTATGAAGCTTGCATAAAATATATTAGTCCCCATTACGTTTCACGGGGATGAAACAATTTGTCGGTGTCCGCATAAACCAGACGGATGGCTTCCTTCGTGATTCATCATACTTGCGGTGACCGCCTTTGATGAAGCATAAATTCAAATTCAAATTCAAAATATTCTTTATTCAAATAAACTTATAATAAGCACTTTTGAATCGTCGAATGAACATATGAACAAAAAGCTACCACCGGTTCGGAAGGCAGTTCTGCTGAGAAGAGCCGGCAAGAAACTTACTTATTATCATAGGCATAGGCATAGGCATAGACATAGGCTTACTTATTATCATTTGCATGGAAAATATTTATTTTTTGGAAATCTATATATTTATTATAATTTGATTTTGTTTGTGTAAAGATAAATATAATAAGGTATTTATTATCTATATATATATATATATATATATATATATAAAAGGACTTGTCCTCACTGACTGAGGTAAGACGCGCGCACAGCCGTAACCGTTGTGCGTAGAAACGTGAAATTTGGACAGATGTTTACTTTCGTAATCTGGACATCCACTACTGGAGAAGGGATTTTGAAAAATTAACTCTAAAGGGATGAAATAAGGGTTGAAAGTTTGTATGGAAAACATTTTAAATCGGCACCAATTTTTATAAGATTTGAAATTTAGATTTTTAAAAGTATTCAATTGAACACATGTTTCATGGTATTTTAAAATTTTCCCCCTAAGGGTGCAAATAGGGTGTTGAAAGTTTGTATGGAAAAATCTTTAAAACGCCACCGATTATTATAAAATTTGAAATTTAAACTCTTTAAAATATTTAATTGAACATGTGTTTTATGGTTTTCTAGAATTCACCCCCTAAGGGTGCAAACAAGGGCTTAAAAGTTTGTATGGATAAATCTTTAAATATCCACCAATTTTTATAAAATTTGAAATTTAGACTCTTAAAAATATTTCATTGAACACATGTTTCGTGGTTTATTAAAATTTACCCCTATAAAAAGCAAGCAAAGCTGGGCGCGTCCGCTAGTATAATATATACATTCAATACATTTTGCAAATACATTCAGGTCATTAGGGGTATTTCAACGCAATGGGTAAGTGAGCGCACTGCCTATATTTTAAGATCACGAAGCGATCGGAGGGTAGGGTATTCACTTCTTCATTTGACCAACTCCAAGAGCCAGTTAAACGGTTTATGTGAATTCATCGAACCACGCTTTTGTTTTTTTAAATAAAATATTTAAAATCCTTTTTGTTGATTAAATCAAAACTTTTTGGATTTTAGCAAACTTATGTTACTTGCCAAATCGATTTATGATGAACAGATAAGTCGATTTATGTATATAATAGTATTTTGTGGTTATTTATATTTGGTACTTCGGGTTTGGTGAGACTTAATTTGAATTTTAGATCCTGGGAAAAAACAGAGATTTTTTTTCCTTTATAATATTTGGATATTCACATTAAGTAACTTCTGTTCCCCACTTTCCACAGAATTCTGAAGGTATTGGCACAGACTTTTGTTTCGTTATCAGAATGAAAATAATAAATATTTCATTCCCTCGAGTGGGAATCGAACCCACAAGCTGTCGCGTCTACAGTATTACCACTACACTACACTTGTATTCCAGCTGCACCATATTTCTGTATTGGTATTGTCACTCAAACAATGTTTTAACTATTTATACAAAAGCTAACAATATATAACTCAACTGTAAAAATGTATTATATAAAAATAGTCCATTGTAATCAATAGTAATATTCAATATGGGTTATGTACTTTGTCATCAATAATGACCGGATGCCGCAGTTTCCAACTAGCAATTTAAACTTTAATAATAGCGATACAGTATGCATACTATTATTGTCACACCGCTATTTGCTATACATTTTTTATTTTTTTCTCTTTATTTTTATTTGTGTTTATTTACTCGTACATATCTACGTCATGTTACAAATCTTATGTTATTCTATTATAGGCAGAGGGAACATGCCTTGGTCAAGGTTTTAAAAGAACAGATCAAGAATTTCTATCAGCTAGGTAATCCAAAAAATGATGTATAGGTGCAGGTGAGTACCTAATGCTATAGATGAGCTGTAGCATGAGAGCGAGAGTTTATCGCTAGCTGTATTATCTAGTAACTCCTCTTCCGATGTCAATGTGCCGTGAAAAGCAACACAAATGCACCGATGCACCAAAAACTTTTGATGAAGTTAATGTTGGCGGATTTTTTACTGCATATAATAGGAGAGGTACTCGTAAGTTTTCAGCTTGCCTCAAATACTATATTGTTAGAAAACGGAAGCCGTTAACGTTTTTAAAATAAATACATACCGTCTATATGTTTTTTACTTACTCGGACAGAGGTTCCACGTAATTACAATAAGTGACATGTCTCACTCAATAACAACACTACACACTAGATACCTTCCAATCAGGGCTTCCGTCTACAAGCAACTGTTCCCGCTTGACACAATTCCACTGCTTTTATTATCTTTTTTTTTCACGTAAATATACCCGCTTTTATACTTGCATGCTAACAATATTTTATATTATTGATTGAACCAATATACAACTTTATTGTTAAAATACTTAAAGTATTCAACAGCGTACACTTACAAGATATTAAAACGAAAATATTTTACAGTAACATCCAATTTTTATTTCATTGTAAATAAAATTGCACACCGATTTATCAAATGTCTTATTAGTATGAAAGTGCAAAAAGTAAGTGGGAGAGTCTCGTAATAACTCTCTTACAGAGCACCGTCGATACGATGGCCATCAATCACTTTAGAGACGCGAGAAGCACTTCAGGCACAATATCGATGTTTTGAACGATATTTCTAATAAAAGTAGTCGGGGATATCATAAAATATTTGCGTATTTAACTCAATTTGATTATATTTTTCACAAATCTTACTTCTACGTTAGCGTTGTATAGCAATAATAAGTGAAAAGAGAGGAAAAGGGTTTGTCCTTCGAAAATAATATGTTAGTAATCATGGAGGACCCTCACGTACAAAGTATGAAGTCCCCCAAGAGGGCATAAATGAAGAGAAAAGAAAGTGATGTAACTTGATCATACCATGCCATGCTCATTCTTATCTGTCAAAGTAATACATGAAGAGAAGAGCCACTATCACTGTCACTATCATTGTAGACAAAAATATAAATTTACATATATTCGTATATTTTAAAATATGAAGATCATTATAATTATTAAGAAATATATGAAAGAATGTGGGTGGAGACCAAAGAATTTTGTAGTCGAAAATTCATAGGATATTTCTACATACTTTGCTATAATTGCAAAAAAATGTAGCAGGTACTTTCGATTTTAAGAGTTTTCAAACTTTGTAAAATCACCAATTCGCACCTCAACTCCGTCCTTTGGGAATGAGAATGCAGACAATAAAATAAGTTCTTTACCCGTTTGCTTTCGATTTGTTTTACGGGTTTTCAATATCGTAAATAGCACATTTACTTCCACTGTTTACGATGTTGTCTTTTTAGTGTACAATATTTTTAAAACATTTCCACGTATCTCGTTCAAGGTGAGTGTGTTTTTTATTCATATTACTGTAGTAGCAGTGGATTGCCTTCCAAATAAAAATATGTATTATATAATACATATTTTTAATATACTTGTTACTTGCTAACTATATGACTAGATTTAAGTACCTATACAATTATTGTAAAATTAATAATTATCGTTACATATTTTTTAATACTATAACAGAAAGAATAAGAAAATAAAAATACTTAACTTATTTAACTCTAAATTAAATTTTTAAATCCTTGTGCCTACGCAAAGTTATAACACTCGAATTAAAAAAAGCTTCGAATAAAATGCAATAAAAAATCTATCGCAGTAAATATTGTATTATTACTATGTTTTAAAATATTTCAAACTTTGTTGTTAAAATCGCCACGGATTACCTAACCAGCTTAGTAATCTCATCACGCCAGGTCCAGAAAATACTTAAAGTTTAATTATATGGAAGGAAAATATAGTACTTAAATTGGCACATACGACTAAACAAATATCACTTAGTAAATTAAATCCTCCTGTTAATCGCGTTTATTTGGTTCGCCGCCTGAATCGATAATCATTAAATTTGACACCCTTTTTGTGTCACTCAGACAGATGTAGACCACACTATGTGTCAAAACTAAATACAGATTAAATAAAATTGTTACTTTGACAATTTGAATATTAATAGTAGTAATCCTGTATTAGTAACTAATAAGCTGTAAATTTAGATTTTAAATATTTTAAAGCCCAAAGCCACGGAAAAACGTGTTTGTGCTATTTTTATACATTTATTGTAATAATTATGTATAATAAAAAATGAATTGATATAGTTATTATACTTTATTATTTTTTTTACTTTAGGCACATTTCTTCCATTTTCTTTTGCACTGGCTGATTTTAAAATCCAAACAAAATGACTAGAACGTAAAAGTTCAACGCTGTAAGGCATTATATACGAGTACATACTCAATAGAGATTTCGAATTATATAATATTTGTGGCATTAATTAATCCGCATAACGTGGATCATCAATCATAACGACTTAACTAAAATGAAGAAAGAAATACATAAAATTTATGAAAAAGAATTATTCATTAAAATTTGTTTACTATGTTAATAATATGTCACATATTCAAATTATGCGATTTTAAAAACTTTAAGCTTTAAAAAGGTAGTGTTAAGACACTTTGTTCGAATTCTAATACTTCCGTTCCCCTCTTTTCGCCGTCTTCTCAAGGATTGCGTGTTGAGTGGTACGGCTTGAGTGAGGAAATGTAAATATTAAATATTGCATTCCCTCCGGAGTCGAACCCACTACCTGTCTGTACTTACATAAACAGTTGCGCTTGGTGCAGGAGTAGCACCATGACCTGGCCTCTCTTTCATTTGTGATGTTTGTTATATAGAAAACGACCTAAAATATTTTAAATCTCGTATATTTTGTTTGACATTGATAGATTAGGTAATGTTTACAGTGTACTAAAGAGTGATTTATAGATCTGTGACAATTTTAATAGATCGTTAAATGTTGTTTACCATGAAATATTCAAATGTAGTGAGAAAAATCGTGTTTTTTTAAATTTATAAAGATGACTATAACTAACATATAGCCTAGTTCAGTTTAAACTTTATGGAGGTATCTTCAATAGATACTTAGAAAAAAAATTTTAACACTGAGAGTTGTAATCCCATGATACCAATACTGTAAGGGTTAGAGGCAAAAAATGGCGTGTGGCTATTTTGTATAAAATAAATATAATTCCAGTTTTCCTTTTCCTTGATAAAGCTATGCTAGCACTAAAATTATTGAATAACAATGACTAGCCGTGATGGCCCGGTTTGGTTATAAGCGCAAGTTTTTGGAGGCAAAGCGTGGTATTGAGTTCCTCCACTCAAAGTACGATGTGGATCCCTCGGCGGACAGTGGGGGACGGAAGGGTCTTAATAGGAGCGGAGTGTCTTAAGACTAGGTTCCCAGGCTCCCCCTGTCTACCTTAGTATGTGCAGAATGTAGCGTGAAAGTTAAAAAAAACTATAATAATTATTGTAAGGACTAATTGTCTTAGTTGTGTGTTTTCTAGATTATATTTTATACTCTATACCTTTACAAAAAATATTTTATAAACTGTATATATCTGCATCCTCAAACATTTGAATTTTAAAACAAGAAGTAGAACAAAACAAAAGAAGTGTTTATATAAATGGAAGTTCACTTTGTGAATGATAATATCGCCTCAGGCGCAATACTTTAAATGTGCACGCAATATCATTTTATGTTCCGTTGACATAAAACTTTGTATTTTTCATTCACCAGCGTTCTTAAAAACAAAGAAATCCTTTACGAACAATTGATATATTATACTAGCTTTCTTATGAATACTTATTATATTTAAATTAGAAAATTGGTACCTATCTGTTACTATTTATTCATATCCTCTGTGCAGATTGTTAAAGTAATTATTATATAAAAAAAAATATAAAAAAACTTGTTCTATTTTTTTAAATAATCTTTTCATATAGAATTTTGTTACCTAAATAAAGAATATGCTAAGGGCAAATATATATACTTACTAAAAATATTATACTTCCAATTTATTACTATTGAATATAATAAAAAAAATCGTAGTGCACATAAATTACAAATGCAAAATAAATTTCGCAGCCAAGTGATAGTTGAAATATAAAAAGTTTCAACATCCAGATCTCCGTTCCATATTGTATGCAATTGGAGCGTGTCTTATCTGTCTTGATAGCTACACCCTTTTCTTTAGAATTTCTTTATTGGCGTAGACGTCTCTCGAATGGATGCCAAGATGTGAACAAAGCAAATATTGGCTGAAAACTCGACCCTTCCTCGCCTAGATGTAGGCATCTGTGGGTCGTTATGTCTCCAAATTGGTTTACTAGCTTTCATATTAAATAGATGCCATGCATCGATTGTATGTGCAATGTTGTGAGCTCGATGCCCACTTAGCGGAAATTCTCCGATTTGATAAGCCCAAATGAGTTGTTGAATGTCGCTATTGCTCTACATAATATTTTTTTTTTTGCTTCTCGCTGCATACCGAATATTGTTATATACGACAGAGAAAACCATATCTTAAGACACTACGATGCCTATGTTCCGCTTAATTTTCGAGACATTGCGCGTAAAGGGGCAGCACTCAACACAGAAACAATGAAAACAATGATGATGATCAAGTGAAAATCGAATCCTGTCACACTGACAGTTAGACGTTGTACTACGAATTTTATAGTTTATAATATATTAATAGCTCTTTATTAAATCTAAAGAAAAACAAAAACAATTGTTTAAGTCGTGCATTTTAAGATAGAATTGAGTTTTTGCAATCAGTATCTTGAAGCAAGTTCTTTCTTTATCTTGCCTTTTTACATTTCATCTTTGAATGCAATCTTACTGAACTAACCATCTTTTTAGTTAAAATATATTTTGTTCTAAGTTGAACAAAACAAAGTAAAATACTGTTTTAATACCTTTAGAAATATTGAAAATCATTCATTCACGCCACGGATTGTGGGTCCGATTCCCACTGGAGGAAGTAAAACATTTTATATTGCGCGATTCAACACACATTGCCTCCAGAATTCGGCGGAAAGTGAGGAAAGGAAATGTGTTAATGGAAACGGAATATCTGAACACCTCTGCCTACCCTCCTTTGTTCGGAATACAACCGAAATCTTAAAAAAAAATAACGACGACGACGCGTTATTTAGCAGAAGTTAGAGATGATAAAATTGGTGCCTAAAAATTGACTACCGACCGACCTTGTAATATATGTCATCACTTTAATAGGCTTCTCTCTGTCTCTATATATTTGACCTAGTTAGGCATTCGTCGCAAATTTCAGATTTAATATATCTAAAATGTCAGATATTAAGGCTTAAGTCGACCTAATATCAATATACAATTACTAATTTGCTTACTTTACTATGTTTTAGGGATATAGCTACAGAATAGATGTTTTAGGGATATACTTATTAATAATTTAAAAAATACTTAGTTTTTAACGTTTGCAATAAAGTAAAAAACGAATTATTAATAACGTAAAATATATAAATTACAGTTAAATATATTCTATATTAAACTATTACGTCATAGTTTTTTATAATTTAGTTTTTAGTTTTAGTTACGTATATTTAAATGAATATTTCGAAGTCTATTTCTAGATGTGAATTTCTAATGAAATTTATATTCAGTACTTATATATATATATAATTATATAAAAGGAAATATTCTCACTGACTGAGGTAAGACGCACGCACAGCCGTAAGCGTTGTACGTAGAAATGTAAAATTTAGACAGATAAACATCTGTCATCATCATCTATCAAACATAACTTTCATAACGTGAACACCCAATAAGAAGGGATTTTGAAAAATGTTAACTCTGAAGGGGTGCAATAGGGGTTGAAAGTTTGTATAAAAAATTTTTTAAATCGCTACCGATTTTTATAAAATTTGAAATTAGACTTAAACATATTTCATTGAATATGTGTTTCATGGCTTATTTGAATTCGCCCCTAAGGGTGGAAATAAACAGACGAAGCTGCACACATCCACTAGTAAGTAATAAAGTGAAATAAGTAAGTTAATATAATGTTTATGAAAATTATTTATACTGTTTTTAGCTTTAATATGTAGGTGGAGGTGGAATTATTGTTGTAGGTGGAGTAACCTATTGGGACTACTGATCTACTTGCTGTTTCCGCTGTTATCTTCTAGGATACTTTGCTCACGCTCTATTCAAAAATTTCCAGCACATAATACTCTCATGGAAATCTTTCTCTTTTTTACCATTATTTCATCACTCACTCACACTACACGCTTCAAAAAATAAACCATTTCAAAAATACAATACAGACATACAAGTTTTTTAGATCTAAAAGTGTCGGGTGAAATATATTTATTTAAAATTGTGAATTTTATTTTCGCGAGCGCGAGACGAGTGCAATACGTCAGGGGTTGTATATTTATGTTACTATTTCGATAAGGTATCGCAGCATCGACTTTGCTGACGTCTATATTTATTATCCAGTTAATCTATTTTCATTTCATTTTAGTATTTCCTCCTATTTTTTTTATAATTATATTGAAAGTTTAGTCCACTCAACACGCATTGCCTCCAGAATTCGGCAGAAAGTGGGGAACGGAGTGTCTTAACAGTAGGTTCCATCTGCCTACCCTGCTGTGTGCGGGATACAGTGTGAAGCTGATTGAAAATTTTGTATCTTATAGCCAGACAATATCCGATAGTTGTAAGTTCGATTTCAGTACAAGGCTCAGTACAAATTCTTATTCAAAGCTAAATATTTTCTCTTTCCGCTATAATTAGCACAGGAACACAAGCTTGCGACTGTAAATTCAACGATTTTGGGTTCAATTTCCACTCGGAGAAATGAAACGTTTAATATTTTCATTTCCTCACACTGGTAATGAGACAAAGCGCGGCGTTGAGATCCGAAACTCAACGAGCCTCTAGAGTTCTTCAGAAAGTGATCACTAAAAGTGTCTTAATAGAAACGGAGTGTCTTAACACTATGTCCCGGATTCCCTCTGCCTACTTTCTCTCTCTGCTATGTGCGGGATACAACGTGAAGCTAAAACAATCTTTCTAGTTACACATAACGCAACGCCTGGAGGGGCTGTTCCGAAAAAAAGAGAGATTGCAATAGTTCATTCTATACTTTACGCTTATTGTAGCCTATAGAGAGTTAGTTAGACTTATTAGCCATTCTCTTTTTTCGCGGATCTTATTACTAAAACATATTTGTGTACTATTACTCTCCGTCACTCCAACATGCTACACTTCACCAATTTGCAAGGAAAATGTGACATGTTATATTAGAAATACAGATTATAATTGATTCTTACATATTACACTTTTATAATTCAGTTTAGTTTTTCATTTGTGTTGTTTTATTTTTTAGACAAAAGTGAGTAAAAAAGAAATGTCATATGTTTAAGAATCGTTCTTAATTTTACTTTTATAAACTATCAATCAAGTAAAAATAAGATAAAAAAAAATCTAGTATTTATTTTATATGTATAATAGAGAAAAGTAACACTATTAAAAAAAATCTTAACACTAAAATGTAAAACTGTAGATTATTAATCATGTAAAAGTATTTTAAAACAATAATAGATACTTACCGAATCATTTTTAAAAAGGATAAAGAAAATTAAAAAGAAAAAGGAGTACTCTGTACTTAAACTGGATTAATAAAACACATAATCTATATGATTAGTTTCAAATACATCATTTAAACACTGCACTAAAAAAAAAACACCTCAAAAAATTCAAAATTAGTTCTCGCAAAAACGTGAAAACGTTAATTTTTACGTAGTAGTGCCACTTTTATCTATAAACGAGGGTGGGATACGCGCGTTTCTACCGATATAAGAGCCAAGACTGCGATGTTGGTGCTGAACGCGCCTGCGTCAGTTTGCACTACGGGTAGCCTGCACATGATACACTTTTGCTCCAATTAATCCCCCTATACTCAATTACACTTGCAAGTGTTATCCTGGTAGGTATTATATTGTGAAATTCCACTGAGTGATGAGCCGAGTGATCGCTGGTTTCCAATCCGTTACAGCGATTACGATTTGAGTTATACTTCGATTTCTACTCTGCGTTACTTTATTTGTAATCGATTTCAAAGAGGTCTTACGTTTTGTTTAAAAAAGGAAAGACGGAAATAAACACTATATTCTACCACAATTAACCACGCTATCTCCTACACATGTTGTATATACAACATAGATAAACAAAATGTTTATCTATAAACATATTTGTCTCAATGAGAACTAATTTAATTTCTCCAAATTTCCCACCCCAAATTTATAAAGTTAAAATATAAAAATTCCAGCTTAAGAAATAACTTTATATTTTTTTGTACGTTAAATAATGATAAGTACTAAATCTTTTCTCAACTTAAGCCATCCAGCTTTTCGCAATCCATTAACATACAAAATACTGTCGTATAAACTTTTTGACTGCCGACAAATTGTACCCTAATGGTTAGAGAGTATTTAAGTCGGATAGTTTTCAAGAGCAATTTCAAGATTCCAGCAAGAGTCAGCATAATAAAATAAACGCACACCTTAAAATTATCTTTACAAAAGAATGCAGTAAATAATTGTTATTTGATATAAAAGTATATATTTTGTATATATCTATTGGAGTTTTAAAAGCTTTTTATAAACTTTTAACTTACATTTTCAGGTGCACTTTATGTCTTCCAGATGATACTGATCCCTGTTTTATAAGCGATTTTGTAGTACAAAGAGCTCTAGCAACTTTAAAATTGTTCATCCTATCCCCATCGAACTAAACTTATGTTTATATATTTTAAGTTAACGACGAAAGTACTGTAATTTTTAATATACCTACCTATCAAATTTTATTTTATAGGTAAAATCCTATGTACCTGACACTGAAAAAAACTTATTTTCTTTGAGACTTAGACTATTATTGATTGTGGAATAAGGTCACAATCAATATGATACAAGTATCAAATAAGAGACGAAATATTTATATTAATAATTTATAAGTTAAAAGTATAAATAAGGCAAAATATTGTATTACAATATTTTGTTTTGTAACAAATAATATACTTATAGAATTGTGCAAAAAACGAAAAATCTATACTTATAATAATAAAGAGAGCCATCATGGCTGTACGCGACCGTTACGGGTTCGATCCCTTCTCGAGGCTATGATTTATTATTTATTAATATTTTTCATTTCTTCGCTCTGGCACCAAAGCATAAAGCCTGAGTTGAGTTCCGCCACTCAACATGCAATGACATAAATTCAGCGAAAAGTGGGTAACGGAATGTCTTAACAATAGGTTCTCTCTGCCTACTCTGCCTGCCTACCCTACAACGTGTAGCTGATTTATTTTCCTTATTATGAAATTGTAACTAATCGGTGCCCGTACATGAAAGATATGTCAAAAAAAATATGACGGGGGCATTTATCAATGTAATAAACTCAAAAAAAAAGTTCCAAAATAATAATAATTAATTTTTCTTTTAAATAAATAAAAGTTATTTTAAATTAAAAACGAAATTATTTAGGTTATGCAAATACGAACGATGAGAGCGGGCGAAGCCGCGAGCGACTCACTATTACACTAATGTACGCAATATTAATCAATTGAAAAAGGAATTAACTACGACTTCCGACGAAGAAATCCTATGCTGCCTTTAAACAGATAAACATTAATAAGGTCGCCGTCCTAAAATCATGCTTCACTGATCGTATCCAACGAACCTTTACGCGCGATTGGTCTCTCGTTATAACAAAATCTTTTTTCTTTCTATAAAGAACCTACTCGCAAGGCCTTTATGAGACCTGGGAGAACGGTGGTCATAGATAATGACTGTCTTCAAGATGTTTAACCTTTTTTGACTCAGCTGTCCGTGAATGTCTGTTGCTTTTATATTCTACAAAGAGCTAGTGCTACTTTGTTATTGTAAACATTGCCTAATTAAAATAAAGAGACCGACAGGAAACATTTAATTTTAAATTCCATTTCATTCGCAATTACCCACACAACTTTGCCAGTTTTTTTATTGTAATTATTAAGACCATTTGAGTAAAACAAGTAGGAGTAGGGTAGGTCCCTAGAATACAACATTTAATGTAGTAAATTCATCTACTTACGCATCCACTTGTACTGTTATACTCAAAGAGTCTATATTAATTTTGAAACTCTCTAAATGTTTGCCTTCCGTTTTAAATAAATTGGATTTTCCTTAGCCTTTGCATTATCGTGTTATAACCGTCTTTTGCTTGTCTTCCAAAATTGGTATCTTAGTAGATTATCTTATATATTTTCATTACAACGCAACGTCTTACTAATTTTCTTTTCGATTATCGTTTTCTAGAATTCTCCCCTTAAGGGTGCAAATAAGGGGTTGAAAGTTTATATGGATGAATTTTTAAAACGCCACCGATTAGTATAAAATTTGAAATTTAGACTCTTAAAAATATTTCATTGAACACATGTTTCGAGGTTTATTAGAATTCACCCCTAAATAAGCAAGCGAAGCTGCGCGCGTCCGCTAGTAGCAATATATTAAATAAATATATAATTTATGAATATATATAATGAATATTAAATATTGAATTCCCCCGAATGAGAATCTAACCTATAACAATCCCGTTTACAGTCGCAGCTAGTGCCGCTGCACCACGACGGAATCCTAAACAGTAATTAAATTTAAGAATTTACCCGAGTAGAAATCGAACCCACAGCCAACGCGTTTACTATCCTTACTGTGCCCCCATAGCCTTAAAAAAATTAATAAAGAAATACATTTCATCTATTAGGAACAACAATTGTTTGTTTTTACGTGAAACAGCTTTACACGTGACCGCGTTTGCGGTTTCACGCTTCCTGAATATCAATTATTCCTTTCCAACTACAAACTCTGAAAGTTGGCCCAACTTCCCACCAACTTTTGAACTAAAACCAATGGCTAGTATTTATTAGAGAAATGCTAATTTATAAATAAAATAATATTATTCAGTGTTTTAATTAAAAATATTGAATTATGACTTTATAATACTCAAAATGACATTTTTTACACAAAGAATTAATAACTAGGTTGCATCATAGAGCTAGCTGAGTGATTTTCTAGAACATCAATAAATAACGTTAGAATTGTTTGTTAGCAACCAACAAAAATGATAATATCTATCATGCCTAAAGATTTAATTATATATAAAAAAGCCTTAAAAAACCTTTCCAGTGACTATCCCTAGTGTTAGGTTTTCGTTTCCGATTTCAATTCGTAAGACATTGTATGTTGAGTGGGGAAAATCAACGCCGAGCTTTCTTTCTTGTTACCGGAGTGAGGCAATGATAACTTATTCCTCCAAATCGGAATCAAACCCACAACGGTCGCGATTACAGACAAAGGATGTGCTGGTATGGTACGATGGCCCTTTATAGGATAATAAAAAGTTTATGTAAAATATAAACATATATAGAAATCATAGTGTCTTAACATTACATTCTCTCTGCCTATTTATTTAAGTCTTATACTTGTCCTATTGGCTTTGTATCGTCTTTTTTAGTTATTATTAATATAAAGATTAATTTAATTTTGATCTTAAAATTGACAGAGAATATATAATTATGTGGATTTACAACTACAAAATATTATTATAGAATAAATTATCTCATCAAAAACATAAATGTAAAATGAAAGCCAAGTTCAGTAATAAAACATATGCTTTCAGCGATAAAAGAAGTGAGATGTAAATGTATGCCAAGTTCAATGGTCAGTCCTGAAATTTATTTTTAACAATGTAAAATATATTATAACAACTGAAAATGCCCATTCTTCTTACAACTTGGAGACTTTATTTATGTGTAATATGTTATAATAGTTTTCATATGAATTTACAATAGAATCTGAATAGAATAGAATTTGAATGCATTCATTTATATCGATGTAAATTAATTTGAAAACTAGCCAAGTCCGATATTACACATAAATAAAGTCTCCAAGTTTTGTTGGAATAACTCAACACGCAATGCCTCCAGAGTTCGATGGAAAGTGGGGCACTGAGTGTCTTAACACTAGGTTTCCTCTGCCTACCCTGGTGTACACGAATACTAGTTTCAGATTTATCCCTTAACATACACCCAATTACTTAACCGGATGCTAAATTTCACCGTTCTAGGTCATCTGGACCTTGGTTAGAATTAAGGTCTATAGGTCAGTCAACCCCCCTAAAAATTAACGTTTTTTGGACGTCATTATCTAAATAACTGTTTCATCTGTGTTTATGAAATTTAATGCACGTATACAAGTAGGGAGTCTAAATATTTGAACTAAATATGACAGGTTTAGGTGGAATAGTTTCTGAGTTACGAAAAGATAAAAAGTGGCTTCAAATGGTTCGTGTAAAAATAACACACGGTGCTGCTCGCCAGTTCTGTTTATAAAAGAACTTGGCACGCGCTCCGCGCGTTTTAAATATGTTATTTATTAGCGCATACATTTAGTGAAGTAAAAACTTTCTACTAACATTATTTCTAAGAACATCTTATGCTTTATCCGAAATTTTTCATTGCTGTTCTACGCCTCACTAACCTAAATGGCTCGTTGAAAAGCAAGCGAATTGTGACAGGAAAAGCGATATATTATATCCTAATGGACCTACTGGTTCTCGGAAAAATGTGATATATTTCTATTTCCTTTGGTTACTGAGGGCTTTTCCAATGGTCTGCAAAAAATTACAGATATACTGAATACTGAATGTAACAAAAAAAGGAAGTCATTGGTAAAGTATCACACTGTATCCCGCATTTAGAAGGGTAGGCAGAGGGAATTAGTGTTAAAATACTCCGTTCCCATTGTCATTACATTTGGTGAGGCGGAACTCAACGCCGCGCTTTGCTTTGTTACCAGAGCAAGAAAATGAAAATAAATAATTCCTCCAAATGAAACCAACACCGTCGCATTTACTAGTTACACTGCGCATCACAGAAAAACTCTGCTATCAAATATCTGAAATAAAATATTAAATGCTCGTATGGGTAAACATACGTATTGAATGACAAATGTAAAATTATTATTTTACCTTTTCCGAGTCAAATTGACTAATGATTGTGGTAACGTTGATTAAAATTTATTGAGATATTAATTGGTTATTTAAACAACAAAATATCATTTATGTTGAAGTATTTACTGTTTCATTTTTCTAATTTCAAGTAATTATGCTTACAACTTATATAATATGTAAAAGTTCCCCTATTTCTCGGAGGCATTTTTAAACTTTATATTTTTCGTTAATTATAAAACTTAGAGAAAAGGTACTTATCTTATAAAATAGCAGATTTTTTCTGTTATTGATTATGTAATTCCGAAAGTCCGAAGTTCCAGTTGGGCACTAGGTAATCACATCGCCAATGTACATACACATTATGTATCTTTGCAAGGTTAGATTCAGCTTCACGCTGTAGGGAACCTAGTGTTAGGATGATCCGTTCCTGGATGTGACACTTCCGTTCTCCACTTTTCGTAACTCGACGCCAAAGCGAAGAAATGAAAATATTAAATATTTCATTACCTTGAATGGGAATCGAACCCACAATCTGTCATGTTTACAGACACATGTTATGTTCACGCTTGTACTCCGACGGCACGATTGGCCTCATAAATATTAATGTTAATTTTAAAATATATAAATGATTTAAAAAGTCACAAAGCAGCCATTCAGCAATTAATAACCAAAATAATATTAAACAATATTTTTACAGTACGATATTTTATAGCAAATTGCTACAAGCATTTAAAAACGTTTGAGCGTTCCCAGCTATAATTCTCAATTATTAAGAGAGGAATTTATCTTTCCATCTCAAGCGTTCAACTGGCGCAGTCACTCAATTTTATGAATCGTGGTTTCGCGTGTTCAATACTCAACGAGTCACCCCATCTCTCCCCAAACGTACCTATAGCTAATAAAAAAGAAATGGTTCTCTACATCTGCTGCTTCAGTATTATGAAAAATACTTGACACAAATGTTTCTTACTTAATTATAATAACCTATTTTTATATTGTTGACGTAATATTGTGTAATATTTTTTAGGAAATAATATTAGTCACTTAAATTTAACTTAATTAGGTTTACGCTTTATTCCTACCGGGGTAGTCAGAGAGACCGGAGCGCTAAACGCTACGGTCTCTACATACCTCTTTTGCCTCGTCCACTGTCATTAACCTCTTCATATAGGCCCTCCAGGGGGTCCTCGTGCTTAAACGTGACCTTCCTCCAGTATCCTTGCTACTGTGTTACCTTACCTCTCTTACCACTTACTGTTTCATAATAAATATTTTTTGCCATTCTTTCATCACTCGTTTGTTCGACGTGCCCAAACCAGCTGAGCATGTTCTTCTTCATTCTTATCGTGAGATACTCGCTAGTACCTGCCGTTCTGTGTCTCTCTCTTCATTGCGGATTCGATCAGCAAAGCTGACTCCGCATATTCTACATAGAGATCGCATCTCTACGACATTCATCTTCAAATTTAAAGTTAGATTAATACTCACCAAGGACTCGGCAGGCTCGGTCGATTCACATTTTGCCCAGTAAATTTTATGACCACATTTATTTAGTGACATTTTACACTGGCACTAACTTTTGTGATAAATATAAGATCGTTATCGAAAAGCTTTAAGCACCGCAGTGGTCTCTATCTTACATACATAGGTATCTCAAGATATTTCTCGACATTTATTTTTTATAGATTTTTCCTAGCGACGCATTCTGTTCAGGAGGCAGGAGTGTAACTTAACGTCGCGCTTTGCTTCCACAGCAGAGCGAAGAAAATAGAAATATGAAATATTTTATTTCCTCGAGTGGGAATCGAACCCACGACCTGTTGGTTTTACAGTCACACTGCGCCCGTACGCCACGACCAGCATCACGTAATTATTATTTTTTTAAATATTTTATTAATAACATTAAAATGCTTTTGAAAGTAAATTGAGATGTATGTATATCATAAAACTTATTACAACAAATCATTGGTTTACTAGCATCCACGGACATTTTTTGTAAAATGTTAATATTACGAGTATTTTATTCAAAAAACATTAAACCACACTCACTGTTTATTCTAATTTATATGCATTTATGCATGTCGATGTTTACGTGTATAATTACTCACAAGCGCTCACTTCGCACCGTTCACGCGCATACACGGAAATTGCTTCTAACAAGTTTAATTTGACTTTCACAAGAAAAAACTTTAACAATCTGCCTTTGCTGGTCACGCTTTTTAAGCTGAGATTAAAATCGTTGTAAAGTACAGTTGTTTGTAAGAACATTGTTTATTCACTGTGTTTTACTTACTCGTGCCTGCTCTTAGGCTCGGCATAGTAATGAGCGTATCAAATTTATTATGAATGACGCTGATAAATCGGCGAGCTTTGTGAAGATAAGACAAAAGTTTCCAACAATGGAACCATCTATAAAGTATGTTTACGAGATAAACTGTACAAAGGCACACATTCTGCAAGTTATAGAGCAATTTTTGCGAAGTGTCGTCACATTCACGGTCATATTTCGTCTATAAAATTTAAAACGTGGAACAAAACAACTCGAGAAAATTAAAATATTAAAAAAAGAAATATATAATTTTTATTTTATTTCCTCGGTCTGGTAGCGAGGCAAAATGCGGCGATGAGTTCCGCCAATCAACACGCAATGCCTCCAGAATTACGCGGAAGTGAAGAACGGAGTGTCTTAACACTAGGTTCCCTCTGCCCACCCCGATATGTAGATACATCGTGAAGTTGATTTAACTTATGCTATACCTACCCAAGAAATGTAATTTTTTTTAAGACTTACTATAGAGTTGAAACTATTCATGTAATATAGTTAACAACAAATTATGTCGGATAAAAAAATGTTTAATTATTTATACTTTTTTTTTGCACTAAAAAATATTATATTAATAGAAAAATATTGGAGCCTTTAAGAATTTTATAGAAAGATTTAAACAATGATTCTGGAAATTGTTATAAAATAACGTTTTATAATAAGGCCATGCTGATGTAATGTAAGTACAATTTCTTGAGCGTTAATATATACAACCCCTTTAATAGGCACTGTAAAGTACGGTAATTAAATAAAATTTACAGCTTGAGAGAGATACTACGTTGTTTTAATTCGAATATTGTACTATATATATATATATATATATATATATATATATATATATTTGCGAAGTCAAATTATGTTATTCAGATATTTTTTTATTATACCTAGGCAGCGAAATAATATATAAAATTAAAATAAAAATAACAGTGTTAGTAAAGATTATTATCGTATCCAGACAGACACTTCCCAACTGCGCCACGCCACTATATAAAAAAATAATTTGGTTTCTAAAAGTGAATTTTGGTCGAGTAATGTAAACTCTGTAAATTTGACTGTGAACTTGACGGTTGTGAGTTCGATTCCCACTAATGGGATTATTTTTATTTCCGCGCGCCCTGGATGCGGATAAGCCAAACGTTTGCATCGTGTTCCTTCACTTAACATGTAATATCTCAAACGGACGTTCGACGGAACGTAGGGAATTTAGTATTTCAATACTAGGTTCCCTCTAACCTACTTAATTCGAGTACAGCATGAAGCTAAAAAAGAACCAACCTGTTTATGAATCGTTCGTGAGTTTTAAGCTGTAGGATATGGGTGGCTTATTTAATATTAATGCTGTCTCCGTGTGTAGAACAAAAAGAAAATTAGTTTCAGGATAGAAATTTACAAATACACTAGACAGGCAGTACGGCGTAGACGCTCTGGCCCTCAGCCAGTTGTTGAAGGAGTCTGACTGTATTGATTATTTAATGATATGAATGTTATATGAAGTGGCTTTAGAGGGCATGAATTACGAATGAGGGTAGAAATATTTAACACTTTCTAAGCATCAGAGGGTAAGTTGAATATTAATGAAGTATTTAATGAATCTGCCATTATTTCTAATTGACACCGTTTTGACAAGGTAAATATAACATTCAGTCTACCATTTTTTTTGGACAAAATAAATATTTGAAAGTTTGAGTAAAATTTCTAGGCCTATTACTTTGTTTAAAAAATATATCATTGCACAAACTTAAATACGAAATCTAATATATTTCTTATTAAATTACATAAATTTACTCTACTTAATTGATAAAAATATATTATTTTCATACCTACGAACATTCTGTACAAACAAGCTCCGTTGCAAATTAGTAGAAGCACTCAGCTAGTGAACTTGCCGTAATCTGTGTAATTAGATTGCTATTACTTAAATAAATCGTAATACGGTCGTAAAGTTTGCAAATGCATTTGGCGTTATGCCAAGAAGCAACCTTTGCCATATCGATTGCTAAGCCACAGCTACGGATGCCTTCTGATGCTCACTTTATCATCACATGTACTAACTTAATGTGTCTGGTAACTTAATGTGTACAGGTTCGATTCTGAGATGCTTCATATGCGTCGATTGTGGATTTCAGTGTTCTTTATTAAGCCGAAATAAGTGACGAACCATAATATAAATAAAAAATGAAATAATGTTATTATTATATTTCTTATTTTTTTACTTTATAAGTTAACTAGCGGACGCGCGCAGCTTCGCTTGCTTATTTAGGGGTGAATTCTAATTAACCATGAAACAACAAGTTATAATTATACAAATATTTTTAAGAGACTAAATTTCAAATTTTATAACAATCGGTGGCGATTAAGGATTTTTTCCATACAAATTTTCAACCCCTTATTTGCACCCTTAAGGGAAGAATTCTAGAATAATATGAAACATGTGTTCAATTAAATATTTTTAAGAGTCTGAATTTCAAATTTTATATAAATCGGTGGTGTTTTAAAGGTTTTTCCATACAAACTTTCAACCCCTTATTTGCACCCTTAGGGGGAGAATTCTAGAAAACGATGAAACACATGTTCAATTAAAAACTTTTAAAAATCTAAATTTCAAATTTTATAAAAATCGGTGCCGATTTAAAAAAAAATCCATACAAACTTTGAACCCCTATTTCACCCCTTTAGGGTTAAATTTTTTCCAAATCCCTTCCTTATTGGATCCCTTCCTTAGTGGATATCCAGATTACGAAAGTAAACATCTGTCCAAATTTCACGTTCCTGTCTGTCCAAATTTCACAGCGGGACGGCTGTGCGTGCGTCTTACCTCAGTCAGTGAGGACAAGTCCTTTTATATATATAGATTATATGCTTATCGACCAAATTATTTTTAACTTTCCACATTAGTTATTTATGGACACGGTCTCAAAATCTTTAAAGTTAATCTTATCGATTAAGTTATTGTGTGCTAAAATGTATTGAAATAAATATTTCATACATATTTTTGTGGGCACCGAATAGTGAATATCAATAATACAAATTATAAAACGTTTACTACTACCTTAAAAAGTGATCATAATACTTACAACTTGAGGCCTGTCATAGTGCAGGAGCACAAGTGTGTGATTGTAAACGCGACTGCGAGTTCAATTCCCATTCGAGGAAATTAAATATTTAATATTTCCATTTCTTTGCTCTGGTGTCGAGGCACAGCTCGGCATTGGTATCCGCCACTCAACACGGAATGCCTCCAGAATTCGGCGGAAAAACGAAAACGGAGTGTCTTAACACTAGGTTCCCTCTGCCTACCTTCTGTGTGCGGGATACAGTGTAAAGTTGAAAGATAAATCAATAAACTTACAATCTTTTTAAGTATAGCGGAACTCTTATTTCCACTATGCAACTGTGTATTTTTAAAAAATATGAAGAATCAACATTTTAATATACGGAAACATTCTTATCTTATAATTGTCAGAATGTTAAGCTTTATGATACATAGAGATAAAAATTTTAGAAAATGTTTAATGCATCTCTGAAATAATAAAATTCCATTCAAAATCTTCATATTTAATATTCAGAAATGCATTTTATGAATTCAGACATTAAATATGAAAAGGAGGCTACTTGTGGCACAGGGGCACAAGTGTAAGCGGGATTCGATTATTACTTGCGGAAATTAAATATTTATTTAAATTTATATTTTCATGTTTTGGCTCTGGTGTCGAGGCAAAGCGCGGCGTTGAGTTCCACCAATCAACACGCAATGCGTCCAGAATTCGGCGAAAAATGGGAAACGGAGAGTCTGAACACTAATTTCCCTCTACCTACCCTGCTGTGTGCGGGATACAACGTGAGACTGAAAAAAAAGAAAACCAACAAAATGCTAATTTATTTTATTGATAAAAACAAATTGTTAAGATATTTTTAAATTATCATTGAAATTAGATTCGATTAGATTTGAATTAGATTAGAAAATAAGGTACATTTTATTATTTTTTTTATTTCATATTATACAATATTTCTATTTTATTTTCTATTTTACACATTACATTCATAATTCATAATTCTTCATATTCATATTCGTCGCTTTGATTAAAGACAACTTTTTTGAATTCGTTATTAAAATAATCACCAATCATTTTCCATACATTCATCGAGTACCATATGACTACACCTAGTGAGAATAGCAAACGAAATATAAACGCTAACATGTCTTATTAAACAATGTTATATTAATAAATTATATTAATAATATGCACATGCAATTTAAAATGTATGCCTTATATCAAATATCTAAAAGTATTTTTAAAATAAAACCCACCAGCTTCTTATATAAATGGTGCACTGAAAAGATTTTTCATATATATTTCTCTGCCGTCAACAGATACAGAAATAGTAAATGGATTTCGTGAAACACAATCCGATCTTTTAATAAGAAATGCCAAGATAATAAAGCTGCTTCATCACACTCTTAGCGCTGGCGCACTGATATATTTTAAATGACTTTTGAATTAAATTCAATTTAGATTACATTTTGCAAGGTATAAACTATAAAATGAAACTTTTAGCTTTAATAGTATCCACACAAGTTTTACAATACGAAAATATGAAATATTTTTTTATTTGTAAATAGTATGGTTAATTTAATAGTTTAAAGAACACCATCAGCCCCGTATAGAGCATCTGATATCATTCCAAATAAAGTTTGTATGTGTGGATAAGTCATAGTAGTAAGCAAAACAATGGTGTTGGCGATGACAAATAGTTTCATGTTTTCCACGCCATCTTCAGATCTGTAAGGAAATGTCAAGGCTTTTATGGAATTTAATATTAGAAATAAGTCTATGTATATTTATTCCATTGGGGTCGCAGCGTTGAGTTCTGAAACTCAACAAGCAAAGCAGAAACTTGGGAACCGAGCGTTTTATCACTAAGTTTTTTCTAACTACAATGCTATATGCGGGATACAGTTAATTTCTATTGTATAGAATATGTCAATTAGGTATATTTTAAATCAAAATTCCATATTTATATATATATATGCAAATACAATTTTTTGTACAAATATTATATGCAATCGCAAATTTTCATAAAAATAATGTACATATACGGTAGAAGCATATATTCATGAAAATAATTATATATTCATGAAAACAAATACAAATCATGAATAATTTCAAAATAACATATTCATCAGTCTAAACTTAAAAGAGAAATTGATAGTAGCGGCTACGATTCCTCCTCGAGGGAGTATAATATGAAATATTCGTAAATTTCAGCTTTACTAAAATGACGTAGGTCTGGGGGCCCTGAGATCTCAGTCTATAAGAACTCACTTAAGTGAACAATGAAAACAAAATCAAACTAAAAGCTTTATAAACAGTGAAAATTTTATGAAAGTTGCCCGAATGCGGTAGTTGCAGCAAATTTTAAAGTATTTTACTATTTCTTGTCAATTCTAACTTGATCTCTATCAAGTTTTTACTGGACCGGAGCCAAGTGCTGGCTTCTTGCTGAGCAGAAACTTGCGAAAACAGTATTGTATGTGAAACAGTCTGAGAGCAACAGTGTTTTCGTGCAAAAAGTACCAAGTACGGATAAACAATAATATAAATAAACTTTCAAGATATTTGTTTATACAAGTAACTAATATTTGCTGAAATCAATTGGACTCTAGGGATATATTTATTTATTTCACTAGTATTGTTTTAAAAATTAAATTATTTTCTTTAAAAGTTTAAAAAAGTTAGCCTCACTCCATTTTTTTATACACTTATACATATAATAAAAGTATTGATATCATATTGACAGCGTTCCTTCCAAATCCGTTACTATTTAGTTTAACTATAACTACACTATATATTTTTTAAAAAATTTAAATTTGAAGGTTATTCTTTAAACTAAAAACATGATAAGTTGGTGGTACTTATACAAATATTTATGTTTATCAATGGACTAAGTTATTTTATATCAAATATACTTTTTAATTAACAAACAAACATACTTGAGCCATCCTCCAAAACCCTGATCGTCTTCATCAATTGAGTCTAATTTGGGTTGAAGACTAGATTCTTTAGGAGCATTGTTATACTTCACAAATCTTTTGCCGGATCCATGACTATGTTTTAATTTCTTCATACTATTGTATTTTTCTAAAAGAAATCACAAAAACAATAGAGCAAAAAAGCAGTTATTACTTGATCTTAATTAAATTTTAATACTAGCTACACTGAGAAACGTGAAAGTAAAACCTTTACAAATACTGTACCATAGAGCTTCCACGAAATAACAAAAAACACTGAATAGGTCCTTTACACCCCACGAACAGCTAAGTAAGCCACCTACACCTGTCCTAATCAAATATTGTATGTTACGCGAGTGCTGGCGCGTCTAACGAACCACATTCAGAAGCCTGACAAGCGTTGATCGATACTGGAAGATTGTAAGTTTATTAGCGGGCAAGTTAAGCGACTTTGTACTGTGTATGGCATCTTTAATGTTTTTAATATGATTTCATTTTCAGAAGATACATTATGTAATCTATGCTTAACAAATCTTACCTCCTTAGTATTGTGTTCATTTTGAATGTTGACTTTCTTGAATTTATTTCATCGGGAACATATATTACGAATATATATATAAATATATATTCGTAATATATGTTGATTTATGTTGAAGAGGCATAAGCCTCTTCGTTAAAAAAAATGTAACTGTTAACAATGAATACTATAAAGCTATTGTGGTATTAAAATAGAATATTAAAACTTATTCTTTAATATTATAAAGATAGCATCTACCCTATACTATATTATACCTATATTATACCTCGGTACAAATTTAATTTACTTACTTAATATTGTCCTCACAGTAAAGTATAATATTTGCGTCGGACAAAAAATATTCTCTTGTTTATTTCATATCTAAGTTTGCGTTCTTTACGTAAAATTTAAACTAAAACACGATGTGTATATCCTTTACTTTTTATATTATGTTTATCACTTTTCCTTATTCTAGAAATTTAATAATTTAATTATATTATATAAAAAAAAACTACCAATAATGTAAAAAAGGCTATCGATGATGAGTCAGACTCGCTCAGGGTCTCCTATCAATTCCACGTGGCAAATAAATTAAACAAACTTAAGTTTTCGAGCATATGTACTCATTTTGTATGAAAAAAACTAAAAATATAAGTCTGTAATGATTTTAGTTCCGCGTTAGAGCGTTTCACCAGTCCGCTCGACGGCCGCAAGCCGAGGTTCGAGTCCCGCAGGGGGCGCCCTTACAGTCGTCGACATCCTCACAGGCAGCCACTTAGTGCTTGCATTTCTTCAGGGACAGAGTACCCTCTTCCCTACCCAACCGGTGTCGCTGTAAAAGCCTATAAGGCTAACAGCATTATCCACATGCTCGAAAAAAAAAAAGAAAAGTTTCAGGTAAAAATAAAAAAAAACTGAGGATCACTTTGTCTGTCTGTTCGTCTTTTTTTCTTAGGCACGGAATCCTAAAAAGGCTTGTTAGATATTGTATTTAGTTCTGGCTGTCATCTACATCTGCTTTGTAGGTGACAGATGATTAGCCAGAACTGACCGTTGCTAGCTAGTAGGTAATATTGCCAGCACTGTAACTCAATTTTGTTAGCATTCAAATACATATTATATTCTTATCCTGTAAACAAATAAATCAACTGAACTGAAATTACTTGATTGATTATTATGATTTTGACATATAATTATATTGTTGATAGAACGAAACAAAAATAGAACGTAGCCTAAATCAAAGTAAATAAAATATTGCTTCGTGTTAAACGAAAATTGTGTGACTTAACAAACAACTTAAATTAATACTGATATATTTTGACATTAATAATCTTTATATAATATTATTTATTTATTTATAATTTAAAAGTAACTCACTAACCTTTTACTCATAAAAGCAGTTTCTGAAATTAATTTACATTAAAATGTAAGATTTGTATTATAATTGGTAGTTTCTTGACAGACTTGTATATAAAAGATTAAAATTGTCCACTATACTGAAAATAAATTTTATTAAGATGCCTTAATAAATTTTTTAACTTTAATTAATTGAGCTGAGCTATTGCAACCATCATGTTCTCTCATTATGTTTATTCATATTTAAATTCTGTTCTTTTAGAGATTTGGCTCTTATAGTTTAGCTAGATTGCTATGATTATTCATCAAATGATCCAGAGTCAAGTTTTATGTATTTCACGGAGTGTTTTAACACTTTGTTCATGGGATACAGCGTGAAGCTGATTTGATTAATTATTATATTTCATTGAGATACAACTGCGCTTTAAAACGCTTAATATGCTACTGAATTAACAAAACATTTGAAATTTGCTTCACTGCTACACTTTTACAAATAAATGCTACCCTCAGTGGCTTTAAATACGAAGATTGATCTCATTCTATTAGTTAAAGCCGGATCATAGTATGGGAATAATTTAAAATTTCAGTAATGTCGGCGATTTTTCATCTTCAAATGGTTTTCATTACGCTATGGAGACTCCCCTGAGCTTTCCACGCTGATGAGCGTTGGAAGCACATCTCTTATAGTGTCGTTGTTTGAAAATACACGAGCATGAAATGACGACGCATGCGCAAAGAATGTTAAATAGGGGCTGGAGCTTTTGAATCTTTTGTTGTATCCCTATTTTCGTCCTATGCCTCGAAGTTATATTTTAAAAATTCAGTATAAAGTTCTTTATGCGTTATGGCTATTTTTCAAAATTTAAATTTACATATATAGTATGTGTGTAAGAGTTTTGCTTATATATTATTCTAAGCTAAATAATTTAAAAAAATAAATAAATATAGTATAATATAACATGTTTTATAATATTGAGAAAATATATTACCACATATAGTAAAAATTCCCAAATTTTCGTTCCCTCGTCAATGTCACGGCACTATCTAGCGAAAGTGTCCTTTTGTCAAATTTAGTTGAAATATATATAACACTAATGGCCCCTGGGTAGGTTTGTCTGCTTAGCAGTATACCGATACTTGAATATGTGTAATAGCAAGCTAGATAACTAGCTAGCTAGCTATTACAGATATTCAAGTCAATAGTAGTATTAATGGTTCACGTAGCAACTACTAGGTAATTAATGAGCGTGTATGACCTATTACGTATTACGTTTCCATGTCCAATGATTCAGTTCAGCCATAGGTATATATATATATATTCTGTGTATAAATATTGTGAACATTAATTATAAAATGTCATATTATTTATTTATAAGCGCAACTTTATTCTTAAATAGGTACCTTGTAACATCTTAATAGTTTAAATTAAAAAAATTAGTATCCGTTTTTCCGAATTAATGTTTTTCAGGGCACTGTACCTCAATAGGTATAAACCAAACACCCTAAACGAAAAACTCTTATATCACTTTTTTGAATGTCTATTAATGCCATTTATATCTAGATCACGTTGGAGATATCAAGCTGAAATTGATATCAAGTATACAAGTCTATGCCCCTTAGAAGCACAGAAAAAACAAGCTCCTTCAACGCAATAAAAAATACGAGTATTTAAGCATATAATTATAATTTCGCCTTTGAATAGTCTATTCTAAACGGTTCCGTACCAATCGTTTGTCAGCAGTTGAAAATGCAGGTTTACAGTGAGATTACAATCAATGTACGGATATACGCTATTCGTTCGACGGACGTTATCTTGAGCGCGCACGCTTGTCGCGTGAAATGTAGAGATCATTTGTACTCTAGCTTCATTTTGAATTAAATTTCTACTTTTGGTGTAAGTTACAGTTCACTTATGTAAGGAATAAATGTGAATTTCTTATAAGCAAATGAAGATATTACATACTTATTTTATGTTAGTCATTAGTCTAGTCGTTTAGTAGGTATACGTTGGCAATATTATGAAATTATTTCATTTATTTTCGTATTAAAGGCAAACAGAACCAAAAAAATTAAAACAGAACTCAAATAATATCTAGCCGATAGCAAGATAAATATTATGTAAAGTATAATTTTTCGCTATATTTTATAACTAGCGACCCCCTTGCGGCTTCGCCCGCTTTACCTACTAAATTATTCATATAATGTATGTTTGCAAAGCACTTAAGATAATGTGAAAATTAATTAAACCCTAATGCAACCCGCATTTTCGTAGTTCCAATAAGGATTTTCCAATTGTTTTAAAATAAACACAAATAAATAACACAAACAACAGAAAACTTAAACGAAAGAGGTAATCAACTATGTCGCGTGGAAATACATTATAATTATTGTATAACTCCAAAGTACGTGCAATCTCTTCTAAATTTACTTTGCCAGTAGTAGCTCCGAACGACATCAGGGCCTTGGTTCTCTGACGGTTAATGCTGTTAGCCCTATTGGCTTTTACAGCGACACCGGTTGGGTAGGGAAGAGGGTACTCTGTCCCCGATGAAAAGCAACCACTACGTGGCTGCCTTTGAAGAAAATTAAATAGAATGCATCGGCTGGGAACCGAACCCGGGCCGGCCGCGTGGCAGCCGAGCATTTTACCACTGAACCACCGATGCGTGTAAGGCAGGCGGGCGCGGCGGACGCAAGACGTCGCGGGGCGCGGATGGACGCATGACGAGTGGCGAGTCGTTTCGCAGCAAGAATTTTTTGATATTGTAACAACTTGTAAAGTACTTATTAAAATGAAAAACAGTAAAAGATAGTTTTGATCTACATTAAATGGCCAACGTAACTAATATACTAATTTATATGCTGAGAGTAAGGGATAAGTGAGACAGCTGATGTGTCAACGGCGTGATGTGTCAACAATTAAATGCGTTTTTCTCTAAAACTATTTGCAATTTCGAAATAGTGTAAAAAGCAAATTTTATCTTCGCTTAACGTAGAAAATTAATAAAGTATTTTAAAGGATAAGGATTAATACCATTATGGAAAAAATTCCCTCACATTAAAAAATATATTGAAATTACAATTTTTAGACAGAAATATGATCACTACACGTTATTCTTAAAAGATACGAATATGCCGTCATGGATTTTTTTGTAGATCTTATTAAGAGGAACAATACTCCAGTACATTATTTTCATGTAGTACTTACCATTAGAGCAGCGCATGCGCGAAAGTGTCTCAACGGGTAGGACTTTATACACATTTGTCGTATTTATGTAAATTTACATAAGAATGTACAAATAATAAACTATATACAAACCTTCCCTGAAAAATACTCGACCTAATGGTGAAAACCACATCAAAATCCGTCGGGTGGTTTAGAAGAAGAAGAGTTAGCAAGTTCAGACAGACACGAAAAGCGACTTTGTTTTATAAGATATTTTATAATATGAAAGATTAAATTTCGTCAACAAAGACGTATTCTTTGAAAATGAGCTCTAATTTGAACGCATGGAGCAGAGTAGGATGGAGAAGCCTTGTGTTAAAACACTCCACCCTACTTTCCGCCGAATTATGAAGGAACTGCGTGTTGCATTTTAAAATTTTAAAATTTTTGTAAATAGCAAATATTTAAAATTTTTGTCCTCATTATGAGAACAAAATTTTTTAAATATTTAATTCCCGTGTGAATCGAAATCGAAATCGAGCCCACAACCGGTCGCTTTTACAGTCCCAATCTCGTGCCCCTGCACCATGACTGGCCACAATTATTATATTAATTAAGATTAACTTATAAATATAGACTAGAGAAAAATAAAATTGTTGCTATTTTCTTTATACTAAGAAACTAAAGGAGTAATACATTTGTAAAGTTTTTCGCGGTAAGATTAGTTTATTTTGAACACATAGTACTGCATGCATTAAAAGCATTTACCGTCAAAGGGTACTTAGCAAGGAATGGCATCTTGAACGACCCCATTTTCTGTGTCTTCACTTTGACCCATTCTACTTTCTTTATATACTCGTAGGAATATCAAAGGGGTTCTTTAAAAATCACTCCTAGTATTCGAGGAGTCGACTCTCAATAGAGTGGTTGGTATGAATTTATTTACACAGCGACCCTCGTTGAGGCGAAGGGATAAATCTTTCATTTTACACACTCGGATGTCGTTATGTTTTTATTGAAACTGTCCGCTCTTAATTTTATTTACACTTACGTGATTGTGTACCCGTGCCTTTGTTCCTATTACATTATTTATCAAATAATATTTGTAATCTGTTTTATAAATATTAAATATGTATATTTTTTTGTATAACATTTTGTAATATACCTACTCATAAAATATTAACAAAAGCCCTTATGAAACCAAACAGAGCTTTGACAAAAAGTACAAAGGAATTCTATTTTTGTTATTTGTACTGAAACTGTACAGTGGACACAATACCTTTGTTAAAGGAATTAGTGACTGAAATCTGTCTATAAACGTACCTACGTCCAAAGTAAATTTAGGTCAGAATTCCGTCAAAGTAGCTACGGTTAATGTGGACAATTCATTTAATCTAATGTGGTAAATATATAATATACATATTTTGTAAGTATTTTCTAAATAATCTTAATTCAAATAGACTTTTACAAGCACTTTTGAATTGTCAAATGAACACAAAGCTTGGAACCACCGGCTTGGAAGGCAGTTCGGCTGAGAATAGGTTAGGTACACCAGATAATATTACAGAAGATAAGTGCTTCAAGCCAAAATCATTTAATTTTACAGAATACCAAAAAAACTGGATACAGCAATTGCTATGCTGCATCCGTCTAGAATATAATGGTGATAAAGTTTAATCTCACTATGTAGAAATGTATATTTATAAGCAGTATATATCCTCATCTTCCTTTGATGTCTATCGCTTACCATCTAAAATTAAACCCAATTGGTATTTAATATTATATATGAATAATATAAATCATATAACTAGCGACCCGTAACTGAGTAACTTCTAACCACACCATGTAGACGCCCCCACTCCCCATATCATCAAAATAAGCTAAACAAAGACCCCTTCTATAGCGAGTCATCCTTGCTTATGTAATACTGAAACCCCTAATTCGCTGTACAATATTGTTAGTGAACACCTAAACAAATAAAAACACAGCAAACGTTATAATAATATTTTCGAATCCCAGCCGTGCCCCGAACAACTATGACAAAAAAACTTTGCTCTGGTTTGCTCTAATTACGTTATAGTGTATTTTTCCTTTCATTTGTCTTCCACTAATTACACTAGTGTAGTAAAGGAACAATATTTCTATTATAATTAATTAGGCATAATGATAAAATATTATTATATAGGTACATTAGAAAAATATACAAATGCAATATTTTAACATTTACCCATTTGTCATAAGAAAACTTTGAATGCATACTTTTATGGATTGAATTGAAATATTTCAATTCACAGAATTATATAATTTTTTTAATAATATAAAGAAAAAATTTTAAGCTAATGCTGCCTTACTACAATATCAATTTACTAAGCCTATTTGTATTACTCGGCACCGACTTATTGATTGTTTTAATTGTAAATAGGAATAAACGGATTAAATCCGAATCAGTTATGTAGTAAAGTTTTTCATTTACTCTAAACATATTTTGACGTTTTAAAATAAAACAAATCTAAAAAAACTCGAAATCACCTTTTTGCGACTAGGAACTGTTGAGGCGGGAACAAATTGTACGAATTATATGGCGGGCATGAGGCAATGAAATCTGAATCTGACATTTTATTAAAAGTTAAAAATTTCACAAAAGTGTTTAGTAATTATAGTTTTCTATGAAATACCATAGTAAAATATAATAACAATTTTAAATTTTCAATTTTTTTTCCTTTATTTGCATTATAAGTTCTCACTTCATTCTGTATTTTCATAACTGTAGGCAAGGTTGTTTTCGCTTCAGTTTGTGTAATAACTTAATATTTTCGAAAGCACGCGAGGCAGGAAATTACTTTGCGATAAAATATTCCACGTTACATGCTTGCATGCTTGTTTCTAAAAACATAAACAAAAATTTAACAGTCATTTCGTAGACGTTATGAAAAATATACAATAAATAAACTCATTTATATTGAAACTAACACACATAAGTTTAATTGCCTTGACGTTTTGAAGTTGAAATTGGATTATTCTCTATGTTTCAAAAATCATCGATTTGAATATTTGATATTAATTTCAGCTTGTGCTTATTCCCATGATTAATAATTTTGGGAGACGGATAACAAAGTGATCGTATAGGGGTTCCGTTTTTTCTTTATGAAGTACGGAACTCTAAAAAAAATATTAAAAAAATATATATAAAATAATACAGTCGAATTGATAACCTCCTTTTCTTACAGAAGTCGGTTAAAAAACTGGGTGTCATCAGCTTAAAACTCAACTCATCAAAATTTATAACAAGTATTTTAAAGATTATACGCTTTTACGCGATTTTGAATATACGCTTTCACGGTTTAAGCTTTCATTAATATCAGTTTTCTGATAACTCTTTAGAAGTCGGATTAAGAAATAAAACTAATGACAGTCTAATAAAATAAAAGTAACTTAGTAAAATAAATAAATTCAACTATTTAGTTGTTAAAACTTAGTGAAACAAATATACATTCTGTTAATAAAGTTACGACGAGTATTAATTTATCATTTCATATTTATACATTTAATAAAATTGTAACTGACCGCGGAGAAGTGGAAGTGAAAGACAGTGGGAAACTCTATTATTGGGGGCATTTATAAATGTATTGTCTTATTGACCCCAAAATAATAGTTTTGCAATTAATAATTAGGCAAGTAGTGGGAACTTCATTACAAATAAAGGAAAAAAAAACTAAAACGTGAAAATTTATAGATATAAAAAAATAATTACAAACTTATAATTGTAGTTTCATACAAAATGAATGCATCCGTACGGAAATTTAAGTTTGTTAACTTTCAAGTACTTCGTCGTTAAGCAGATATTAAACTATTGTAACATAATGTAGGAATTATAAATTTTGTATTTTTTTAACTAAAATCTATTTACATAATCTATTATATTTTTATTAAGCAATTCTTTCCGACACATGCATACAATTTTGGAGTTTACAAACATATTCAAACCAAATATATTAGTGCTACTAGTTCTTTTACTATAAAGTACTCTCGATACGAAAGCGAACACGTTTAGGATAATGGCGAATTTCAACGATTCTTCTCTTCTTTGAAGTGAACAGTTCACTAAAGTTATTTACTAAGCTTTGTATAACGTACTCGTAGTACTAGTAAAGTTTCTATAGACCATTAATAGTGTAATGTGATGTCCCATTACTGTATAATGTATATTTAATCACCACATATACATTGTACTTTGAACGACTGAAGTCGACCTTTTCCTACAAAATGAATTTAGAAAATTATACATAATTATAAATATTATTTTACATTGGTGACCTGCTCGCGGCTTCGCCCGCTTGAAACAATTGATTACTAATATGAAAACTTTCCTGTTCTAATAATATAATTTTTTTAAGATAATATTTCTACATCAGCTAACTCAAGAGTAAAATTGTCAGTTACAATTTTATTATATGTCTATTATTATTTTTTTGATTTCTTCTAGAGATATCAAGCCAAATGAAAACTAAGTACTAATATTTGTAATGACTTTTACCGTTAAAGCATGTATTTAAAATGAATTCATATATTTACCTTCAAAATATGTAATTTTATATTTCAGAAAAATTATTTTTTTTAAATGCTGAAAAAAAAATCTTTCTAGCGGTTCATATAAAAAAATAATCATGTCATACGGGCGTGACACTTAGCAAAATTACCTCTGCGGGATGTCGTGTTCGCCAATGCGGCGTACTAAAGTTAATTATAATATTACAATCTAAATATTACATCCCATATAATAATTACTTACGCTATAAACATTGAATTGTGTATTTATATTTATATTATTAATTGACTGAATAATTACCCCACTGTGGTTTATAAATAATTTATTGGATTTGTATTAAAAATGTTAGTTTTAATTAAACTTTAATTTTTTAACTTTAAAATCGTTAAAAAACATTTTCTTTAAGATGACTTTTAAATGCAGAGTTCTTTTATTTAAAAGACATCTAGAAGAAAAAGTTTCGTTACAGCTAAAGTTTTTAATCAGCTTTGAAACGATAAATATTGTTCTGTGAAACGATAAATAGTGTTAATTTCATTTCACTTAATGTACAAATGCAAACAATAATTGCATATACAACACACGGAATATACAAAAAAAAAACTTTTTACATAAGATGCAAATTGAAGATACAAAATAAATGTTTAAATTTTGGTGTAAATGTGTTTTTATTACAAACTAGCGA
This sequence comes from Heliconius nattereri, assembly GCA_013403645.1. Classification (NCBI taxonomy): domain Eukaryota; kingdom Metazoa; phylum Arthropoda; class Insecta; order Lepidoptera; family Nymphalidae; genus Heliconius; species Heliconius nattereri. Next base: position 8,945,744 of record JAAIXI010000248.1, on the reverse strand, counting down.
CCCCCTGAATCTGAATATCAATCTGAATTGATTTCGTGTTAATTAACATTACCATTTTAAAAGTAATATTTGTACATGAATGATTTAAGTTTGGGCCAATTAAATTGAAAAGCTATTATTTTACAGCAATTTAGTTGAACAAAATATTTGATATTGTTTGAAATAAAACAAACACTAAAATCTTAAGGGGAGGTTATCCAAAATACAAAACTGAAAACTGTATTTAAAACGGTTAAATCGCTTATAAGATTAGCAAAAAAAGATTGTCTTGGTTTCTATTACATTAATAAATGCCCTCAGTATTAGTTTTAACTGATTTCTTGTTTTAAAAAATTAACCGGTCAAATGCGAGTGGAACTCTGAGGGTTCCGTACCAATTTCTAAGACGTATGTTAACGAGAAGTACCATTTTGGTACTTGGTACTTGGCGGAATTCAACGAAAAAATTCAAAATATAACACAGCGTGTAATACATTACACCTTATATTGCATAAATTTGATGAATTACTCGTTGTAAATTTTGTCGCGTGACTTACAGTTGTTTATCTTCGGGATGTCCGACTTAATTGGGTTCGTTTCGAAACTTCCCTTTCGAATTTCCAAGAGCTTTGTGATTGGAAAACTTTAGAGTGGCTAATTAGAGGTTCCATAGAACTTTCAAAGACGGTGTTTTTTTAATATAATTATCTACAAAATTAAAAGGTTATTTAGGTTCAAAATGCGCTATCTTTTTCTTTTATTTTAATTTTGCTTAAATGTCGAAAGTTAATATTTGTATACTATTTAAAGTCTTTAAAGTTTTAAATCATTATTTTTATTAATATTTCTTTCTACCAAAATTTTACATTTTATGCTGTGACTGAAACTGAAAATCCTACTAAACTAATTTATTTGTTTCTTTGATATATGGTTATGCTATTTGAACTCAAGGTGATGCTGAAGCTATAAAACTGATTAGATTTATGGTCCTATAGTGTCAAATGTATCAGCTAACTTTTAATAAAAAACTTGTAATACCTAGCGATATGAATTACCTAAATTTTATTAAGTTTAAGAGTAAGTTGTCTGTTAAAGCCAATTGCGCATATTTAATTTGTGATTACTAAAACAAATACTTTTAATAAATTATTATTGATCTTAATATTCTTCTCGTTTTTGCAACGCAGTATTAAATATAAACAAATTTACATTCTGCCCTGTATATCTCTTTCCGCCCAAATGTCCCTAAAATTGCATGTTGTGTGGCGGAATTAAAAGCTGAATTTTATTTGCCAGGGCCAGAAAATGTACATTTTCATTTCCCTGAGTGTAAATCGAACCCAGAACCATCGTTACCAGTCAGACGCTGACTCAATCCGCCATGATGATCATACTATTATATTTATAAAATGGCGTGTGGTGAATACATTTCTCTTATTTTTGTATACGTAAAACTCTCGAAAAAGTATTGTTTTATAGTCTTATTCTTTCCCATGTTAAAAGGAACTCAGAAGCGGTAAGTGATGATGGAAACGTGACTCGAATCGTGTAAAAAAGTCAACAACAGACAAAGGAAAGTAACACGCGAATATATCTTGAACACTGTTTGAAGTTAAGTATGGAGAAATGTGAGTTCCTCTACTCAACCCTCGCTATATTTCAAAACTTTCACACTAAATTTAAATGATAATGAACGTTATTTAATAATTTCTATACAAATGGTATGTGATATCATAATATGTCACCCATAAGTCTGCCGAAGTTGCGGGTCGGGCGCTAGTTATAAAATATATTAGACGTCCAAGGCAGGTTTTTTGTAATAAGAAATCATATTAAACATTTTATTTAAAGTCCATAATTGTCAATTTTTATTATATTAGGATAACTCCTTAAATATACATCAGACAATAAAATAAATTTTATATTTAAATCGCTGTTATAACATCAAACATTCAAAAATACATTTAAATTCAAATATTTCCTCTTTAATATACCTAAACGTAGTCTACGCTTTATTTCTTATTGAATTTTAAACTATTGGTACTCAGCTGCTCTAGAAGATATTGTATGTTCTACACTTCAGAACTGGTAAAATTGAATATATTTCTACTCTTCTGTAGGTTTCAAATTCTACATACATCCTTTTACGCATTAAATTTATCTTTGGTACATTTTATATGAACAAGAAAGCAAAGAGAATATTACATATGGCAATATTTATTAATTTTTAGAGATTTTTCTGAAAAAAGCTTTAGATAAAGTAAGAAATATTTGAAGTAAGAAGTACAGAAGCAAAAAGCTAGTTACTAGTGTGGTATGTAATATATATAAAAAAATTGACCTGTAAATATTGATATGTTGTAAGGTTAGAAATATTAAGATTTCTTACTAAAAGCCTCGTGGCATGTCTGTATAATAAATACTCTATTTGAAAACTCTATGAATACTCGATCTTCAGCCAAACTAGGTTTAGGACTTTCGTTTGCAGTGTAGTTTACAAAACGGAATCTGTTATAGAACTTGACAACTGCCAATATCGTGTAAGAAACATGTGCTGTTTGTATGTAATATGTTGGTACTTTAACGACACAGTCAGTCATGATAATTATATCAATAATATTGATGCTAATTATATCACTCAATTAATATATTGTTAGAAATCGGAAGCGGTAAGCTTTTTTAAAATAACATGATAAAAATACGTACGGTCTATATGTTTTTAACGTACTCGGATAGAGGTGCCATATAATTACAATAAGTGACATGTATCACTCAATAACAACACTACACACTAGATACCTTCCAATCAGGGCTTCCGCCTACAAGCAACTGTTCCCGTTTGATACAATTCCACTGCTTTCATTGTCTTTTTCACCCAAATCTACCCACTTTTAAACGAGTACGCTAACAATTTATAACTATGGAAATCCCATTCTTAATCTGAAACCTATCATTATATGTCATTTCAACATTGAAATGGAATACTCTTTAACATTTTATATTCTATCTAAATGAAAATAGTATTAGCTAATCTATAGAAGGAACTAATCTATATATATAGAAGGAAGAGATTAGAACAGATATTAAATTCTTAGATGTTTAATGATTAGCTTTAATATTATTATGTGTAGCAACTATTTATAATATGACTGGCTGTGTCCATGTAAAAAAGACAATGTGTCAACACATTTGTATAGCTTCAGAGGAAATGATCGAAAAGATACTAATTGTTGATTATTGTAGAATTACGATTGGCTGACATATGTTTAAAAGACTCCTACTTGACTTTTATTAGACCAGTGAGGTAATTTGACCAATAACGCGGAGGCTTATGCCTTGAGTAGAGTCGTGACGTGTNATATATATATATATATATATATATATATATATATATATATATATATATATATATATATATATATATATATATATATATATATATATATATATATATATATATATATATATATATATATATATATATATATATATATATATATATATATATATATATATATATATATATATATATATATATATATATATATATATATATATATATATATATATATATATATATATATATATATATATATATATATATATATATATATATATATATATATATATATATATATATATATATATATATATATATATATATATATATATATATATATATATATATATATATATATATATATATATATATATATATATATATATATATATATATATATATATATATATATATATATATATATATATATATATATATATATATATATATATATATATATATATATATATATATATATATATATATATATATATATATATATATATATATATATATATATATATATATATATATATATATATATATATATATATATATATATATATATATATATATATATATATATATATATATATATATATATATATATATATATATATATATATATATATATATATATATATATATATATATATATATATATATATATATATATATATATATATATATATATATATATATATATATATATATATATATATATATATATATATATATATATATATATATATATATATATATATATATATATATATATATATATATATATATATATATATATATATATATATATATATATATATATATATATATATATATATATATATATATATATATATATATATATATATATATATATATATATATATATATATATATATATATATATATATATATATATATATATATATATATATATATATATATATATATATATATATATATATATATATATATATATATATATATATATATATATATATATATATATATATATATATATATATATATATATATATATATATATATATATATATATATATATATATATATATATATATATATATATATATATATATATATATATATATATATATATATATATATATATATATATAAGGATTGTTGCTTGACTGGAAGAACAAGAACTGATGCAACGTAATTTGGATCATTGAAATGCAAAGTGCACTTGGTTTCACATATGTCCTTTAGTATCGCTAATGCGGGAAATAAATTTATGCTGAACACGACGCCTTTCTGCAGACTTTCGTTTCTCCCTGGGTATCAATATTTTAAGCACTCTTATAACTTCCATTAAAGCATTTGAAAATGCTCCTTAGTGCACGTATGAGGGTAATTTGGTCTTCTTATATTATGACGCCTCATAAACATGTTCAATCAAGTACGTTATTTCTTCTGCAACAAGATGTCATAAAAGTTTTCTTTCAAAATCATGTCAAAGATGATAGTTAATCAAAAAATCTATATATATAATACAAATATAAAATATTTAAAATTAAAGCATAAAAAGCGTATTAGTAGAGCAGCTGCCGATGTGCTCTCCGCAAAAAGGTACGCCATCTTCCACAGCAATATGAGAATATCAGAAAACTAGTGAAAATTTTAATATTAAATTTGGAAGTCGCAAAGTGGTAATGTTATCTACGATTGTATTTTATTGTATTTTATTTCTATAAAAGGACTTGTCCTCACTGACTGAGGTAAGACGCACGCACAGCCGTAACCGCTGATGATAGAAACGTGAAACTTGGATAGATGTTTACTTTCGTAATTTGGACATCCAATAAGGGATTTTGAAACATTTTAACCCTAAAGGGGTGAAATAGGGGTTGAAAGTTTGTATCGAAAAAAATTTAAATATGCACCGATTTTTATAAAATTTGAAATTGAGACTCATAGAGTGAAATATTTCATTGAAGACATGTTTCATGGTTTATTAGAATTCACTCCTAAGGGTGCAAATAAGCATGCGAAGCTGCGCGCGTCCGCTAGTACAATATAAATATAAATTGTTATGAGGGAAATTTTAAGCAACATACATTTATTACATATATGTACGCATCATACATTTATTTACATGGTAAACGAATAAGATTTGTGTTTATCTCATATATTAAGATGCAACGTGCAGACGAATCCCTCTGAAGTGCTAATAATAAAAACAAATGGAACTAAAGTTAAGTGAAAAACTGGTGGAATCTATTTTAAGATGTTGTTGGCATTGACAAAATATTTTGTATCAGTTTTCGATCTTGGAGTTACATATTCTGATATTATAATATTTTCAGGTATTATCATGTTTATTCGTTAAAAAAACTGTAATTTTGTTTACATGAGTTTTATGAAAAGTAATTGGAAATTTTAAATTAATAATTGAAACAATATCAAAATCATTTCAACAATCTAGGTTATGAAATAGGTATATTACGAGGGAGACGACAATTCGACTAAGTGTTTTATTAAAAAAAAACCAAACTGTTAATTATATTGTACGAGACAAATGAAGTACCTATAGGAAAGACACGCGGACGGACGATAGCGCTTGCTACGTTCTCTCTGAGTTTCTTGTTAGGAGGAAAGCTTTGAAAATAATATTATTTCTTAACTGTTTTTAAAACATTTATCCAAAACATATTTTGTATTATCTTGTATTATATGGGTAAAATATAATTTCTTTGACGGCTATATTTTATCTGAAATATCACGAGGAAATAGGCTTTTTACATTTTCTATATTGCTTTTCATACTCTCTATATAAATAACAACAAGACGTCTTGTTACAAATTAGCTTCTAGATCCTTGGGTTCTAGATCTTTGGTTTACGCTATTATTACACATTTTAAATAAAACTATTTAACCTGATTAAACGTGTATATTTAGTTTCATACATTTTTTTGGAAAACCGACGGCATTCGTCTGTCAGTTGTCAGCCACCTTAGTCTACCAGTGACCACGGACTATTGTAAAATGTCCACAAAATATATATTTGCAATTCGAATCCGAACGAACGAACAAATGATACCTAAACTCTTCTAATTTCATAAAAACAAAAATTGGCCTTTATTGGTCCAGCAGTGGACTTCAAAGGGCTAATGGAAGGATGGAAACAAGATATTCAACATTATTATAAAGTTAAAAGTTATTTTTGTATTGTAAATTATGTTAAAGTAACTTAAAAGAATAAATTCCCCGAGAAAAATCTTAGACGAAATGTAATGAGTTGTGACAGTCAAGAGATGACTTTATACCACTGGGCTGAAGGTAAGCATGACAAATGAGATCTGAGGCTACTACGTGACCGCTACTTAGGACCCTGAGGAATAAAAAATGATTTATAATGGTACAAAAATTGTAATAAGAGCTATATATATTAAATTATAATATGTGAGTTTTTCTTATTTTATTTCAATAATGAAAAGCAAGGTTACATTAAAAATAGTTATTTAAGATTTTTATTAGAACTTTATCCAAATTCAAGTACTCAATATGTTTGAATCTAATATTTGTAATATTCTTGTTAAAATACTGACATGTGCAAACAATATATTAAGAGATTTTTTAAACGAGACCGTAAATGCTTTTGTATCTTATTACAGGAAGTCATACTAAAGATTATGAAGAGATGACTCATAAGATTTTCTATATAAATTTAAATGCAACTTGTAATATCTCAACCCAGGCAACAAAAATAGTCTTGACTCATTTATAAAGATAATTACAACATTGAATTAAAAATATTTTAACACATAAATTGCTATTACATAATATTTCTTACAAAAATTTCAAATCAATGTCTTTGAACCATTTAAAAGTTCTAACGACTCGATAATGTGACTAAAAACCAAGAAATGCGTATTTTTTATAAAAGTAAGTTACCCTTTGTTAATGTCAGATGGTGTTCTTTTGTGTAAAAATATTCGCTTATTTTCCGGAAGATTTTGTAAATGTTTTAAAACTTTCCACTCACTGTTCCTAAACTGGCCCCATTTAACGTCGAAAATGCACACGAACCTACTAAATGGATAAAGTTTTGGTGAGTAATTTGACAATTTGGTTTTTTTGATTAGACGAATATTTTTAAATATTAACATTATTAACAAACGTATTGTAAATCGATTGGTTATATAAGTCGAATTCCTCAATGACGATGACAATAAAAAATAGAAAATTGATCCTCATCTAAAATCAAATGTTTTAAAGAAAATTTGTTTCTCATTTTCACCATACTACATATCATCTTTACATAATATACTGCAAGGTATAAAATAATAGGCGAAGGTGTACATGTATAAAGTAATTATATAAAAGACAATTATATATGTAATGTACTATAATTATATATGTTAAATAAGTTATAAATGTTAATAATATAATTAAAAAAAAAAAAATTGTCGGTAGGGGTCTCATCCAACCCCTCTAGTATAAGCTCTAGATATAAGTACAGTTTAAATTGTCCCAAAACAAAGTACGCCACATAAAAAAAAAAATAACTTTCATTAAATAAAAAAAGGCACTGGCAACTATGCGCCCGTGGATGTAGCTGTTAAAATAAAAAAAAAGTACTAAATTGTAATAAACCTCAAATACTATACATTATTTATTGAACACGTATTCATTATTAATAATTTTATTTAATTTTGCCACCCACAAGTGATATAAATCATGGAATACTTTATTTGAAATGACCGCATGTCTATCATAAAATATCATTACTAACAAATAGCAGAACATGCAAAATTAATTAATGAAACCTCAGTGTGTGAAATGACATTACTATGTACAATCGAAATCGAAATTTACGATAATAGCTCTCGTACAACTCATATCTACTAATAGACTAGAGATTCCAATATCCTATCAATAATTCGAAATTATATATTTCTATGTTTACCCGTGTATGGCATTGTACAAACAATGATTGGTAGGCTCCATTTTCATAAGCAACTGAAGAGAAATCAATTATTGTCATTTTTATTATAGTAACAGTATAATGTAAACACAGATTGCCATATCCGTTACTTTAAAATATAAAAAAAAATATGTACTTTTAGATGAATTATCAATAATAGGAAAATCTATTGAAAAAATCATTAAAGAAATACGAATAATAGGTATTTGGAAATTTCATAATATTAATTTCTTTAACATTTTTAAAGTGTTATCCCATACTTACAACAACAATATTCTAGTTTAGTGCGATATTTTTCGAAGAGAAGCCGCATATCAGCCAGGATCCACAGGCAACGAAGCGTTCACAGACAGACTCGTTTGTAGAAGCTCGGATATTTTGCAATTTGCGAATATACGTTCCGGGCATTTATATTATATTATTTTTGTAAAATGTACTACTATGTGCAGCTGACAAATATTTTACATTACACAAAGTAGTTACAGGTTCGATCCTCTGTGGAGGATTTCTTTCTATTGTAATTATATTTCTTGTTTGCTGAACGTCAGCGCCGCTATGTAGAATGCTAATACATGTCTACAATATTGCGAAGTAAAAAATGAAATGCTTTTTAATTTTTTTTTTTTATTTATCTAATTAAATTACTGTCGACAGTTTCTGCTCTTGTTTTATAAACATCTAAATAGATATACTGTAGACAAATATAATAAGAACACTGACAACCAATTATTATATGTATTGATCAACGTTTTTGTTTTCTTTTATCTATGGTAGCGTAAATATATAGAACCATATATTATTCTTAATTAATTTATTAATTTTCTTAGAATCCAGAATTGGACTGAAACTTTTGTATTACTAGTATGTGAGTCAACAAAATTAAAAAGCAAGTCCATAACGCCATCTGACTTTGATAATGAAAGGTTAAATAGAAACCTGTTTCAAGAGAAAATACTTTAGAATCTTGAGCCAAAGACTTTTAATAATACTGAGCATTTTCTTTCATTTTCTTAAACGGACGCAATAAAATAACGAAAAAGTATTTCGCTTTTAACATAGTAAATTAAAATATGTACTCTATTAAATGTACATTATATTGTATAGCATTTTTATTATATATCTATAATTTTTATTATATATCTATTTTTTTTTATATCTATGTATGTATATTATTCGACAGGAAGTGGGAAAGGAGTGTATTACCACAAGGTTCCCTCTGCCGAACCTTCTTTGCGCGGGATACAGCGTGAAGTTGATTTTTATAATTTATACGAAATGAACATGTAACATTTTTTGACGTAATAACGTCTTCTAAATCGATGAGCGGAAAAGTAAGAATGAAGAGGCATAAAAAATAAATTGGGCAATAAGCATAGATAGAACAAGACATAATATAGAAGATACAAAAATAATACATTTTAAAAATTTCAATATCATTCATACAAAATCTTCTTTATTTTACTCATTCTTCTTCTTCTTCTTATTTTCCTTTATTAACTTAACTTCACATCTAGAAGACAAACAATTAATATAATATTTATTACAATTAAAATAATTTAGAATTAAATAAGTTGATGATATAGTACAATTCCACAATTTCTTATAGGCTAACTAGCGACCCTCTTGCGGCTTTGCCCGCTTTAACTACTGGATTATTCATATAATGTATGTTTGCAAAGCACTTAAGATAATGTGAAAATTAATTAAACCCTAATGCAACCCGCATTTTCGTAGTTTGAATAAGGATTTCCCAATTGTTTTACACAGCAAGGATTCTTTAGTAGGTAACGTAATTTTAAATCTGTGCTACCAATCTTTTCAAGTGGTTTTTTGTATTACCTTTAATAATGTTTAAATTTATTTGTATGTATAATGATAGTAATAAATAAATAAAAAAAAGTACTTATTAAAATATATTTAAATGACTATTTTTAGATAGTTATTTTTAAACGGAAGAAATTATAAACAAAAGCCTACCTACTAATAACTACTACAAAAAATATGAAACCAAATATGTCGCGCTGAAATAATACATTTAACTGTAATTATCCAATACGTGCAAACGCATCTAAATCTTCTTTGCATCTAAATCTAAATCTTCTAAAAGGCAGGCGGGTTTTTTTTCGAGCTTTTGGTTAATACTGTTAAAACGACGGCATCGGTTGGGTGGGGAAGAGGGTACTCTGTCCCTGATGAAAAGCAAGCACTACGTGGCTGCCTGTGAGGAAAATTAAATAGAATGCATCGGCCGGGAATCGAACCCGGGCCGCCTGCGTGGCACCACCGATGCGTGTAAGGCAGGCGGGCGCGGCGGACGCATGGCGAGTGGCGAGTCGTTTCGCAGCAAGGATTTTTTGATATTGTCACAACTTCTAAAATACTTATTAAAATGCAAAACAGTAAAAGACAGTTTTGATCTACATTAAATGGCCAACGTAACTAATATACTAATATATGCTGAGAGTAAGGGATAAGTGAAACTTGAGTAACATACAGCTGATGTGTCAACGGCGTGATGTGTCAACAATTAAATGCGTGTTTCTCTAAAACTATTCGCAATTTCGAAATAGTGTAAAAAGCAAATTTTATCTGCGTTAAACGTAGAAAAATTAATAACGTATTTTAAAGGATAAGGATTAATACCATCATGGAAAAACATCCCTCACAATAAAAAATATATTGAAATTATTATTTTTAGACAGAAAAATGATCACTACAAGTTATTCTTAAAAGATACGATTATGCTGTCGCGGACTTTTTTGTAGATCTAATTAAGAGGAACAATACTCCACTACATTATTTTCATGTATTACTTACCATTAAAGCAGCGCATGCGCGAAATTAACGGGTAGGACTTTATACACATTTATCGTAATTATGTTAATTTACATAAAAATGTACAAATAATAAACTATATATAAACCTTCCCTGAGAAATACTCGACCTAATGGTGAAAACCGCATCAAAATCCGTCGGGTGATTTAGAAGAAGAAGAGTTAGAAAGTTCAGACAGACACGAAAAGCGACTTTGTTTTATAAGATATAGGATAATATAATTTCTAATTAGAATTCATGATATTCGAAAGGTATGTTCACGACTAATGGCAAATCAAACATGCTATTAATTACATATTAAATGCAATGATTGACAGCTTCTATCTACATATTAGGTGAGACACTGGATAATTTCATCATTGTAAATCACAATTAAGTCAATGTTATGCAAATAACAGTAGATGTTTCTATTATACATAGAAGTTCATACGTCAGGGCTACCAGCAAACTTTTATTATAAGGTGATATATAAAAGTGATAAGGAGAGCCTTAGATATTAAAATACGAGGACTGTCAATATAAATTTGCGTTTCTTTCTTTCCTCGTGAAAAAAAATACTGTCCCTTTGCACACCTTAGCTACATTGCATAGCTCCCATAATATCCGAGTTGTTATAACCGTGGCCATACCCGTCTTGAATATATAAAGAAAACGTATATTTCTTTTTCTATTAAATGTTACAAGCTTGACATTATGTCAGTTATAAGCAAGCACAATTCGGAACTCTTTGATTTCGAGCTTACAGTGATAAGCAGGTGAAGCTTTATTGGTGAACGTTACTGGTGAACGTTACTGGTGAACGTTACCCTGAAATTTTGAATGTTCTTGAAATTCTATCCAAATAGAGAGTTATGGTGCAGCTGCACAAATAAATTTTATCAACACATAAATTCTGTTTTATTGTAGGGATTAGTTGTTTCTAGTTTAGTAATATTTTTAACATATATATGAATTGAATTGAATCCTCGTTCATCCAGCGCAGCGTTGACTTGTTAAAGTACTAATGCTAACTCAACGGTAACTACGGTTTCCGTGTAAATAAAGTTTTGCTCTCTCAAAGTTTTTGTCAAATACATTTCGAATAAAATAGCGCTAACTTCAATGAAATAATACTTAACTTTATGTGGTTGAGTATATGACAAATCTTGTTATATATTTTATTATTCAAGTATAAAGACGTTATTTTTAATATGTAATTAACATTTTCCTACAAATATATGAAGCTTAATATAATTTTTCATATAATACACTAATTTACGTCAGTCCTTACTACCAAGGCCACCAAAGCACGTACTTAAGCAAATATAATCAAACCAATTAATTGCAGATAGTTGCAAATATAGTACAGAATTAGTTGCAAATATAAACAAAGCAATTAGTTGCAAAAATATTATATATTATATTATATATAATTGAATAAAAATAGAAAGTATAATATTTTTATATTTATTTATTGTGATCTTCTCTATTCCCTACAACACATAGCCTCAATTAGTAGTTTCCTGTTTAATTATACACATTCCACGTAATATAATTATGTTATAAGATCAGCTTCACGCTGTATCCAGCACACAGCAGGGTAGGCAGAGGTAATCTAGTGTTAAGCCAATCCGTTCCCAACTTTCTGCCGAATTCTGGTGGCGTTGCGTGTTGAGTGGCAGAATTCAACGCCGCACTTTGCCTTGATACCGGTGCGAAGAAATAGATATATAAACGTAAATAAACATTTCAATTCCTCGAGTGGGGATTGAACCCACAGCCGTCGCGTTACAGTCATACCCTTGTGCAGGTGGGCTACGACGGCCTCATAATTATGTTATGATAACTCAAATAACATTTCTCACGACAATTTATTAGGAAACTAATAAAATAATTTATCCATAAACAAAGTAAATATATATATAATATTATATATATATTTACTTTTATAATATATTTATGAAATTATTTTTAATTTCCAATAGAGAAATACGTTAAGCAAGCTCATTTTGCGTGACGGTCTTCTAACAACAAACCTTGCAAATGGTTGCTTAGCAACGGTGGTTGTTGTTAACATGGCGGAGTAAATTGCATGTCAAAATAATAAGTATTTTAATGTAATGGTATATATCGAAAATATTACAAATATGAGAAAAAAAAGTATCCTATGTTCATCCCGAGACCCTCAAGTATCTCTATATGAGTATTTTATCACGATTAAATTAGTAGTTTGGCCCTGATTGCGTAAAAGACAGACAGACAGAGTTAATTTCAAATTTATAATATAGGTATGGATATATATATATATATATACAGGGTGGAAGAGGCGGCGCTTCTTTTACTGAAACTGCATATAGGATAAAATATTTCAAACCCAGAACTAAAAAATTAATCAAGGTAGCTCAACAGTTTAGACGTAGGATTTTTTTTTCATTTCACGATTTTTATCCATACCTGTATTTCGTGTGACGCACACATACGCGTGCGACGTTGCCGCTCTGACAGGCAAGTGTGTGCGTGCCTATGTTATACATTACAAATGGCGTTTTATTTTAAAACGTTAATTTTATTATTTATTTTGTTTGGAAAAATAACTTTTTTATTTTTGGGAATTATTTTTTTTCCGATTTATATTAGGCTTTTATAGAGTAGTTAAAGCTGTGGTTTCATTTAAAGTGGTGCTGACAATTCCACCCTGTATATATATATATATATATATATATATATATATATATATATATATATATATAAATGTTAGTAATAAACGAGAAATTCTGTGGTTTTAAGCAATTGTTGCGGATGTTACACAAACTTCGTCCATTAGTGCGTTACAGAGACACGAGCATATTTGATGAGGCGGAAACCGTCAAACTTATAGTGAAACAGCTTCTGCATACTTCAAACCATTTACGTCCAAATAAAATTTGGCAGTGGAGATTAAATGATTAATCTTCTTCTTCTTTTTCGTGTCAATGACTGGAGATTTCATATCATATTTTGCCAGTATTTAGCCACGTCGACTGCGGCATCTGTTGCCTCCACCAGATCGTCATGTGAGCAGGTGAATGGACATTTCGGGCAGGAGACTTATCCCTCAGTTCGTACCCCATCTCACGAGAAGCTCTTTGCATCGGCCTAGCCTGCCAACCTGGCTCCGTAATCGATTAAGGGACTTCCATGTTGGCCACTACAAGTTGTAACCTGCGGGCAGGCACTTAATTATTAATTATTAAATAGAATTTAACACTCATTAACATAATATATATAGAAACTAAAAAATATATATTTATAGATAAAAAGGCATCCTCGAATGGGGACACTGGGTTTACGAAGTGCGAAAAAAATATTTATTACGCATAAAATTAACGACGTGCTTCTTAATGATTTACGATAGGTACATTACAGTTGCTTGGAAAGTTTTGAAGTCAAACTCAGTACAGTTTTCTTTCTATCCTTCACAACTTGAAGTATCTGCACTTGTTAGGTCTTCTATTTTTACAAATAGCACCTGTAGCACAAATATTAGATGTTCATACATTTCGGAGTAATTGAAAATAGATATTTTTTTTCTTCAGTTAAAGCTAAAGGCCCGTAGGTGGGCTCTGCTTTACGCTAAAAGGCTTTCATTTTGGTTTTACGTTTCGTAGTTTCAGAGATAACTTTATTATCGCTACCATCATAGTCTTCTTCATTTTAATATAATATACTTCAGAACTTCTTCTTCTCGAACCTTCAAGTACTATACTACTGCTTCACTTCCTCGAGTGGGGATCGAACCTATAACCGTCGCGTGACAGTCAAGCCCTCGTGCCGCTACGCCACGATGGCCTCGACTTACTCTAGTTTAGTTAATTATATTATTTAACATATTATCAATGTTACAGTGAACCAATAAAAGCAATAAATTCTAATGTGTTAACCAACAGAAACTTTAACGTATAAATTTTCATTGAAACTATGCAATAATAGCATTGGTTTGCAATACAATAAATAACATTTATAGGCCGATGATACATTGTTCTTGACATATCCAAATAGCCATAGCCAATGGTTATGTATTGTTTGTTTGTTATTAAGTTAGTATGCAAAATTTGTTAATGTTTCATTAGATACATCATTATTTTGGGATATTAAAATATCTCAAAATAATATTAATATATCCCAAAATAATTATGTAACATTCGTATTTTATTTGTCTATTTATATAATTTACAATTAAAAGATATATGTAAGAAGAATGTTTTATATTATTTACATTTAAAAATAAATGTGTACAATATTAAAAATGATAAGCTAAATATTTTAACACATTTAAATTTAGGAAACTACCACACTTAGTTACTTAATATTTGATGTTAAAATTAGCGACAGCCTTGATTTAAAGACGTTATTTTAAATTTGGTCACAGTTTAAATATTCTTTGTTTGTTTTTCGTCATACACGAGTATTCCTTTGAACGCAGAAGCATTCAAAGAGTCCGCTTATCTTTTTCGCATCCTTTTTAAAAAGATTGCATGTTGGTTGGTCTCGCATTCTCAACAAACGACAAAAATAACTATAATTCATAATTTAACTGGATAATTTAGTTGGATTAATATTTGACTCCAATTCTTTAAGTACTTCATTGACATCGCCCCTTCAACATTTTAATTGGATTTTATTGCAATGATATTTTTTTCGTTCATTATTTCAATTTTTGCGTTTCAGCTTATGTAGAGACAGAGTATCGCTACTTAGATTTATTTAAGCCTATTTCGTAGCCTAATTTGTATTAATTAATATAATTCATAAAATTATATAAGTCTAACATTGAGGCCAGCCATCGCGCAAGCATGTGATTGTAAACGCGACGGTCGTGGGTTCGTTTCCTACTCGAGGAAATGAAATGTTTAATATTTCGTTTACTCGCTCTGGTAAGGAGGCAAGCCGCATCGTTCAGTATCTTCAAGAATTTCGTCGGGAATTCAGAAACGAAAGTGTCTGGTAAAGGTTCCCCGGTTCCCTCTGCCTGAAGTTAAAAAACTTTAACAGCAAATTTATTTGACGAGGAAAAACGTCATTTCAAAACTGCACCAGCTTGCTTAGCATAATTATATCTAATTCTACAGTATCACAGGGACGAGATATTCCGTGGTCGCAAACGTAATCGTTTTGGACGTTAGAAGCCAAACTTGCACCATTACTGCCGTTGCTTACCACTTAGCTTTTATGTATAAGCTTATTTGATGCCTGCGGTCCTCTTATGTTGGTTAATGTAAGCTACTTTAACTAGCAACTACAGTTATTTTAACAATTTAAATGAATATTTAAATTAGAAATTTTGTATGAAATATTATATATAAATTTTAATATGTGTCAAAATATTTTTATAATATGGGGGGGGAGATGATTGATATTTAAGATATAGGCAACGTAATTTATAAGGTAAATTTTATTTTTAAAATTTTGATATATTATGCAACAATCAATTAATTTCTTAATAAAAGCATTTACTATTTTAAGCAGAAATCTGTCAAATTCCGATTCGTCCGCCCACATCTTTGTCTTTATAGCGTCGTGACGTCATCCGAACCTCCAGTAAAATATATGGAAACGACAGCTGCGGTGTACTCGTGAATATATTATGTGACAGGCTCATGTTTTTATTAGAAACCGCGCGGTTAAGGTAAATATTTGTCCGAGACAAAAAATATATGTACAATATTCACCTAATCCTATTTTCTTTCTTTGAGGTGAGGTAGAGTTTCTGTTGATTGCAAAGTAATAAGATTTGGCAACGCCATATTTCATTTAATAATTAAAAGAATTTATTTTTATATTTTTCTTACTGTCATCTTATCTGCTCTCCGTTTGGTCGATACCAGTCGGGAAATTGTATATAGGTGTTTAAAATAGTTTAATTTCTCAGAATGTGAAGTTTAACTTCATAAATAAACAGAGTGACTGAAAAATGTGGAAACAGGCATTTTTTAGCATTAGGCTTTACCCCACATAGCAGGGTAGATAAAGGTAACCTGGAAACCTAGTGTTAAGACACTCCCTTCCTATTTAGACATTTCCATTCCTCACTTTCCTCTTCTCATTTCTCTTTCCTCACGAAAACCAACGCCGCGTTTTGCCTCGTTATCAGAACGAGGAAATAAAAATATAAATATTTAATATCCTCGTGTGGGCATCGAACTCACAACTGGTCGTGTTTACAGCCAGACTCTTGTGCTTCTGCGCCACGACTGGTCTCACTTAATTAACTTTGTCTTTATGAAAAAGTGCCAAAAAAATTGTGTTCTTATTCTGCCTGTTTACTTGTTATATATTTTTGCTTAGCTGTAGATATAATAATTTACATTTATGAATTCCACCTATTAATCTAAGCATTCATTAACAAGACTCGTTCTAAATTGCTTTGAAACAAAATCCATCGCGTATAGTTGATAGAGCATTTGTTACAGAGTATAAAGTTGTTTGAGCATCCTCATTATATCTGACAAAGTGGCATTTTCGTATGATATCGGCTAACAGTACGAAATTTACGCTGCTTATTATTTAATTTAATCGATAAAGAAATTTAATAAGGATAAAATTAACTATACTTTTTAGACGTATATTATTTTTAAGTTATAAAAAAAATACAGCAGCTGAAATATTTGATATATATAGTCCGCGAGTTCTAAGTCGAGCTTTGCATTTGTGTGAGTGTTCACATACAGGTACAGTGTTCCAATATAGTGTAAATCGACCCTCAAGCATGGCGCACACTGGTTTAAATTGTTTTTTGTACTGATAGCTGCGCAACTCATCAAATTTTTAATATTTTATTATTGTGTTTGATTTATGTAATGTAAAAAATGAAGTTGGCACCACTTCTGTAATAAATGTAAGCAAGCACAACAAAAATCTTGAAATATATATATATAAATCTTGAAATATAAATCTTGAAATTATTTACATAAAACATGTTATTTTTAATAGTTTTTAATCTGGCTCTACTTTTAGAGGCACCCACACAAATGTAAAGCTCAGCTTAAGCGAACTACCATAGAAGAAAAAAATATATATTAAAAATTGTCTATAGTTATAAGCAATAAAAAAGGTTATTGAAAACATCATGAACAAATAAGAATAAAACTATTAAATCGTTATATAGCAATAAAAAACAATATTTGTGACAATATAACTTTTGTTGTAATTCATAAAGTTCACAATTCTGACAATCATACCATATACATAGCGCCCCAAGTATTACAAATGCAAGTATTGTCATTATTTGGAAACGGTCAGCCAAACAATGGAAATGAAAATACCCAAATTGGAAAATATAAAATTTCAAACATTTTTCCAGTCAGAAATCAGTGTTCATTTTAATATTTAGGTACATGATCAATAGCGAAAGCTTAAAGCTTTGTGTAATATCTATAAATAAATAAATATCTAAAAACATAAAAGTAGATTAGGAAAATAGAAATGTTCGATAAAACAACAAGAACAACAAAGAATTATTAAAAATATATCGCATTTTTTCCGAAAATAGATATTTTCCGAACGACTTAAGTAAGTTTTGATAAATATAAATATTATTATATGCATATTAGTTTAGTGGTATAAATACTAAAAGCTAAATAGAGCGTTACAAATAGACAGTTGGAACAACAATGTATGTCCGAGTACGTTGAGTATGTTAGCTCACAAACAATATGAATCTAATGCATTGTGAAATTTATTAACTTTGCTATGAGTGTTTATGGAAGCGTTGGAATACATTAGAAGTAACGCTCATATATCAATATTTATTATTAAATAATTTAGAGTAATAAATAATCATTCTATCCAATTGATAGAATCTCGGAATGTCGCTAGATGTTACTACGGTCTCAGTTTCTAGTTTTCAAAAATTCTAAAAAATTGTAACAAGTAAAGCTTAATACACTATTCAATAATATTTAGAGGATAAACATGTATGGAATTAATGTCTATTGAATGTAATGCAGGATAGCTGCCAGCAAATGTAATAGATTTAACCATTGATTTTGAAAAGAGCAACTGTTGAGTTTCTTGCCGGCTCTTCTTAGCAGAACTTCCTTCCGAACCGGTGGTAGCTTTTGTTTATATGTTCATTCAACGATTCAAAAGTGCTTATAACAGTCTATTTGAATAAAGAATATTTTGAATTTGAATTTTATTTCTCCTCTTAGATATGTGACGACAAAAACAACATGTAATAATATTAATTAATTAGATTTGTTGCGATCGTGGTTCGCGTGGAACGTAATGATTTTTTTTAACACAACTCACGTTCAGAACCACATAAAAAAAAAAAAACATTTATAGTAAAATCTATACCTATTTTTTTTTTCAAACGAATTGTATTGGAACAGCAATGATCTTATACTTTAACTTTAATTTGGACAAGTTGTATATACCGTATTCTTGTATTCAGAATATGTAGGTATTAAAAAAAATGTTTATCTAATAAATTTTAAATGCAATGCTAGTTTGCTATGTACCGTTCGGATGGATCATAAACTAAGACCGCTATAAGCCTGCAAAATAAAGCGGTTCAGATCTATGAATATTACATATTCCACTTCATACCTTCCCAACTTGTAATCTTTAGGCAGCAAGAAAAAATCCATCGAAATATATCAATTTGAGCGCTGATCAAATTTACTTTTAAATTGAAGTATAAAAAAAAGAATTGAAAACAAAAAATGTATTTCCATTAAAAAAACAATTTTAGACATTTATATTGTACAGCTACATGAAAAGCATACGGGAGGTACATTTTGTAATAGATTCAGCTGTATTTTTGTTATTCCATTAATTAAAATAATGTATGTACATTTTATCCGTCGTGGTGCAGGAGTCTGTGACTGTATTGCGACGATTGTGGGTTCGAAATCCACTCGAGGGAATGATTTTTTTCATCTCTTTGCTCTGGTACCAAGAGTTCCGCCACTGAATACCCAATGCCTCAAAAATTCAACGGAAAGTGAATTGCTAGAGAGTGAGAATTGCAAGCTAGAATTCTTACACCTCAATCATCATATATATCTCAAGCATAATTAATTGATTAATAAAATCAATTAATTAATCAATTAATTGGAAACACTAACAATTCATTATATTGCGTAATCTATCATGGTACCACTTAGACGGGGGTGACGCATCATTAGCGTAGGATTATTATTGCTGTACCGAAATAAACGAAACTCATTCATCAAGTGTAATCCGTCGCATTAACCTCAACACGGGTCAGTCAGGATCTAATTAGGCGAGGGATAATGGAGGTTAAAAATTTGAACCATTTACCACTGTCGTCATTTCAGATTTTAACTGAAGGATCATGCTGCTACTAATTTTTAGTCAGAGTTCTAACTTCATAGGTCCCTTTAGGGAATTGAATTTAGAGTCCCTTATAGGATCACTTAACGAAGTGTCTTAATACTAAGTTCCGTCTGCCTACCCTGATGTGTGTGGATTACTGCGTGAAACTTCATCTTTAGTTCCTTTATCATATACTTCTGAAATCTTCATCATTCTAAAAAGATTTGACTTCACGCCTCACCAATTTTGGTTACTATAAATTTTGTTGCTATTTATAAAATAGTTTCATCCTACAGAGTTTACTAGACAAAGTGTCGGCATTCCCTGAGAAATTGCTTTACAATATGGTACAATAACGAAAGATTGGTCACTCGTGATATATGAGGTTTAAGGTTAGTGTATCCAATACTGTTGATTTAGAGGACAACAATCTCTGCAGTCTCAAGTCATCAGATACTAAGTCGCGCGAATATTTTCTGACAAAATGAATGTTAAATATTTTTAGAATAGTGGTATATAACTTGATACCTCTATGCGATCTTGAGATAAATGGCTTCATTTTGAGGTACGAAACCTTAAAAATAACGATTTATTATGCATACGTAAGAATTCGTTATTATTAGGAAAGTTATAATGTAATTGCTTTATTTAAATAAGCAGATATAAGACTACACAATATTCTTTGTTCAATATTATGGAACTTGACTTTTCTTATAGTTAAAGTGTCTAGAAATTGATATTTTCATTGCATACCTTTGCTGTTAACAATGAATACTATGTGAGTGATTCTAGATATTAATAAAATGCTTAAAAATGTAGATTAAAAATTATTAAATCAACTCATATTAAGGTGCACGCTATTTCCAAAACCCTTATATTTCTATTTACAAGTGCAAAAACCCTTATATTTCTATTTACAATGCAAATGAGCAACACAAATAGCGGATTAAGGTCAGTCGGACAATAGCGGGCTGTCATTTGACGCTTGCTTATCTCTTCAAGAAGTCAGCCACTGCATTTAGAAAATACTTTTCTGTAATAAAAGCAAAGAGGACAACAGAAGGGAATGGGCTTATCATGAAAATGTTTGACATTTACATTATCAAATAATCTTGTAACGCGCCTGCTTTTTTAAGTAATTAAAAATTTTGTGAATTTATTCACTTGAAAGTTTTTTTATCACGATCTTTTTTCAAAACCATGTAAAAGCAGTAAACTTAACAGTCAGTTTTTCTAATCATATATGAATTATTTTTATTGTTATTTATTTAACTTTGAAATAAATGCCAACATAAGTGGACATTTAATACAAAATTTAAAATGCTTACATATGATTACTATTATTTAAAATTTCTCAGAAATAGTATAAAAAAATATTTTATGTGATCGAATAACAAATTAGTAAGGTTTTTTTTTCTACTTTTATTAAATATTCTAACTGCATTATTCAAAAATTACACCAAATAAGTAAAGTAATAAATAAGCAAATTCCTTTATTATTTATAGTTTAAGTAAGATGGAGGATGCTTGAGGTCACCTCATCAACCAACCAAAGTCGTTTGATATTTGCCACGACGTCCAAACCACGTTTTGTAATAAAGTGGAATGCCTTACACATCCCACATCTAGGATGCTTCTCTTTATAAATGGAAGGGTTCAAAGATTAATACGCCATCCTCCTACCTTGGTCACGTGATATATAAAGGCATATATAACTTTTAAAGCTAAGTTTCTGAATAAAGAATAAAAAAATTGTATGATATGATGATAACGTACACACTCTCTCATTGAAATCGAAGATGTTCAAGTACGTATATGGTATTTCCAGTATTATCCATTGATAATACATAAGAAAGTTTAATAAATATGATATGTTTTTATCGTAAATATAATTTTTTTGTAAAAAGTAAACGGGTTGGTTGTGAGTTCGATTCCCACTCGAGATTATTTTTTTGTTTTATAGAGTAAAACGAGGAAACGAGATTCAAAGTGATTATGGCTTCCAATGCTCTTATTTAAAATGAATTCTTCTTTTAAATATGAATCTTTATATCACGCTTAAAGTTTATATTTACCAAAGTAAAATAAAAAATAACACAAAATATCTTAGAATATACAATCTAATATAAAATGTTATCTTAAATCACTTACAGAAGTTTGCTGCAAGGCAAAACTTAAGGGAAATTTAAAGCAGAAACTAGGAAATGCAAATATAAATATTCATATTTGTTAAGATAATATTGTATTTAACTTGTTTTTACAATGCAATGTAGTAATTTAAAGATAAAAAAATGTATAAGTTTAAATCTAAATAAACCATCAGAATTGCTTATTTCTATATATCCTTATCCAACTATTTTGTTAACGTGGTGTCCACAACTCAGAAACGAAATATATTTGTAAATTATATAAATATATGGGTTTAATACTATAGATTGAGGCTTACCTCACCTGGTGCTTGACGTCTCAATATCAAGAGTAATCAAATTCACCAATTCCCTCAATGGCTTTGAATTTGGAGAGGTGCGACGAGTTCCCTAAAATCGCACGCTCCAAATGTATTCCGTGACAGCACCACGACACACCTATCTTCCTTCCTGTGGATCTAAAAATAACTGTTTGGCTGGATGAGAATTAAAATTATTATAAGTCTTTTGTACATTAATATATTATGTATATCCGTTAAGTTATTGAATAATAATGGTATAAAGTACATTTTGGCATTGTAAGATGGACACAGACTGAATTAGTAGATCGCCAAATAAGTAAATCGTTGAAGACATACCGAATGCACCATCCGCGTTCGTCTGTAATGAGACTGTATATCCCGCGTAAGTGTGGAGGTCGTGGCTTTTTGAATGTCCAGAACCTCCATAACCACGAGGTATGCAGTCTTAGAGAATATTTTCTCGGGGATATGCACAAGGATGTGGTAACAGTTGACAAAGGCCTTACTCCTCTTTCCTTGGGCAAAGAGAACTGTAGTAGAGTCGGCCTGTAGTACTTACTACTTCTGATCGCATGGCTGTATGGAAGAGCAAGGAGCTGCATAGTAGATCCATAGAGCCCTAGTGGGCCAGGACGTGGACACTGCTTCATCATTATCTTGGTTACAGTTCAGGGATCTTTTCGGAGAAACTGAAGGTTTTGTCTTTGCAATACCAGAGACATATTAAGAAAGATGGCACTATCGACATCTGCCGGGCGTGTCATTGACCTGGAGAGTCCCTCAGACATATTGTCTCTGGTTGTTCTCATTTTACTAATGGTGAGTATTTGCATAGACACAATCAAGTAGCCAAGATAATACAACAAAAACTTGCTCTTCAATATGGCCTTGTAGAATTGGAGGTGCCTTACTACAGGTACAATCCCATGTCTGTTCTTGAAAATAGCTGTGCTTTGCTCTCCTGTGATCGGTCTATTGACAGGTATATTGTTGCCAATAGACCTGATATAGTACTAGTAGACCGAGTGGCGCGCCGCGCAGTGATTGTCGACGTTACTATCCACATGATAACAATCTCGTGAAGGTCGAAAAAGAAAAACAATCTAAATATAAGGACCTAGCCCATGAGATTACCGCCATGTGGGATGTCAATGCGACTATCATTGTGCCGATTTAATAGCGAATAGTTTAATAGCGAAAAGCCTCGACCAACATCTTAAGAGGCTATCGTTTAGCGGTTGGATTAAGAACCGGATACAGAAGGTAGTGGTACTTGAGACGGCGCGTATTATGCGGAGATTCCTCTCTCTGGAACTCTAGCCATCGATGGCTTGGCCCTCGGAAGAGTGGTTTTTTAGACTTTAAAATGTATTTTGTTATAATAATTTATATTTAAAAACTAATTTCACTAATTTAATAAGAGTATATTCTGTATAAAGTACAAAATAATTTGCTTAAAAGCATTTTATGTGCAAATACCTTAATATATGGATCAAATAGCAGGAACGAATTCCAATTTACTTTTAAATATATTATTTTTATTAAAATTTTCAACGTATCCAACTCGCTTATCACTAAAAGTAAGGCAGTTTATTTTATTTAAATAAGTTTTTAGTAGATATTTCGGTAATTTTCCACTAAGGGTTTTCAAACATGCAAGTCAGTAGTTGAGAGCCTAGTCGGCTGTACATTGTAAGTTATGTACATACAATGTATAATAATAAATATAGATGATAAAATGTATTAATACGACATATTTGGACAAGCAATGTCACTTCCACCAACTCTATCCTCCCGGGCCTAAGCATTTCATATCGGGGTGGAGGACGCGTCGGCATTCTCGAACCTCCTGGGAGGTTCTACGTGACGCGTTTTTGCTGAAATATTTTTACTATTCATCGTCTTAAGGAGCATTAAAATGCTTGACTTTTATAACGTTTTTCCTCACAATTCGTGTTAGCGATTACTTTTGATGTTATAAGTAGAAAGAAGGTTTTGAAGTATTCTTTTGGGAAAACAGAGGTGTTACCCATTTAAAGTATTCAAATAAAACTGCTATTGTGTGTACTGTGAATGGCTTTGACAGTTCATACGGTACAATGAAATAAACAAACATTTAGATTCACGGTACAATCTCCTTCGTGTGCTCTCCATACAACGTGACATTGGCGTAGTGATTAGTGCTCAACCGGCACGCTGGAAACGCCAGAAATTAAGAACTGGACTGAATTAGATTCACGGTATCGCATTAAGATACAGGTTCCTCCTATAAATGGCAGTTTAATTAGCAGGTAATTAGTAAATAAAATTAAGGAAATTATTCTGGACTAAGCTTAAATACATAAATAGCTTGTGTCCAGGCAAAGCACGGCGTTGAGTTCCGCAACTCAACTGATACCGCCAGAATTCGAAAGTAAATGGGGAACAGAGTGTCTTAACGCTAATTTCCCTTTATTTATTTATTTTAATTAACATTACATTATAATATATACATTATATAGTATTTGCATTCTAATAGACAATACTCTAAATTAAGTAATTGTATAAAACTTTTAAATGGAATGAACGATAATAAAATTTTACTTTAAAATTTAAACAACGGTATTCTTGCCAAGTTAAGAATGAAATTTAAATGCGACAATTTGCTATCGTTTAAACGAAAGAAATTTCTCTAATTTAGGTCAATTAGCGAATAATAACCGGAAGAGCCAAATAAATAATTTTAACATCACAACTTGATTTAAATGAAAGGATACGGAAAGGAAATGGATTGGATGGATTATAATTGATTTATGAAAAAAATAGAAGCTTATTCTGATATATTATTTTAATTTTGATATTATTTCGTATTCAATTTTAATAAAACTGTGGATTTTTTATTCACATAAAGATCAGCTTCACGCTGTAGCCCGCATATAGCATGATAGGCAGAGGGAAAATAGTGTTAAGACACTCCATTCCCCACTTCTCGCCAAATTTTTCGAGGCATTGCGTGTTGAGTGGCGAAACTCAACGCCCGGCTTTTGCTGTGGTACCAGAGCGAAGAAATGAAAATAATGATAAACAAGAATTCATCCCCCCCAGTGGAGATTGAACCCACAATCGTCGCGTTACAGTCAGCCACCACACGCGACAGCCTCCGCGTTTATTTTCCAAATGTAAAATCTAACATTTCATATAAATGTTATTAGCAAGCCTTAACTTTGTGGTTTTGCAATTTATTTGATGCGTTAAGGAGAAAAATGTGCGGTAACGTCATATCTAAAACGCATGCGTAGAAGTACCTCGTCTCGCGCGCTCGCCGACCCCGCAGTCGTCACCGCCTCGCAGCGACCTGCCCGCGTCACGTCGCCTCTCCATCTATATAATACCTTACGTCAAAACAACTAATTGATTAACCTACGGTTCAAACATGGCGTAAAGTTTACATAGAAACTTTAACCAACTTTCAAGAAGTATAGTTATGTATTTAGGTAGGTGGACTTTTTTTTATTGTATTATAAATTCGCAGCAATCTGTCATCGCAAATGACATGAGATGAATGATCGTAAATATAAGGGCTTTGTGGTGCTTCTGTCGAATAAGCGTGACTCGCGTGATACTAATGGATTCACTTCGTATAACGCGTAAATAAAATATGGGTTTTGTGATCTTTGAGTCCAACCAAAGTACCGTAAGTAACCAAAAGGTTATATCGAAGCTTTTAGTAGTTGTAGAATAACACAATCGTGGGAAACTTAATTTAATATACATATTATATGTAATGGTATGCTCTGTGTTTTCTTTTAAAGCATTAAATTTTACCTAAATTTATATTTAAATGTGTGTGTGTAATTTATATTTATAATAAAATCTTAACGAATCTTTACATGGAAGATATATAAAATGTTTTTTTTATTGGGGATCTTTATAAATGTATTAGAACCCAAGGACTTTTAATTTTTTTGTGTTTGTCTGTGAGTTTGTTCACGCTAATCTTAAAAACGGCTTTATCGATTTAAATACAGTTTTCTCTGTTAGATTTTGGCAAGCCTGACTTAACATTTACTGCTATTATTGTTTTTATTTAAATAAATACACGAATAAAAAAATATATGTCAATATAAAGAATTGCATGCGTTGCAATGCATTGCTACAAAATAAGTATTAATCATGGTAATAAGTACTCAATGTATGGATATTGTCTTTTAAATAATTACGTTATTAGATTTCTAAAAATATCGAGATGAGAAAATTAATAATTATGTTGTACAAGCGGACGAAGCCACGCGGGGTCCGCTAGTGTATAATAAATGTAGTAAATAAAAAAAACACTAAAAAGATACTAATAGTCAATACATACTGATAGAATGAACTATTAATTTTTAAAATCATATATTAAAACTAAACAGGTAGCTTTAATAAGAACCAAATTAGGTTAACTGCTAATTTTAATTTCGCCTTATTTAACTATTCCGTCCGAGTGTACCACGTTTGTTTAGGTACTTTAATAACCTACCGCTTTCTATTTGTGAGTTCCGTTTGCGTGTAAATAAATAACAATTTTATATTTACTAAGTATTATGATTGACATTTATTTTCATTAAATATAATTTTTATATAGGTTAGTTTTATAGTTTTATAATATAGATATATATTTTTTTGCTTTTTTAACCGACTTCTGTAAGAAAAAGAGGTTATCAATTCGACTGTATTTTTTTTAAATATTTTTTTTTATGTTTGTTACCTCATTACTTTTAACTAGGTGAACCGATTTTGATATTTTTTTTATTTGAAAGGTAAAGCTTCCCGAATGGTCCCATTTTTTTTGGTCCATGTCTGACAATGGTATCCATGAGAAAATCACATAAATCTTAAATTTGCATTAGGTATGTGCGCGATAAATAGACGATTAACTCAATGTTGCGCCAACCGATTTTGATAATTCTTTTGATAAAATTATTTTTCACTTTTTGGTTCGTTTTTAGAAGTCGATTTTTCTTTTTGTTAAAAAATAATTTATTTTCGGTGTTATCTTTTAAAAGTATATAATAGAATCTCTTCTACGTAGAAGATTTCGATATTAAGAATTCTATATTCAATTGTATACATAATATGCAATAGTATTCGTTATTCGAAGATATTGCAATTATGCTTAATTTATGTGAGACGACTTCTTTGTTTAGGATTCAGAGAAATAGCAATCGTTGTCAACATTCAGTACACACGCTCAGGGACTCCTTTAGAGAGCTATTCATCTTTTCACACTATACCGATGTCTATTATTATTTATTCTTATCATCATTCACTTTCATAAGCTTTTATTAATACCTTTCTACGAGAATTGTTGAAATTTATATTGTTAATAATTCTTTTTGGGGTAGGTAATGCCTATATTTAAATTATTTGGGATGATATTTACCAGTACTTTTTGTAAATGGACAGAAAAAGGAGAGTTGAGCCTCCTAGAGTTAAGTTGTCTGTACTTTACTACAGTAAAATATGCTATCATAATGTATTGAATACCTATGTACGACGACATAAAATCTATATAAAAGTAATATATAACAAATAATATCTATTTATCACGACACTTACGACAAAAATATAAAAACAAACATCATAAATCCATATTTTCAAACTAAGTCAGAGTATTGTGTTAATTGTTTGTTATTTTAATATTGTAAATATTTATTTTTCCGCTTTGTTCAGTATCCCTTAGAAAACAGGGTAGGCAGAGATAACCGAGACTCTCCGTTTTCCGCTGTCCGTCTGAATTCGAGACATTGCATTTTGAAAAGCGGAATTAAGAAATTGCTAAAGCTGGGAAATAAATATAATTAACCCTCCCGCGTATCTACAAGGAATAATGAGTGTACATAGTAAACTAAACTGAATTTGTAACTATTTTAACATCTTAGTTTAAATTAACACATTGCAAAAGGAAAAGTAGCTGTTGTATTATTAGATATTTTTTATAACACAATAAAAAGAACCATAAGAATATTTTTTTTATATTTTTCTCCACTATGTGCGGAAATATTAGTTGTGTATAAAAATAGTCGACCATATTTATATTAAAACATATTTCAAAATATATATTTTTTCTTTTTGAAAATATTTCAACAGTTTTATATCTAAGTCTCAAAAACTCTTTGAAAGTTACATAGTCTAAAACCATTTGAAATTTCCTGTTCAATTTCGTCAGTGAAGTTTTAAAGCTTCTATTCAATTATTTCGAAGGTAACAATCTTTATTGTCGTGATAAAGTGAGTTTCAAATTTAACAATTTTGAAAGTAAGGAACGCTAACACAATTTTTTATGGCAGTTAAAATTGAATGTTTTGACTTCAAAAAATTGTTCTTATTTTTTTAAAATTAACGTTTCAAATCTACGTACATACATACAAACCTTCATATATAATACATGTACGTTATATATAAACGTTTCTCAAGTCTTAATATAGGCCGTATTACGCTAGTTTATTACAATAAATAGGACCTATGTAGTAGGGACGTTTCCTCGGTCCTTGTCTGCGTCGTATTCGTTCTGAAGACTAGCAAATACCATGGAATGCGGAATGTAGACACTATATACAACTATTAAGGCACTGTAAGCTATTTCTGCGTTTGGTTACTTTTGTTTTATATGCCTTAAGTTATTTTCTACATAATGCTATGAATAATAAATAAAGTATAGATTTATTTATTTGAGGAAAGACCTAATATATAACGTTGTCTAAAAAATTTACAAACTAAGAAATGATATGGATACAAGAACTTCCTCCATGTACAATTTAACTCCAAACCTTCAAAATCATATTTTTTAGGGATATTTTGTGTCTTATGGAACTGTAAGTTCTACTAGTGTTAGGCTTCAATCATATCAAAAAATATTTTACCTATTTAATTAATAAGTTATAGTTAATAGTTAAATCTAGAAATAAGGGAGGCGGGATTGAAAAAAGAAAACCACTTGAGAAATGAGCAGATTTTTATTAATTATTACGTTTTTCTTTATTTTCTGTCTTGATTTAGGAATAATATTTACGTTAAAACAATTCCAGTATTTATGTAAAATATTTACCTTCTAATTTCCTTATTGAACCTTCGCCAAATATTTGTGTATACAATTTTACAGTGTCTACAAGAGTAATGTGGAAGTGTGTCTTAATTAAATATTACTTGACGCAAATTGTCGCGGTTTTCGTCCATTGACTAAATTGAATAACAGTCGCTAAATAATATTACTTCATTTAGGTGCGAATTTGTTCACCCTTTCAAGTTATTTCAAGACCGAGGCTAGTTTCGGAGAAATTGAGCGTCATTAGCATTTTCTTTTTCTCGCTCTGGTGTCGAGAGAAAGCGCGGCGTTGAGTTCCGTTACTCAACATGCAATGTCTCCAGAATTGCGCAGAAAGTGGAGAGCGGAGTGTTTTAACAATAGGTTCCTTCTGCGTACCCTTCAGTGTGCGGGCGACAGTGTGATCTTAAACACAAAATAAACAAGTAGCTACTTCTTTATTTGCGCGATTTTATTTTTGTTTTCTTACAGTTTATAAAACATTGGTATTTTAATAGCCATATAAACGTACAGCCATAAATACGTTATTGTAGTTTTATATTTGCCACGCCCTTATAAGAAATTTGTAGCGTGTTATTTTTCTTCCTTTTTGTCTATCCATATGAAGTAACAACTGGAAAACAGCCGCTGTTAGCAATAAATAAATTGCAAGATAGCGTCACATCCTTCTCAATTGGCAAGTGACTGTGCGAAAAAATTCTACTTGTGAGCATTGAAATATTGACACATTACTAATGATATACTATTAAATATATTGTGATGTTTATTATTATTATTATTATGTTTATTATAATATTTTTTATTTATTTTTATTTTAAGTTTTAAAAGAATTTAATTTTTCGGAAATATTAAGTTTTTTTTGTTTTTACATTTCTTTTGTTTAAAATGTAAATAAATAACGTATATATTTTTTCACTTACAGCTTAGACCCATATCCATTTACATTTACAAGGTTTTATTATTATATATTCTATGTCAGTTTTAATCTTTAGTAGAGGGCCACTATACACTATATTTTAATTTCCAGGAGTGGGAATCGAGCACCAATCTATTTTACGTGCGCTTGTACCGCTGCGCTAGGACTTACAATATATTCCAAAAAAACGTAATTAGCATACATTAAATATGTAAATAAAATACATAAAAACAAAATAGTAATACTAGTAAATAGCTCTAACGATGAAATTCCAAAGGTCAAGGCAACGATTATCACCGGCTTTTACGTACGCAAAGCTTTTTCCAATCACTAAGCAGATTAAAAGAGATCAAACGAAAAAGGGTTTTGTATATCACTGATTTATTAATGCTGGAAACTTACTCACACTAAAAAACCCGGTCAAGTGTGAGTCGGGTTCGCCTACCGAGGATTCCGTACAAAAGTTGATAGTTTCAAGGTTACCAAATTTTGCCCCCCTTTTAAACCTATTATTAAAACACAAACTTTTCTAAGAACTTATGAACTTTTCTAAGTTGTACTTCCCGTTGATCTACAATGCTGAAATTGATATATAACCATTAGTGACCGAGTCTGACTCGCACCTTACCGGTTTTTTATTTTAATATAATATTATTTATCGTTGAAAATAATATTAATAGACAATAGCTAAAAAACTAATGTCAGTATAACCGACCAATTTCAAGTGACCTTTACACATTTATCGCATAAAGCGGAGTGAACGAGTCTATCAACTGAACGAGTGATTTCATTGTGTCATTATTATCCTGTAGCAAATTGAATAAAAGGCGGATATGTTCCCGGTCCACAAATTATGTGGCGTGGACTTCGTGTTACGAAACTGCTACGTGTTTATTGTTATAAGATATTATTGATATACATTTTTGCTTTGGTTGATGATGAAATATTTAAATTTTATTGAATTTTATTTGAATTAACTTATCTATTTTCTGAGTACTATAGTTAACGTCTTTTCTAAGTAGTATGATTTAATTTGTTAGGCTTTTTGAGGTATAAAGACGAAATAGTGCAATTTTATTTTTAAGATTAGAAATAAGAAAGTGGAAAGATTACAGCAAGTTATTTTTTTTCAAAAACATTTCATCTACAACGAAACTTTAAGTTATTAAGTATTTCTACTTGTTTTATATTCAATCAAGTTATTCCTTTGTTACAATCAATTTTGAAAACAATTTAATTCAGCATTGCCTATTTTTAATGCCAAGTTTCGTTTTATTTTCATGCCGTCTATAAAGTTTCTGATAATGAAATAAGAAAATCTTTTAAGACCAAAATAGCTTAATTAAAATTCTGAATATTCACAAAATAGAGTATTATAAGGTGTTCATTATTCTATTAAGTAACTAGTTGCCGCTCTCAACTTCGTTTGCTTGGATTCGTGGACTTTATGACTCTATTCTTTTCTTCGATTACGGCGTTCCATACGTGCCAGTTGAGCACTAATCATGGCAACTTTTTGACTCTTCCATTTCCCATTCGCTGTCATTAAAACATATAGCTAGTAGGCAAAGAAGATCTAGTGTCGAGACATTGCTTGTTGTATAGCCGATATCAATTTATCGATAAGTGCAGTGAAAACAATTTAAATATAATTCCCTTGAATGAAAATCGAGCTCACGACCATCGAATCTATTAAATGTTATCCCACTGGGCCATGATGGCCTCAATTTTCATTTATTTTTATTTTTCAATGAAAAACTACCTACCATCCTATCCTATCCTATATCTTATAAAACAAAGTCGCTTTTCGTGTCTGTCTGAACTTTCTAACTCTTCTTCTTCTAAACCACCCAACGGATTTTGATGCGGTTTTCACCATTAGGTCGAGTATTTCTCAGGGAAGGTTTATATATAGTTTATTATTTGTACATTCTTATGTAAGTTAACATAAATAAGATAAATGTGTATAAAGTCCTACCCGTTGATACACTTTCGCGCATGCGCTGCTTTAATGGTAAGTACTACATGAAAATAATGTACTGGAGTATTATTTCTCTTAATAAGATCTACAAAAAAGTCCGCGACAGCATATTCGTATCTTTTAAGGATAACGTGTAGTGATCATATTTCTGTCTAAAAAATAATAATTTCAATATATTTTTTAATGTGAGGGATATTTTTCCATAATGGTATTAATCTTTATCCTTTAAAATACTTTATTATTTTTTAACGTTAAACGAAGATACAATTTGCTTTTTACACTATTTCGAAGCTGCGAATAGTTTTAGAGAAATGCTCTCAGCATATAAATAAGTATATTAGTTACGTTGGCCATTTAATGTAGATCAAAACTGTCTTTTACTGATTTTCATTTTAATAAGTACCTTAGAAGTTGTTACAATATCAAAAAATCCTTGCTGCGAAACGACTCGCCACTCGCCATGCTTCCCTCCGCGCCCCGCGATGTTTTGCGTCCGCAGCGCCCGCCTTCCTTACACGCATCGGTGGTTAAGTGGTAATATGCTCGGCTGCCACGCGTGCGGCCCGGGTTCGATTCCCGGCCGATGCATTCTATTTAATTTTCCTCACAGGCAGCCACGTAGTGCTTGCTTTTCATCAGAGTATCCTCTCCCTACCCTACCGGTGTCGCTGTAAAAGCCAATAGGGCTAACAGCATTAACCGTCAGAGAACCAATGCTTTGATGTCGTTCGGAGCTACTGCGAAGACTGCCGAGAGAATGCTTCAATTCAGCGCCTGACAAAGTAAAATTAGAAGTGATTGCACTTACTTTGGAGTTATCCAATAATTACATATAATGTATTTCCACGCGACATAGTTGGTTACATCTTTCGTTTAAGTATTTTTGGGTAAGAGAATTGTAGGTAGTCTGTTTATAATTTCTTTCGTTTAGGTTTTCTGTTGTTTGTGTTATTTATTTTTGGTAATTTTAAAACAATTGGAAAATCCTTATTGGAACTACGAAAATGCGGGTTGCATTAGGGTTTAATTAATTTTCACATTATCTTAAGTGCTTTGCAATCATACATTATATGAATAATTTAGTAGTAAAAGCGGGCGAAGCCGCGAGGGGGTCGGTAGTACTAAATACGTTTCAACCGGCCGCCGGTCTTAACTGGGAGCGCTGGCTTTTAAATAAGACCATACTTTTAAAACATTAACTTATAAGAATATTAAATTGTTTTTTTTTCGCGTTCAATGCAACATCCATCCAACATCACCACAAATATGTTTTTATTGTAACGTTGAGGACCAGTTTTACTATTATTACGTTTTCGTTTTAATTCTACGAGTACATCACGAGTGTTGTTTTCGTGACAAAGACGTTACGAGGAAATTTCATTTACAACAGCAAAAAGTTCTTTTACCGCATTAAAGTTTAGAATGTAAGTTGTAGTTAACAATGTTTATTCATATTTTATGTTCATTTTTAACCCCCTTATTGTAAGGGTTATAAGTATTTTGGTAGACGTCTAAGTTGGAATATAAAAGCATAATGTTATTATATTAAATTATATTCGATTTAATATTAAAATACCGGTTAAGTAATACAGACCTTAAAGGCTTTGATTAGGGCGCGAATTTCTCACAAAAGGAAGCACAAAAAAAAATCGTAAATGCATGT
This sequence comes from Heliconius nattereri, assembly GCA_013403645.1. Taxonomy (NCBI): domain Eukaryota; kingdom Metazoa; phylum Arthropoda; class Insecta; order Lepidoptera; family Nymphalidae; genus Heliconius; species Heliconius nattereri. The sequence goes on along the minus strand of JAAIXI010000248.1, from coordinate 8,911,267 downwards.
ATATTTTGATCTAGGACCATGGACTTGAATATTTGATATTTTAGCGTGATCGTAATAGGCGTCCGTTTTTGCCTTTTGAGGAATTCTAAAAATGCAAGATAAAATTATGAAATCACTATGTTATCATACAATAATTGTTGATCCCAGTTTTTGTTTTTTTAGTTAAAAGTATAAATAAAATTGCCTTACAATTGAAAAGCTAAAAGTTGAATTAACTGAAAACAAAAACCGACGACGGACTGTACAAATGTTCAATAACAGGAAAATAGATTGTGGCTTATGTTAGCAAGTTCAAATGAGGTTTGCCGAAAATTTAATAAATTCAACAACTCCATAAGCTATTTGCCTGAGTTTGCAAAGACTAATTGGTATGAGTTTCCAACAGCCGTACCGTACATGAGCGTCGACTTTATGCTTATTTGTCCCAGTTCGTTGCTATAAATATGACGTGAAAATTATAGTGATTTGTAACAGCAAGTTGATTTTTTATTATTCAGAGTCATTATTGTCAAAAAGCCGAATTGTTAACCTTACTGCGCTACACGCAATGTTTAAATTACAGCCGAAAGGAGAAAACACAGTGTCTGGACCCTATTATTTCCAGTACGCTTTGCTATATATCCCGCAGAATAGTGCGTGATGCTGAAAAAAAAGGACCATAAATATGTTCAAGAACATTATAATATCTCTGTCAGTTCTACAAATATATTTTTCATTAAAATAGTTCCATGACGATTACTTTAAATTGTATCCTAGCAATTGTAGACAATGTCACAGCGGCTCCAGTGATTGGAATTCCAATTAAGTGGAATTATAAGTTAATTCCACTAGCTTTGTACGCCTTCAATACAATTATTCGTTTGGGGCTTTTTACAGTTTAGTTTTTTGTGAATAAAAATATATTTATCATTTTAGTTTTTGTTTAATTTATCTCAATAGAGTTCTAGTTGTAAGATTGTTTAATTTTTGGCTTTAGATATTTTAAATGAAGCTATCGATAAAAATAAGTAAAGTCCAATAATTATTTACAGACAGTTAAGTGTTGATGAAACATGAGGCAAGCAGCCAGTGGTGCTAAATCCGCGTTGTGGATATCTCTTCTGCATGGATGCCTTTTTTTCATCGGTACGTATGTAACTTGCGCTCATTATGATAAGATAGGAAGGTTATGTATGAAAGGTCATGGGAGGAATTTACTTTAGTAGAACTGATAACATTTTTTACCAGAGCTTGGATTTTTATCTGCTCAAATAATTATAAACCTACAATCTTTGATCAAGATATTTTATTCAATGAATTTCATATAAATATGGCTAATACAAGGCTTGTTTGAGGAAAGAGTAAGTTATCAGTAAATAATTACTAAACGTGCTCTCGAAGTGAAAGACCATTATCCCAGCAAAATGCGGGTCTAACACGTAACGAATGCTAACCCTGATATTATTGTATCCTTGCCAAATAAAGGCACAGTCCGATTTCCTTTCACGAAATGATGTTTTGTCGTAAATCATACTCCGCCTTGGAGGCTCGTTGTATGTATTTATTTCTTTTCGGTCGACTGACTTTGAATGAAAAGGAGCTCAATAAGATTGTATATAAAGTTGAATGAAGAAACGAGCCTTTGTCTCTCATAAAAAGCTGGGATATTATTATATATTTTTTTTACTTTACGTTTGTATCATGTACAAAATGATTTTTAATGTTACATTTTTTTATTGTACTTACAATGCCACATATATAATGAATGAATAGCAAATTTATAGAACAAAAATGTGTGAGTATTGTACAATACTTCTTGTAAATGTACCTAATTTCGACAGTCGTAGCATTAGATATAGCAGAATTACTTTATTAATTAAATATATTTAATATTTGGATGTAAGATACGAATTAAATTTTCGATGTGGCTCAATGACTGGTAATTCACGTAAATTAACCAGAATAATCTTCCAGCCCACTTAATCCATAGCTTTCAGAAATTTCAAAGGCCTGGCTCAATTGGTAATATCTTCTGGCGGATTTTGAAGGTTGCTTTCTAATGAAACTACGCCTTTTCAATTGGATTTAAAAGAATTGTTTATGTTTATGTATTTTGCTTTAATCTTATTAATTCATAGTCTTTTTAGTCTTTTCGCCGAATATTTTAAGTTAATCCTAATTATAACATTGTTTTTGCAGCTGGATCTGGAACAGATATTCCAATCGATAACACGACCATGGACATATCATCCCAGAAGTTTCGAGCTGAATATCTCCAAGAATGGCATGGTTCACCAGATGCACCTTACTTTGATCCCAGCACACCACGAAATATCACAGGACTAGTCGGGCATCCAGTAAGACTACTCTGTAGAGTAAAAAATCTTCAAAATAGAACTGTAAGTACTGCTATTCATAACTTATAAGAAATATAATATTTGTCATTAAATAGTGCTGTTTAATATTAAAATCAAAATCCACTGTGATCTGCAATATTTAAAAATATTTTTGTAAAGTATATTAAAATTAAAAATAAAAAAGCAGAGAGAACCTAGCGTTCAGACAATCCGTTCCCCAGTTTCCGAAAAATTTTGGAGGCATTGCGTGTTGAATGGCAGAACTCAACGCCGCGCTGTGCCTTGGACACCAGAGCAAAGAAATGCAAAAATATAAAATAAATACATATTTAATTTCATTGAATGGGGATCGAACCCACATCCAGTCGCGTTTCCAGGCCTTTGTACCTCTGCACCACGACGGGCCTCTTGTATTCTTGTAAAATATATTTTTGAACTTAATCAAAATTAGCAATTACCTGTCATCGTTCCGCAATATAATAATTAAACTTACATTTTTATATTGTTTGTTGTCTTTAATTAGTTGCTATTAAACCAGTCCAAGCACTTGTTACTCTAGAATTATATTTCATGTTTTCGATGATTTCATTACCTCGATTTCTAAAGTGCACTTACCTTAATTCTGTTCTCAAATATAAAGCTTATTTTAACAATAAGTAAAATATTTGTTGTCAATTCTATAATAATAAATATTGCTGACATTTATGTATCAGTATTTTTTTATATACAGAATATTGTTGTCATTAAAATATTTTTCTAAGAGATATTTGTATGGTCAGCAGAAAAGCTATTTAATTTATTTTAACATTAAAAATACCATATTATTCGTATAAAATATAATAATAAATAATAACATAATAATATAATAATGTTAATTTCACTTAGAACCGACGAACGAGAAAGTAATGGCACGTATTTCCGTTTTCCGCTTCCCGTCGATATCGATAGTGCATGATATTTCATAATATAACTTTTATCCTAATCGACTTACGATATGTGCTATATTTAGACAATAACATAAATAAATAATAATTATAAACATTTCAGCTTTCAGGGTTGTTACCCCCAAAGAGAGTATCTTACTGTAAAAGAGTATCTTACTGTAAGGAATTATCTGGAGTAAGCCATATAAAATAACATATCAAATTAAAAATTATCATATTAAAAATAATTCATTAGAAGCCCGTGCAGTTTTCCCATGTTTATCGGGCTAGACCCTTTGTAACTTTATATTGATTTAACCGGGCTTTTTATTTATAAATTATCATAAAAATCTAAAAAATATAATATTACGAGGCCATCGTGGGATCTGTCTGCAAACGCGACGGTTGTAGGTTCGATTTCTACTCGGGGAAGTAAATTATTTAATAAATTCATTTCTTAGCTCCGGTAATAAGACAAGGCAGTTGAATTTCGCCGCTAAACACCCAAAAATTGGGCGGAAAGTGCGGATTAGAGGTTCTTAACACGAGGTTACATCTGCCTACCCTAACCTACCATTCACACGCTTATGTCGCGACGCCAATATTAAATTGTATAATACATTTTTAAAATATCTTATAAACGTTTGACACAAATATTTTGTTAGACATCGCTATTTTCTTATTGAACTAATATGTGATCAATCAATTCAAATAAAACATTCAATGAATTATTCAATCAACATTGATATTACATTCTTATATGAGAAACTTAAGTAAAATCAAACAGTGCGTATCTGCTGTATATTGTAAGACCTACGAAATTACGTCTTGGATTGGGGATAATGTAATAAATTGAATTCATGTTTATTCCAGGCCGATATAAAATGTTCATGGTTATAGGCTCTAGAGGTTTAATTTTTATGATTAGCTTCGCTGATAGCGATCGTTTCGAGTTTAAAGTGCGCTCTTAAGTATCCGTATTGATAACGCGTAGACTGTAAATATCCGTATTCCATTATAAACCTTGTACAAAATGTTAGGTCGGTTTTATGTTAACTTTTAAATTTTTATGGTAAAATATTAATAAATATTACTTTTTTTATAATACTCTTCTTCTTCTTCCTGGCATTAAGCTCGGCTTTTTATATAATAATATGCGATAAAATGTGTATATTTAATAACCACATATAAATATATCCTCAGTTCGTTACATAGAAAAGAGTTAGGTGAATACTTACTTAGAAAACGCGTAAAAAAATTACCTAACAGGATTTGAACCCGCGCCTATTGGATACCGTCCAAGTGCTCTGACCACTAAGCCATACGTTCTCGCCAAGCTACGTAGTAATTCCTATACGCTTGTTACAACTTAGCATAGCATTAAATAAGTTGTAACAAGCGTATAAGAATTTCGAGGGGGCGCCCTTGCCACCGATGACATCTTTTCAAACAGCCGCGTAGTGCCTGCACTTTTTTAGAATTATGAAAACAAATTGTTCATGATGGAATATATCAATCTGTTGGCAAACCGCTGTTGGACTACGCTAGTATATAATAAGCTTACTAATACCTACTTATTAAATAAAATAACCTTATAAGGTAAAGAGGTAATGGAAAGGAAAAGGGAAAAAATAATACCAAAAATATTATTAGTAACGACGCCGTTTTATATTTAAATTCAGCAAGATAGATGTAAATTAAGACGTCGCAAAGACATTTTAAAATTCGGTAGATAAAATTAATTTATGGCATACTCAAATATTCGGCAAACACGCCAAGAAAGATAACAATAACAGTTCTAATGAATTTTACTCATAAAACTGTACTTTGCATATTATCCATACTCCACCGCATCGAAGTTATGAAAGTAATTGTAAATTATTCAAAAGTTTGTAAATCATTCTTTAATGTTATTTCGAAGCTCAATGTGGTACTTGAGTCGATTTTGTATGGTAAGGCTCACACGTTTCATAAAATGGCTCTTTTTAAATGTAGCACTGTGAAACTTAATATTCATTCATTTTTAGGGTTCCGTATCTCAAAAGAAAAAACGCAATCCTTAGATTACTTTGTTCTCTGTCTATCTGATATAAACTTGAGTTTGTCGTTTCTTATAAGTTGTTCTTGATCTTCGAGATTTATACATATGTCAACCAATAATCAATCTACCCTAACAAACTATAAATTGACAGTTTTAAACGTCAATCAATAGCACTCATTAGACTAAACCTTTTATTTAGGCGTCATCATCCCTAATTCTTATTGCTTAGTCTTGTGTATTACAGTTCTACATAAGACGTACTTAACCTTTAAGTTTTATACGTCAATCAATAATACGAGTGCTCACCAGGCTGAACAAGTCTTGTGAAGGCCTCATATCTTGAATTCTTATACTTTAGCTGGTATTTTAGTGCTCCAATTTATTCCAATTTATACCTTTTTTTTCCTCACCTTCGATTTTATACATGAACAAAAAAAAAAAGACTAGCGTCCACTTATCTCATTTCATTAAATGTGTTTTAGGCTTTCTTGTACATTACGTATATTTGACATGTAATTTTTTAAGAGCCCGCAGACTAACTCGTATTACTTGTGGGAACACTAAACTCGAATTTATAGTAAAACTGACCATTTTTCTTATGTTTATTTCACAGTTTAGTTGCAGTGACAAGAGAGTATCATATATTTGAAATGCAAGCACAGAGAGCCGGTAGACTTAATTATTTCGTCTGTGGTAATGTCATGCCATTTGAGCATGTACTGAAGCTGACTATTTTCCTGTATTTATTTTTTTCGAAACAAAGAAGTCTCTTTTTAGCTCTATAATTCGAAGTTTCAACCAGTGAGAGCAGACAAACCAAAATCATTCATATTAGGAGACTACTATGCTCAATCCAACCCACTCAACCCATAAAATTCAAGCTGACCGTATCCCTGATTTAAAAATATTTCATTGAATACGTTTTTCGTGGTTTTAGAACTCACCCGCTAAGGGTGTAAATAAGGAGTTGAAAATTTGTATGCAAAAATCTTTAAATAGCCACCGATTTTTATAAAATTTGAAATTTAGACTCTTCAAAATATTTCATTGAACACATGTTTCATGGTTTATTAGAATTCACCCCTTAGGGCTCAAATAAGCATGCGAAGCTGCGCGCGTCTGCTAGTCGTATTATATTACATTTTGTGAGGCGAAATTTCATTATTATATGTTTTTGTATGTCGACACGATGTTCACGTTTTAATTTAATTAAATATCACGAATCTACTACCTACATCAGATTCTTATGAAAGTGTCAATTCTTATTAAAGTATAATGGGACTTAAAATTCCTTTTATCATGAAAATACTAGAACTTTATTAAATTTTATAATATCTTTACGGCAGTTTTTCAGCATATTGTGTACCTACCTAATTATTTTTCGGTAGGAGTTTTATGTTTAGGTACTAGGCGGACAGTAGGCGTGTCACAACGTGACGTCATCGCGTGACAGGACGAAACGGGACGGTTATGGGTTCGTTTCCTCCTTGAGGGAACGATACTTTAATATTTTTGTTTTATCGCTCTCGTAACAAAGTAAAGCACGGCGTTGAGTTCCGCCACTGAAGCCCACGTAATATCTCAAGAATTCAGTGGAAAATAAGGAACAGAAGCGTCTAAATAGAAACTATACTCCGTTTAACACTAGGTTCCCAGGATCTCTCTGCCTTGCTTGCACCTTGCTTGCACTTGCACCTTGCTGTGCTCTAAATTTGGGAGTCGAAGTAAATAATTGCATATTTGAAGTACAGCATAAGTTTTACAATTAAATATATATTTTTTTTTTTATGCCCCTTAATTACACAAACGATTTTATATAACTAAGTACTTACTAATGGCACTTAAATCCTGCTAATTTGATAATCTTAAATGGAGTTAAATTTCGTGCGACTACTGCAAGAGAGAGACGAGTGTCTCGTTAGTTGAGTGCTCTTTCTGAAACAGTAATTTTCCTTTGAACGAAAACTGTTAAAGTATTTCGCAGTCTTTGGTATCATATCGTTTAAGTAAAATAACAATTTAGTACCTACTTAATATCACTTAAATCGTTTGAATGTTTTAGTTTCTATTGCTTTTTTTTATTTGTAATGTGCTAATATATATATTATTGTAATGTAATATATATAAGCTAAGCTAATATATATATTATTGTATCTAATAAGTGATTAAATAAAGATATTATTATTATTATTATTATTAATAAGCTAATAGCTAATAACATTATTTGGCAGTAATATGTATATGCTACGAATCGTCTACTTATGGCAACACTGAGTGTAAGTGTTTTCTGTTCTTCTTGTTTTCTGTGTACAGTACCAGTATCAAACATTTTATTTAAGTAACGGAATTGTATGAGAGGCGAATAAACTTAATTAGATAGTTTTTATTAGTCATATTGAGCCAGTGAACGCGAGTGTAAATGTAAATTATAAACGGGCCTCTGAAAATTGCATTTGGGCCGCCAGACACTGTTCCGAACTGAAGAATAGAAGCATTTTTATATTTACTGTAAAATTGACAAATTAATGTTAATAAAATGTTGTGAAATGAGAGTTATTTGCTTCACATAACACAGGAGACATATTAATGTCTTGTACTTTCATGAATATCTTATAATACTTCTTATGATATCAACAAAGAAATAAGATTATATTCTACACTTTCCACTTTAAGCAAATGTAATCTTCATTTCAAACACGACGAAAAATTTTTTTTTTCATAATTATACTGTTAAGGATACTTTTGATAGTTAAGGTCGCCTCAATAATTTACAACAAAAAGTAAGATAAAATAAAGTTAACTACATTTTAATAAATATTGAAAACCGAGTCATAATTTAAAATACTAACTACATTTATGACGCCCAGATTGGATCTTCAATATATGGTTGACTCACACTTAATAATTATATATTACTTCTTCAATTATACTTTTTAATGGTCTAATCTTATGATGACAGGTGCAAAATAGTCTGCCAGTGTTACATATAGAAGAGAAAGCAAGAATAATAAGAAGCAGCAAATTTTGTAGAATATCTGTAAACATTACTTTTTTGTACACTTTCATTACTATTAAATATTTACTCTATTCTACTTATTCTCTCTATTCACTCTCAAATGCCCGACCGTGGCAACGTCAACGATATACAAAAACACGTTTTCATATTACCGGATAATCTTATGTTAACGAAGGAAATCCAGTTGTAATACAATATACTCGAATGTTTCGAATAAAATACATGTATTTATTTTTCCAACCTTTTATTTTTCCAAAGAGACATTTCTTTTTACAACCATTTATTTTTCCACAGACATTTATTTTTATTACCATTTATTTTTCCAAAGGTATCTTGGGTACGTCACCGCGATATACATTTACTAACTGTCGGTCGGTACACGTACACTTCTGATCAACGTTTTGAAGCTCAACATAAGCCAAGATCAGAAGAATGGGCGTTAAGGATACGAAGCCCACAAAGACGGGATTCTGGACAATATGAATGTCAAATATCAACAACTCCACCAATCGGTCACGCTGTTTTCCTTAATATTGTTGGTAAGTCAAATTAATATGATACTTATTTTAATGTTAAGATTTATAATTACTTGAAAAGTATTGATATTGAAATAATAAAATTTATTATTTTAATCCTAAGTGATGACTCAGGACTGATAGGACGTATGTTGATTAGCGGAACTCAACGCTGTGCTTTGTCTCGTTACTCGTGGCGTTTACAGTTGCAACGTCTGAGCCAGGACGGCTTCAGTTTTGAACGGTTCTAGTAGAATTATTTAAAATATTTTATATCAACACAGGTAAGTAGGCAAACTGACTAGTATAATAAATTATAAGCAAAAATCATTTTTAGAAGAAGCTTTTATTTAAACGCTCTAAAAAGGAGAAAATAAAATTTGTCTTTTAAATTTTAACTATCAACTCATAACCTCATTGTACACAATATATATGATTATAAAAGCTATTACCCACATACATACATTGCAAGTTAAATAAAAGCTTTTAAAAAAGTAAAATACTCGGTATAGTAATCCAATTAATATAATATATACCTAATATCGACTGTTCCAATTTCTATACGAATTTTTAAAAGCATCTTATATACTCTATGGCTACACAGAACCAGAAACGACCATATCAAGTGGCGCAGAATTATTCATACAGGCGGGATCAACGATCAATCTCACTTGCACAGTGCGACACACCCCAGAGCCACCTTCGTCAATCACGTGGACTCATGGAGAACAGGTAAAAAGAGAAAAACCTTGAAGAAATGATACATGCAAAGTAAAAAACCATAGAAACTACTTTGTTTTGACTGCTAAGTAGTTTCTTTTTAATGTGTAATCTACACTTAAAAATGATTATAATTAATCTATATCGTATATAAAAATATATATATTTATTCATTTTCAAATACATATAATTATATTTTATAGATGCATAACAATAAGCTTAGATAAACATTCAATAAGATAATTAAGGTGACATATCAAATTAAATTAAATACGATGAAAGCGTCTCGAGTTGAACCTTGCACTGAATTCCTCGGATGCTCTACAACTAATTCCGGATATCTGCACTGGAGCTCACAATGCATTTTCACTGTATTGTGCAAATTTCAGATATCCTGTCAATACTGTCAATGCTTACGCAGTTTATTTGAAATATTTGTAATGTCCTATATTTTTATTATTGCACTATATTTTGAAATTGAGAGAAAATTGGGTGACGGAATGATCATTGGTTTATTTCTATTTATCCAAACGACATTCAAACGATGTTTATATAGAACCTATTCCATTAATTTGATTATGCAAATACTTATGTAAATATGTAAAGAAATCGATTTAAAGATAAAATAAAAATTTTTTAACACGCTATCATTGAGCTGTGCCTATGAAATTTTCAGAGATTATTGTATACTAAACTAGTAGTTTTAATAATTAGTTTAAAATTACTTTTGGAAAAAAAAAATCCAGGAATTTTTTTTCGTTACAGGCCTTGAAAGTGTTTGATAAAATTTAGCTTATTTAAAAATTATTTTTGTTTTCTTGCTAATTCCAAGCTCTAAAGTATATTAAAATTAATATTACACAAAAGGCCTACTATTGCTAAGCTATATTAAAAAAAATCACGAGCGCAGACTCAACTATCTGTTTTCGCCAATTTTCTCCAAGAATCCGATTTTTTTCCAAAAAGTCACCGATTCTCAAATATCTGCCGAACTACTAAAAATTGGCTAACATACATGGGGGTGAAATGGACAGATACTGAGGTCCTCTACCCGTAGACAACTGTTGCTCCGTCGATCGCGTCACACGCTGTATAATACTTCTAGTAAAAATAGTCAATTCTAAAGAAAAATATTATAGATTTAATTTTTAACGTACATTCTAGAAAAGAGCCACGGAAGTAGGTGCCTTTACTTTACATTATGTTCAGTTAACTCGGCGTCATGGGGGCGGAAAAGTGTTACACACTCTGCGGACCCATTTTTAGATATCGATTATTACCATACATTTTCATCCGTTTGAGATCTAAAATGTATGGTATCATACACAGACGTGTCGAACTTTTAACACCTACCTGTGTGGGTGCTGCGGTGACAAAATTCTATAATGCCCCTTTTTAACATACTTCTGCCATCCGATATGATGACGATATATAATAAAATTCACTCGTCATGATTCATATTTTCATATCATGGATCGGATACCCCTGCCAGGATGACCTTGACAGGATAGTGAAAATAAACATTTAAAAATAATATATTTTTTGAAAACAATATTATTAACATCCATTTATTTGATTTTATAGACGATAAATTTTGACTCAGCAAGAGGAGGAATATCACTTGTAACAGAAAAAGGTCTCAAGAGTACGAGTCGACTCTTGGTGCAACGAGCTCGGGGATATGACGCTGGCGTCTACAGCTGTGGGCCCAACAACGCCCCTCCTGCATCTATTCGTGTACATGTTTTGTCTGGTAAGATTGTTTATTAGTATCATGCTAAGGAAAAGTGAGCGGTAAGGGAGGTAGGGGGAGACTCAGTTGATCTTCGAAAACACAGTACTGGAGGCACGTAAAAAGCATGAGGACCCCCGGAGGGCATGTATGAAGAGGTTGATGACAGTGGACGAGGCGAAAGAGGTATGTAGAGACCGTAGCGTTTGGCGCTCCGTGTCCTTTTACTACCCCACTAGGAGTACAGCCTTAAACTAGTTTAGTTTTTAGTTTAACCTATTGATTAAAGACATTATTCAAATGAAATTTTACAACTTAATTTTTATGCTAACTTCATAGATGGATGTTCTTACATGTGCAGTAAAAGCAAAATAGTGAGTGGAACCATTAGAAAGAAGTTTTAATTGGATCTTCGTCATAACTTTAGTGGAGTGGCATATCAGAAGTGCCAGTTCGCAAATACTTGACGTTGAGATATTGAATGAGAAATAATGATAGTAAATTTGATGTTTTTGTACTTTAATAACTAAAAATATTTTTGACTCAAGAAAATATATAATGATCTTAAACAAACACAAAATATGTAAAAATTAAAAAAATATTATATTTTTGATTATAAAATTTATCGTGACAAAATAAATTCTTTTTTCTTTATTTTCATTATAATTTCATTCTAATCACACGTTGTGATGCATTATTACTTTAGAATGAAATTATAATGATTAATGAATAATATATTAAATTTTATTTTACTATCACACATGCTAAGGTTTAATGAAACCACCTTTTTCACCTGAAACAAAATGTTGTTTCAGGTGAACATCCGGCAGCAATGCAACAAGGCAGTTCAAAGTCATGTCTAGATTTTTCAGTTACAATATATTTTACGTTATTAATTTTATACTCCGTTTTCTTCTCAGATCATTTACAATTTGGGACTTAGTTATAATAGATTGATATAAATGCTTCATTAATTGTACGTAACCACTTATTTACACTGATTCTGAATATCTATCTGTGCACACATTATACGATGTTACAATATTTCATAGCATTGAAATATTGTTGAAATATTTTAACTGAATATATTGGTTTTTGTACTTTTAAAGCAAACAAACGACGATGACTTTACAAACGAGTCTGACGGTCGTCAACGTTTGAAATAATGGTATGTAAAATTTAATTAATATGCCGCGGTAAATGGACGTTTTTCACGCACAAAGCTTTAGATATATTCAAAAACAGTGGACGTATTCCTACTTCGAAAAATGTGTCACAATTTTTGATAGGCTAGTATTATGAATTTGATATATCGGCATAATATTAAATTTATGTATAATAATTGTAATATTGATATTCTTATTTATATAAAAATAAAAATATTAAGAATAGTGTAAGGGAGTAAAAACTATGCGTGAAATAATAAAAAAAAAATAATATTTAAATTATTAAGTAATAATTGTAAGTGTTTTCCCTTGTATATATTTAGAATACATTTTTCAATATATTGCCGTTTTCTGCTCCTACTATGGAAATTTCTCAAAAAAGTAAAATAAATTAGTAAGAGTACTTTTAAATTTTTTTAAATGTTTATCTGAAAATTGTCAAAATTGTGAGAATTTTTACTATATTACGAAAAAAAACTAAAAGTTTATTTACAATATTATGATGCTAATACTGTACAATGGAATAGTTCAGAATTTAGTAGGTATGATAATTAAATTAAAAACAAATATATTTATATATATAATGTAAACAATATTATACTTATGACTTTGAATCAGCACAATATGAATGTTATATTAATAACAATATACAATTTACTGTCATAATATCTTAATTTATCTTTTGGTTTTTTACTAAGTTTAAATGATATTTTTTTTATAAGTTTCGCAGTATGATTTGCTGTTTAGTTCAAAATTTGTAGAAGGACTCACTGAGTATTTATTCAAGCCACCTAAAATAAAATATCTTAATAAATAAAAAACGGAAAAAGAAAGAGACTGGAAATAGCGAAATAATGACAGTGCATCGATGTATATTTTTTTACTCTAACGTTCTGTATACGGGCAATGATAAAAAAACATAAGTTGTGAAGTATTATTATTTACTTAAAAATAATTATGTTTACTTTTATAAGTAAACAATGCTCGATTTTAAGATATTGTAATTAGGTATTTGGGGAAATATCTTAACATCGACAGCTGATAATAAATTGGCAAAAAAGGAAAACGCGTTAACGAACTGAGATGAACGAAAGCCGATAAATCACAATCCAATTACTAAGAAGTAATGAGTGGATGAAGAATGTTTTTACAGATATTGTTTTTTAGATTTACTGAAAATGTTACTTTATTTTGTATAAAATATATTGACACGTACATGGCTGTTCTAATGAACGTAGTCCAAATTTCATGTCTGTAGATGCGTAAGTGCAGGCACGAAATGATAACTTGCAATTCAAATAAAGAAAAAAATCCCAAATACCAAAATATATTTGTAGTTCATTTCATAACAAAAGGCGTATGGCATTCAGTATACGTCATTATTAAATTTAAATTTGGTAACTATTATAAGTTGTACTATTCGTTGAACTACAAACCTGAAATTGGTATGGAACCCTTGGTGGACGATTCCGACTCGCACTTGACTGGACCAGACCGACTTGAAGAACTAGAAGAACCCTTTGATTGGTCATGTCCGGTGTTGGTGTATATTATATTTATTCGACGATTTAAAAGTGCTTGTAATAGTCAATTTGAGTAAAGAATATTTTGAATTTGAATTTAAATGGTTCATGTAAATATCAAAGTGGGGAACAGAGTGTCTTAACACTATGTTCCCTCTGCCTATCCTGCTGTATGGGGATACAGCGTGGAACTGATTTATTTTATTAAGTAAATATCAACAAAACTTTTGTATTTTTTGTCAATTTTTTAAAAATGACTGTATAATGTTTACGTTAATGTTTTGTGCCTATAAATAAATTGTACATTTTTTTTGAAGAGAATGTAAATAATTACAAAATAGAACTCTTTTATAAAGTTATTTGAGTTTTCTTTATAACCTCTTCGCTACTATAAGAACATCTCGTGGGATAAGACTTGAGTCATTATGTAAATTTTATTTCACCCCACAGCATTAACAAAGTTATAAGTCAAAAAAAGTAAATAAAAAAGAAAATATAGCTTCCTGGTTATTCTAATAAAAATATCCCTTTTCCTTGTTACACAAGAATGAAATGAATATAAATAATAGTATAGCTAACTTCACCATTTGAACAATATTTAGAAAATATAATGAATATGTATATTATGTACAACATGTCAACGACAAAATTTAAGGTTAATTTAATTCAAAAATATTAAATTTATCTAACATGAAAAAGAAATAGCCGTCTGTCCGTCCGAATCGGTACACATAGAGCGTATACAATGTTTCCTGACCATATTATTTATTTACTATAAAAAAAAACAATGGAATTAATAGCGAAATCGAGAGCACAAAGACTCGAAATTTGGAGGTGCTCGCAAGCGCCGATTGGCGAGATGCAGCTTGTCATCCGCTCTGCCAAATTTTGCTGCGGAGACCGTATCTTAATGTTTAATAACCTTGTAATTTTGGAAGATAGGAATAAAATAAAAACAGATACCTCTACTCGAGTTACTTATTATTTAACAAAAACGTTTGTATGACAAACTAGAATAGTTTCGACCAAACAGGTAAGTCCCAAATCTATAATCAATGTGCTATTTGCTTCATTTTTCATTCAGTTGAAAATTAGTATATATAAATTATTACTTAATGAATAAACATTAATTTGTTTTCTGTCTCAGTAAGATTCCCTTCCTAAAATGTGAGTCTCCAGTCTTCTTAAAATATATAACGGTACGTTAGTAATTAATTACGCGTTGCTTAAGCGAAAATTTTCCTTAATGAGGTTCCAATTAATCTACTTTATAAATTTGCTAATTAATGCTTTAATAATAATGAGGAAAAATATTTATAATTCTGTAACTATTTGTGATTGCGATTTAATTATTTTTATTTATTTTAAAATGAAGCATGAAAAATGTCAAAATAGGACAGGAGTTTGCAAGTAGTGTTATTATTATGAACATTTGTATCCACATTGTAAGAAATGTTCGTAAACTAAACAAAGATTGTTGATAAAAAAATAATTTTGAAAATTGAACAATTAGGTATGCTAAATATGTATGAACAAAATAGGCAACAAGCACAAGCGTAAATTCGACATGTTATTCGGTTCGATTCCCACTCGAGGAAATTAAATATTTAATATTTTAATTTCCTCACTCTGGTAATGATGCAAAGCGCGGCGTTGAGTTCAGCCACTCAACACACAATCCCTACCGGCCGATTCGGCCAGAATTCGGCGGAAAATGGGAAACGGAAGTGTCTTAATGGAATTGGAATGTCTAACCACTAGCTTCCCAGGGTCCCTCTGCCTACGCTGGTATGTTCCGGATACAGCGTGGATCTAAAAAAGGGTATGAACTAATATACCACTTTGGAAGATAAAGGGCGGGGTAGAGTTCCATCACTAAATACGCATAGCCTCAAGAATTGGATGGAAATTGGAAAATGGAGTATCTTAACACTAAGCTGTATGTACCAAATAAGTGCCTTTTTTATTTTCATTAGCTGTGCTTTAAATCTCCTCCGTTTAAAATATCTATAATTTACATACATTAAGTTTTAGACGACGGAATTCAACGTTCAACTTTATCTAACTAGACGAGAGTTAGAGCGTATAATGCAACATTTATACCACTTTTACTTCATTGGTGCGAGATTTTCACATTTTTGAAAAAGATTTTAAAGTCTACCAAATTGAAATTGAATGCCACTGTCCCTTAAATTGCAATGATTCATCGAATTTCATCAATTTATTTTCCATCTAACAATATAACTTATCCCTATACAAATTGAAAAGAAAATATACGTACATTTTGCACTTAAAGTAAGTAAATTTGGTATTATAATAACTATAGCATTCCATCCAATACTATTTTAATTTACACGGGCGAAGCTTGGCATAGCGTAGAAATAAATTCATTTTTTATTCATAGGACAGGGATCCCACGAGACAAAGTACATTTGAATAAAAATAAGAGGACGAACTCATAGATTTTATAGGTCTGTCTTATATTATTGAAGAAGCGGCCCGACCGCGGCTTCGCACACCTGAGCGATTATTTATTCATTTAATATTATTTAATTTTAATCGAAGAAAATTGCTTGATTATTTTTGTATGGTTATACATTTTGATATACACCGCGGCCATATTGAAATAAAAAGTAGTCTCTACGAATTTGAACTTATTATTTAACCCACAACCGTTTACAGTCCCACACTTGTGCCCCTATTTAAAGTAACTTTAAAATATTATAATAAAATGGATACTGTACCACTTATTTTTACAGAGGCATGATTTTAAAGCATATAATTTAATTTTTTCTTTAAAATAATGCGAGATGAAGATTCCTCTCCACAAAACAGTAAATGCAAAGGAATATCAAATAGAAACAGTATTTTAATATACAATAACCTTCAATCCATCCTAAGGAAAAAAGCAATATAACGTATTTGATTTATATAACACTTAAACTTTGCCATACTTAATTACGGACACATAACTACTACACTATTACAATGGAGGAGTTTCTGAAATGTTACACATTGATAAATTAGAGTTCCGCACTCAGTTCTGAAACTTTCGATGCGTAAAAACCTCATGCAAGCTACAGTGTCGAAATAGTTCCTCTATAATCGTATTAAGTATAGTTTCAGATAATTATATACGATTTGTGTATTTTATATACAATTTGAATTGAGGTCGGTCGTGGTGTAGGGGCATGCCCCCTAGACGAAATGAAATATTTACTTAAATTTATATTTCCATTTCTTCGCTCTGGTATCTGTGGTGTCTCAGTTTAGATCTTGGTGTAATATCTATTTGAACTTTTTTGAATTATCATGTTTAATATTGATAAGAGCAACAAAGAAACTAAGACATCTCATCCGTGGCATATTGAATAATACAAAAAAAATCAACTTCAAGCTGTATGGCATCCTTGCATCCTTGTGTTCACGTTGTTGAATTCTGCAGGCATTCTGTGTTGAGTGGCGGATCTCAACGCCGCACTCATCAGAGCGAAGAAATTAAATATTTAATTTCCTCGAGTGGGGATCGAACCCACAATCAGCCGCGTTTACAGTCACAAATTTGTGCCCCTGCACCACGAGCGGCCTCTAATATAATACACTGTTTTCATAATTAGCTTCAGCTAACATTTAGGTTAACTAGAGTAAATATTTCGAGGAATATAAAACACAGTATGAAACCATTCATATTTTAATAATTCTTGAAAAGCAAACAATGGGGAATGGAATTATTATTATTTTTATAACAGGCAGTTCGTGGAAGCGCGCCGTCACGTCCCAAGTAACAACTTTCTTGTCGGTTAGCAGAAATTAATTCGCACAATCAGAAAGCTCGGGCTTATTTTGATTGATTAAAATGTAAAGTGGAATTCTTACGAAAAAATGCGATTAGTTTTATTTTCTTGTTTCTTTCTCTTTTAAACATTTTAAATCAACTGAAACTGAATGAACTGAAATCAACTGAACTTTATACTAGCGGACCCCGCGTCTCCACCCGCTTTTTCTTTGCTTTGCGCTGTACCTAAAGACTTCTTTACTATTTTGTAGAAGTGCCGATATAATTTTACATTATTAGCCGCATCATCAAACATACCTATAAGGTATTTCCCAATCAGAATCCTGAAGTTGGTACAGAACCCACAGTGGGCGAGTCCGACTCGCGCTTGGCTGGTTTTTTCTAAAGTGCACTAAAATAAACATTCGTATATCTCAAGCGGGCGTAGCCGCACGAGAGCCGTTAGTGTTTAATAAGATTGTAAAATTTAGCAAAAAACCCATACTTTAAATGTAACTTACATAAGAAATTGCCCGATTTCGTCCAACAGTTACTAGAGTTTCAAAAGTAAAAATATAAATTTCAAAGGGCTTATAGTGAAACGTAGTCACAGGCTTCTTTTTTCGGGGGTTTCATATAATTTATAGCATTCGTGAATAATCCTCGACTTTGCATTTTAGGCCGAAACATTACTTTTATGAAACAAAGCAATTTATAGTAAGATCGCATTTCACTTTCAATCACTATAATTAATGTTAATAATAATTCAAACATTAACTAATTCTGTAATATATTAGTACAAATGTGTATTTATTGTTATACACAAAAGTCTATTTACTTAGTCTACTGTATTTCTAATATCTGTGACAGGAAGGTGAAAATATGACCGAATGATTATGTTTATAACGACATTATAATTAAGACAAAGTAACTAATTACAGTGAAATAAACATGAGAAAGATTAAATAAATTAAATAAAATAATTATTTTACTGACTCTTGATAAGTAAGATGTAAAGATACATTAGTATACATTATTTGTAGGTTAAAAATGAACCAATTAATACTTATATTTCTAAAATTGTATTATTTAAAGTATATTTTTACATTCCCCATATCATTTAAAAAGTGTAATTAAAAACGACGACATCACAAACTTCTCCGTAAAACGTACTTTCCCATTGGTCCCATTACCACCAAGTTAAGATCTGATGATGAAAACAAAGAAAACCCTGGAATTTTGTAGGTACGTACTAAGTGTCTTAGATAATTTCTTATAATAATCTTATTGAGCGCATTCGTGGCGCAGGGGGGTTCGATTCCCAATCGAGGAAATGAAAACTTTTTTTTTTTTATTTCCGCGCTCTGGTAACAAGCCAAAGTATCGCAAGTTGAGTACTGATGGTACTCCACGAGCAATACCTAAAGATTCCGGAGAAAAGTCGGGAACAGAGACTTTTGTTAATCTTAATGTGAACAGAGTGTCTTAACACTAGGTTCCCAAGCAACAAATAATAACTTGTTTATTACATAAAGATTAGTAAATGAACTGAATAAAACTCGTAATATGTAGCTATTACTTGAAGCGCCGATACATACAATGTCACTGGTATAATTGACGGCTGTCACTCTCCGCCGCCCTCTTTCAATTTTATTATTTGGATTTTTTTGGGTAACAATGCGTAATATGAAATAATAAGGGAATACGGAAATATGTAATTTTAGCTGGCTTTGAGTTTATATGGGTAAGTAATATCTATTGACTATTTATTCAATGTTTATACTCATTTATTAATTTATTTATATTTTATTCCGGATTCTGATTTTATTTCTCTTTGTATCCATTGTATTTATTACATTGCAGTATTCATTATGGCTTCTTATTAAATATGTTTAATTATTAAATATAGGCGCCCAGGGGGGCCAACTATATATGCAATTATAAATTCTTTCACAAGACACTTTTTTGTGAATTGAATACATATACCTATTATTTATTTTATTCTCCAACTTTATGAAATCGGTGTTTGTTCGATCTCTAACTCAATTCTCAATTCTCTAGCTTTATAACAATTATTAGAGTTCTAAAAGTAAAAATGAAGAAATAATGAAATAAAAATACAGTGTATTACTAAAATGAAGAGGATAGACACTGATAACACTGAAAAATGCACTTAATGCTTATATTAAAAGGAATTAGATAAAAAAGGAACAAAAAAATGAACTTATTGATAAGACTGCAGAAACGGAGCGTTTTAACACTGGGTTCCCTCTGCGGGATACAGTGCGACGCTTTATGATCATTGCGTATCCCTTTTTAAAGTAAAATTTAATTTGTGATTACTCCAGATATTGATATACATTTTACTAAAAGCTTATATTTTACATATGTAATATGTTAGGTTTTTATTTCACTCTTTTTATTTTTTATCGCTTCAATTTTTGCGGTTTCTCGGAGCTCGGAGGTCGACTCGCTTGCAAATCACGTAATTTGTCATGCCCACTGGACTTTATGTTCCGTAATATTTTTTCTATTTTGCAATATATCTTTTCGCTGGGAATTAGTTCAAACGTTAAAAAATGTTAAAATATCGAAATAGCTCTCCTATTTTTTGGGCAAAACGAATAAATTTAACACGTGCACTTTCAGTAAGTAGGCCTAATGTTTGTAGACACCACTCTCATTATCCGAATAATCATAAGTATTAATGCTAAATGTTGACATGTATAAGATATAACAATAGACGTTATTACTAATGTTCGCGACAACGCGTCGTAGTCGTCGTAGAATATGGTGTGACACACATAGGAAACACAAATGATAAGCACAATACATACCTATATTATAACTTCGAAAGTAACTCTGTCTGTCTGTCTTTTACGCAATCAGGGCCAAACCGCTAATTTAATTGAGATAAAATGCTCATATAGAGATACTTGAGGGTCTCGGGATGAACATAGGATACTTTTTTTCTCATATTTGTAATATTTTCGATATATACCAATATATTAAAATATTTATTAAGTTGACATGCAATTTATCCACCATGTTGATAACAACCGTCGCTATGCGACCGTTTCTAAGCAATGATTTGCAAAGTTTGTTGTAAGAAAACAAACGTCACCCAAAATGAGCTTGCTTAACGCATCTCTCTATTGAAAACTGAAAATAATTTCATAACTACATTAAACAAATATTCGTATAGTTCAAGCGGGCGTAGCCGCGTGCACTAGTATATATATACACTACGGACGCGGCTACGCCCGCTTGAACTATACGATTATTTATTAAATATATATAATACTAGTATATACTAGTGGGATGCATATATATATATATGCATCCCATTAAGCAGGATTGTCACATCTCATGCAACATGCTCTATGAATCCTATTAGATTATTAGATCATTCGTCTTGCATTGAGACAGAGACATCAAACTCTTAGAATCCCTATTATTTATTGTCATTTAATTTTCATAGCTCTAGCAAGACTGTTCGCGGTGTTCAATTCGATATTTGCGCGTCGCAATGTCTCGGCATATTAATTAAAGAAATATTTGGATAGAATAAACAAAATGAATACATTATGTATTTCTTTATTAATACCTCGAAAGGAAGGTGACAACGTTAAAAAACTATTATTCGTTGTATCATAAAAAATAATAATAATAACTTCAGCTTTACTTTCATACAACTCTCTGATGAATTAAAAAGTAATTTAAATAACGTGACTTCAATAATACTCGTATTAAAATTCACAACAAAGTGAACAATATCAGAAACCGTGCAAATAAAGCCAGAATAAAAAAAAGCAAAATGTTCATAAATTCCAACAAATTAACAAACATAATAGCGGTTTCCATCCCAATACACCTTAAATTTTCAAAGAGGCTAAAAGGAAATATTGTTTAATTGAAAATTGTTAAATCAAAAGTAGAACGGCTCATAAACATTTTCACTCGAACTTCTGAAATATTTCTAGGCGAAATAACAATATGAAAATTGTAATTGTTTATTCGGAAAAAAAATCAGTTTAAAATACACATAAATACATAATTATGTAAATCTCATATGACTATCCCAAATATAACTAACTATAAAGGTAAAGATACAATTAGTATCTATGTAAGTTTACTGTGAAAATAATTTGAGCAATAAATATATATAAATGATAGAATTGACTTTAATCTTAATTTAGCGCAGATTTACTGTTGTACAAATGACCTGATAAAGGCCTAAGGCAAGAAGCTAAAATCAATGAAAGCATTTAATTTAGACGTCTCACTCGATCCCAAACCATAAATTTTCCTTGACTGTGACTCTAATAAAATTTAACTGTAACGTGGGCATATATAACCCTTTTTATCTCTTCATAAGGGATCAATAGACCATTTGTAAAGGAAATTAGTCGTGAGTTAATTCCGAAAGCGTAGTCGAATAGTTCTTGAAAGGAGGCTAGAGTAATCAAGAAGATAAGGCTATCTACATATAATTTTGTAAAATACCTGAGGGGAATTTTGTTAAAGATAGTGAATACGCTTTCACGGCAACCACACAATGCCTTTACGTAAAACAGAATTGTGGTTTCCATCCTGCTGTACTAAATGTATAATTGTTACTTTCTTTTAAAATTTTACAGTATTTTTTTTATTGTTTAAATGTTATTTTGTAAATATTCTACGGGTTGTTAGTTCTTCGATATTCTAGGTATATTTGATAGTGAAATAGATTTGAGTGTATTAAAATACGGTATATAAGGTTTTTATAAAATTCTACAGCAGTTGGAAAACTCTGTGTCTTCCTTTATATACTTAGGGATGTTGAGAAAAAAAAATCAATGAATTTTCTACAAAGCAGTAATGTGCTACACATTACTGCTTCCATTGTAGATAGAAAATGTCCACAAATAGTCATGTAAGCGATACAATATTTTCTATATTAATAATATTTTCTATTATTTATTTGAAGCTAAGAACTAAATTAAACTAGAAATGGTGACATTTGCAATGCATTTAGTTAACGAAATGAACGATAAGTTAGTTTTAATTAAAAAACACTATGAAAATCGCAAATAAAATAAAACATTAAATAAGATAAGCGCTACTTTTGTAAATATTTAATGTATTTTTTTTATCATGGGGAATAATTGATAGAAATTGTGAAGATAGAGTACTATCTTGTTTCGTAATGTACGCCTTCTTTTTATTCCTATAATGCTGCATACATAATTCTAACTAGAAAAATATTTTAGTTATCTTGTTATTCAACTAGAAATAGTTTTTAGCTGATAACGATAAACATTGTTGTATAAAAGTATATTTACAGTAACATAAAACATTATAGTACTACCTACATAGAATTAACTTATATCTTAAATTCTCTATTTTATATCTTAAAAAATGCAAGGTATTATTTTATTTGAACAGTATACTGTTTTAGAACTTACTTATTAGAAAGTACTGTGTCTATTAATGAATTTTGTCTAGTATGTCTGGAACATTTAAAAAAATAACTGATACTAAATAAATTGCTTTTATTTAATAAGAAAAGGTTGGGTCACTCAATTACGCAATCTAAATTAAGCCTTTCAACTTCAAGGTGGCGAATTCGTTGAAATTCTACCGAGAGCCATTAAATATTAAAATCTGAAAATAATCAAATTTTCATATAATTGATTTTGAGACTGTTACTCAACTTGAAATATGATGATACAACTTTATAGGCTATGAATATTATCAAAAAATCAACTAAGCATTGCAACCATATATTTAGGCATAAATAATCCGCGAAAATTTACAACTTACCTTAGTTAAACATCTTAAGCGTTAGCAACATTCATCTTACCTTTTTTCATTTCCTTTTATTTTTGGTAATATCTTGAGCTTTTATTATTTACCGTTTTATAAATCATCTTGGTTTACGATTTGTTTGAATAAATTACTTTTTGATAATATAGATTTTTTTCCAAAGTTTTTTTATCAATATAGATAAATTGTATGTAATATGGATATATTGTATATGTAGTTTGAGGCAATCATGACTCATGGATACAAGCGTGTTAATGTAAATGCAACATGTTTTGGGTTCGATTCCCATTCGGAGGAATGAATTATTATTTATTAATATATTAATTTCCTCGCTCTGTTAACACGGTACGGCGGGAATATGTGAGATACAGGTTAAAGCTGAAAAAAACATGATAAAACCTCCCTCTAGTAACGAAAGTAAAGCGAGGCGTTGATTTCAGCCACTCAACTTACTTACTGCCAGTAGCTCTAAAAAGTCAAGTAATATATAAAAAGACAGAGAAAGAGAGCAAACTAGTTTTACCTCATCACCACTTCTCGCATTAGCCACGTTGACAATTATCTCTTATCGTTCGATATATCGAATATCAATCGTTGTATTGACAAAATTGTCGAAAAAAAATATCGTTATTTAATACAACAATAAATAATAAAAATATTAATTTTTATCTACTATTTCTTATGGTATTAAATAATGCATTAAAAATAATCAAAACCCCCAAAATTTGTCCAACCCCATAACTTACCTACCAAAATTGATAAGATCTCTTTGTGTCAAGAATTTAATGCCCATAAACTACGCAAAGAATGCTTCAGCGAAAAGCCCGATCTTACGGAGGTTAATAATGCAGGTCGTTTTCATTAGACCTTCGCATATTTTATTTCGACCTGCCAACGACGCTACGCAAATTGGGAGTAACGCCTTAAAATCTCATTAGTCTTATACATGATGATTTAGGGTAGTCATTTTGCAAGGTGGTCTAATTAAAGTAACCGAAATACGTTTTGGTATTCAAAATATGTAAGATTTTAAATAATAACCCCCAAAGTATATTATGTTTCACATAATACGATAAAAAAAATAAAGGGAGCTTAATACTTTTGTAAAAGTTTTGAATTATAATATCAAACTTTATATCTATAAGTATATTGTAAATCATTGCAGTCTGTAAAAGGATGATACATATGAGAAAATCTATTATTGGTGTCATTTATCAATGTAATAGAAACCAAAACAATAATTTTTAAAGGTTTTTTCCGTTTCTCTGTGTATTTGTGAACGCTAATCTCAAAAACGGCTTAACCGGTTTAAATACAATTTTCACTATTGTATTTTAGTTAACACTTTAATATTTGTCCAATTAACTGTTTGTCCTTCTATATCTATGTTATAATTGTAAATCCATTCGTCTTGTACCATATGTAGTATGTGTCAGCCATAAAACTAAAAGTTATTATAACTTACATAATATATTATATTAAAAAGGATAGGCAGAGGGAACCTAGGGTTAATACACTTCATTCCCCACTTGCCACCGAATTTGCTATTGCCACACCAGAGCGAAGAAATGAAAATATACATTTAAATAAATATTTCATTTCCTCGAATAGGAATTGAACCCACAAACAGTGGCGTTCACAGTCACACTGTGTGCCCCTGCGCCGCGACCAGCCTCACATATATTATATGAACTTTTATTAAAAGAGTAATAAAGTATTTAATTTTTAATTTATATATATATGTTAGAATTTCCATACAATAAAATTCAAATGTAGCTATAATCTTAATAATTTTGTGCCAAAAGCTAACCATCCAGTGAGATAATAAACTTTATTTTACGTACATTGGCTTATCATAGGGAATTCACTTTCACATCACGTCCCTTCGAGTTTCACGTCAGCTCAAATGATTTCATGCAAATATACTCGTGGCTCGTCTAAATTAGATTTGACGTCATTAATTTGGGTACGGACAGTAGTTAAAGTTATTACAGCAATAATCATTTTAAATTTAACTCTATATTGCGTTTACTGGCAATTTAAGATTCAACATTTATTTGTATACAACCAATAATATTTCTATACCTACCGACAAAATTTTAAAAAATTAAACTAAGAGCTGTTTCGAGAATAAGTGATATAATAAATTGGTTTTAATGAAAACTTTTGTTAAGAAGAGTCTTCACAATAGTGTTCTTTTTTTCAGATTTACGTTGTTTCACATATAGGAGGAAAGGCAGAAAGAACCTAGTGTCAAGAAATTTAATTTTCCGTTTTCGCTTGAATTCATGTTTAGTACAAAAGGTATCTATAAACAATATTTTTTTATTATTTTCTTTTTTAAAGTATGTAATAAAATATTATCTTGCAATAAACAAGTTACAATATAATAACACAATAAGCTTTAACAATAGGATTTGCTGGGTACAGTAACTTTCTCTAAGTCAATTTACAAAACGAATTCCAGCTCAACACACGGACACCTCAAAAATCTCATTAAAACTTCTAGAGTTCAACCATTGCGTTGTTGGACTTTGTCATACAAGTCTATGTGGAACTTTTATAATGTTTAAAATAGTTACGACTGGCGCTCATTTCTCTTTACAGATTTAGTGTAAATATATTTAGTTTATCTATCTACGAGTTCATATCTCGAAAATATTTTCTAAGCCAAGTTTAACATTTATTTTTTAAGCAAATTCAAGACTTAGACACGAGTGCTAGCTAATAGCTTAAAGTAATTTGGAATTGATTCGTCTAATTTGTCTAAATTTAAGCATAAGTATTTTTGTTTTCTTAATTATAAAATAAATTATTTATTTAAAAAGCTAACAATATGTTCAGTGATTCCTTAAGCCTCCTTTCAGTTCTATCATCAGGTCGTCGGTCGTCGTCACTAGAAGTAACATGTAAAATACGAGTATGTCAAGTCTCATATTACCATACTAGTATGTAGCGACGAATATGCTCAGGCTAATACTTGCAAAATCTATTTCGTAGCACTCTACACGGACATGGTTTCTTTTTTATTTAGAAGTCTTCGTATTTAGTTTACCTTTGACAAGTCAGTCGTGTGAAAGGAAAATTTGAATTATAGAAGACTTTAGCATAGATTACAGCTGTACATAGACAGTGTACATGTGACGACGACTTAAAGCGCGGCGCATCTTTTGCTTAGCTTAAGCCGGTTTATACTGGTTTTTGACGAAACTATACTTCTTATACTGATATAAACGTATTAAGTTTTAATATTTAATTTATTAAAAGTGAAAGATAAAGTTAGGACGAGGTACAAAATTGAAAAACAATGCCACAACGCCTGTTGATTATATAACGAAACAGAGATAAGATACATAAGAGTAAAAAATAATTTTAGAGAATCTCCAATATGCGTAACTTAAAGGCTTAGACTTCAAAGCCTTTAAAAATTTATAGCCTTCACAAATAAGCCTGTGCTCAACTTTTTTCGGAAAACATTTTAGATTCACAACAAGACGTTCTTATACGCATTAAGGTACTTTACGCTTTTGACGTGTTTCTTCATATTTGCTACTTACTTTACATTCAAGCACTTTTGTAAAAAGATAGACTCTCAATAACAGTTAAAGTTAAACTTTTTGCTGATAGAATAGGGATATTAAAGGAAAAATAAATAATAGCTTATTTATATTATAAACATATTTTGCAAACAATTATGAGAAGAGAACATTTCTGTAAATATAACATGTAAATTTTCTAGTTTAAGCTATAAAATGATACTTGAATAAATATAATTTTATGCTATATTAAATTAATAGAAATAGCTTATATTAAAATTCTAATTCCTAATAAAAGACAACTAAATAAAACTGTTCCACAGTTTTGAGTTTGGGCATCCCGGCACGAGCCAGTATGAATTATTATATGGGCCCGTAATAATTAGGTTGAAAGTGAGTTAAGCAAGGACAAAGGTTAAATAGGGAATTATATATAAAATAGTAATAGTATGAGGCTAGTCGTCGCCCAAGGGCAAAGTGTGAACGAGACTGGTAGTGTGTTCGATCCCCACTCGAAAATCTCGAAAAGACATAAAAAGGTATCTAAAGTACTCGTAAGAATATTGCATTAAACAAGTAGACTAAACGTTTTCATTCCATTTATATTCGCTAGCTTTGTTAAATAAGATGTCTTCCTCCCATTCTTCCATTGTTTAAGTATTCTAACAACTAATAAGATTTTATGAGTTTTCGTATCTGACATGGTCGTCTTCAATAACGACCGCTTCGCTCCCTGAGGGATGAATAGGCTGCATTCTCGGAGGAAATTAGTGGTTAGGTAATTCCAATGGCGTACCCTGATGTAGGTTTCGGAGCAAATAGTTAGTTTTTCTAGATGTGTTTTCAATTATTTTGCAATAATTATTTGTATTTATAAGACTTAAATTTATATTTTAATTTTTTTATAAGGATTCATTTTATAATTATTAGTTTTTTTTTAAAGTACAATTACTTGTATACAAAAAGTGAGTGTATTATTCCTTCTTGATCAATTTTTTTAAGCTTTCTTGTATAATTAATAATTTCTCTAATTTGGAAATTGTTTGTAGACTAACAAAACATATTTGCTAGAAACTACTGCTAATATTTGTAAGCAAACTATGTACTGTGGATTTTAGCAAAGTATTATGGATTATTAAATTCTCAACTTCTCAGTTCTCAGTAGATCGAAATATTTACTTTATTTTAGCAATTAAATGAAATTACTTTTATTGCTTTTGCGGTCCATAATAATATGTATGTACATTTATGTACATATACACAAACTTGCTTGTTTCTTTAGCTTACATATATTTAATATTTTAATATCCTTGATCCGGTAAGGAGACAAAGCGTGGTGTTGAACTTCGCCACTCAACACGCAAAGCCTTCAGAATTCAGTGGTAAGAGGGGAACGGATATGTCTTAACTCTGCTATGTGCGAGATACAGCGCGAAGCTAAAATACGTGACACAGGTTTTTTATAGTGACATATCTAGTAAAGTAACGTTATCAACCGACGTTTGTCGTATACCCAACCATAGTACAGTCACCACCATAGAATTGAGGTTTGGAACACACCTCCGGGACCAGGAGTTGCTTATTCATGGGATACGCTTTTGTTATAGCTACACATTCTGTTATAGCTACACACTTGTACTGTACGGTTAGCCGAATTACCTGTATTTACTAAATGTAACTACCTGTATTTATTGTACTGTATTAATGTTTACCTGTATGATAATTCAATGTATACCACATTGAATTATCATACAGGTAAACAAAGTTAAGAATAAATACAGTTAAGAAAAAATTAAGTCATTATAAAATATGTAAAAATTACTTATTCAGAAAACGTATAAAAATTTGAACATAGCGGGACTTGAACTCGCGTCTCCTGAAAACCGACCAGGCGCTCTGACCACTAGACGTTCTCATCAAGCTACGTCAATATTTATTATAAACGTCTCTTAAATAAATATTTTTCTTTCCTAAGTGTCGAATAACACTTTAAAATTGTTAAAAATATGTATTTTATTTTTATTAAGAAGGTCGGGCTCTCACAGGGTTTTGAATCAATATGAAAATCACTAAATACTTGTATTGAATAAAGTAAATAGGAAATTGACAACAACATAATGCCTTCCTGGCAAAATAAGGGATTGTTTAACTAGTTTTGCATATATAATGGCCATAAGCCTAGCACTGAAGGCATAAGGCAAGACAAGGCTTATATGGCTTTATGCTAGGCACAAACATACATATAGTAATGACACCAGGCTTAAGTGACAAATCTGATTATAGGCAATATTACTTTTGTCAGTCATAGATTTTGTTTCGCATATATGAGGGGAGGCTGTGAGAACCTGGATATATATATACCAGATCATATATAACGAGACTTTTTTATATGATTTGCACTAAATTAAGATAAATGATAAACGGAATAATGTATTTCACCACTAAGTTTTCTAAGTTCATTGCTTAAAATTCGGAGGATACCTGGAAATAAAGAAATATTTAGAAAATAGTTAAAGTTATAGAACCAAACAGTAAGCTTTGTAGTATAATAAAAACCCAAATTCACGATGGAAATAAATTAATCTTTCACTAAAACATACCACACATTCACCTTTCGCCACTTTCCGAGGTAACTTCTCAATTATATCTGGGATACGAAATCTGCATAATACTTACTAAAAGTATAAACTAAAAGAGAATTCAACCATTGATAAAGAATCAAGCTTTCTAACTATTACTACAAAGACCAGATCTTTACCAAATGATAAATATCTAATTTTCAAGTTAACTATTACTTAAAATTAAATTATAAAGCAAGTAACTTTATTTCATTGCCAAAATAGTTGAAATTAACAAAGGATACTATTTCCGACAATTCAATTCAAGAAAGTAAGGTAACAAAGTTCGATTCGGCTTTACTGGAAGTAGCGCCACAAGCACGCTTTGCTAGATGGTACAGTTGCAATGGAATTAGAGTAATAAATAGTTACACTTTGATAGTTGAGCTTGCGCTTGTTATATTTTGTAAGGCCTTTTTTTTCTTTTTTTTTGTGAATTTCATACAAATTGGATAAAAAACAGTGTTTCTAACTAGAAATACAGACTTAGAGTTTAAAGTCTATCTCTATCTAAGTTTGTGCATCTATATATAGCATTGAAATCGGTCAAACGTAAGTATTAAATATCGATATTTTATTGAAATTGCCTAATGTCACGTTATGATGTTAAACTGACTAATAATAAATAAATTATATTTCTCCGTATCTTGCAAATCTAAGTGGAAAGGATACGTGATTTTAAAAATCAAGTACTAATATGCCTTATTTACAACGTTTTTAATCTAAAACTCATACTTTCTTTGTTAGTGTAATAATATAGTAAAGTATGTACATTTTGATGATATGAGTTCAGAGCTAGCACTTCCTAAGATTTACTGACTAATTTAGTGCTAAGATCTGAATGTAGGTCAGCCACCAGCTATCTTGAGGCTTGCAAATGATTCATTAGTGACGCACATACGATGTGCCTTATCTTGCCATACGAAAGCAGTCCCGAAGGCGGCACTTGAGATTTACGACATATTCTAACTTCTCTGTCGACGCCTGAAAAATATACAATTAACTTTATATTATATAAAATAAAAGCCGATTGAATAATTAATATAAAATTAGTACATATTATATATTTATTAA
This sequence comes from Heliconius nattereri, assembly GCA_013403645.1. Classification (NCBI taxonomy): domain Eukaryota; kingdom Metazoa; phylum Arthropoda; class Insecta; order Lepidoptera; family Nymphalidae; genus Heliconius; species Heliconius nattereri. Next base: position 8,880,484 of record JAAIXI010000248.1, on the reverse strand, counting down.
GAAACGTGGCAAAGCGCGGTGTTAAGTTCCGCCACTCAACACGCAATGCTTCGAGAATTCGGCAGAATGTGCGGAACGATACTGTAACGTTTATTACACGTGTTAACCAAAATTATTTACTTTGATTATTTTAATGAAATTTAAGATAAATTCCAATGAACAGCGAGCAACTTTGAATACAACTGAAATTTTATATCTCTGTAAGATTTCTCGAAATAATCACCAAAATAATTTCAAAGTAAGATCATTTTATTAGGCTTTGTGATGAAATATTATATTTTATTTTTTTGTTTGAAAATACTTTTTATATGTTGGCCTTTATATTTGAGATTATTATATAAAAAGTATATACCTAATGTTTATTACCTAACATAGAGTGCTCTTTACATTCAAGCTAAGCTAATGGAACGTGTACTATGTGTACTTTCCGCCCATTTAAAATATATTCCATACTGGATCGCAGAGGGACAAGCGTGTGACTGTAAAGGCAAACAGGTTGTATATTCGATTCCCACTCAAGGAGAGGAAGGTATTTTCAAATTATTTCTATGCCTTGTTAGTATAAATTACACCATGGACAACGGAATTGTAATGAATATTAGATTCTGATGTCTATTTAATAATTTTATTATTCATAAACGACATCATCAGGTGTTTTCAGGAGGAGCTAAGTACATATTATATATATTTTTTACTGAAATTGCCTTTATGGTGGCCATAATATGTGAACAAAAAGTCGTAAACATATTTCATATTCCTAATGGTTCACAATTTGGAAGCTTTAGAATTAGTCTGCTTTTGTTATATCGTTCGTAATGGATGAATCATATATATATTACAATATTTTGTACTAGTATACAATCTTTGGGTTAAATTGCTATTTATGTATTTTTTTAGTTTAATTTTTAGTCTAACCTTAACGTTTAGATGAAATCGCCTTTCAACTATCGATTTGTTTATTTTATTCACTGGTATTCATGTAAATTAGTTAAAAAACATTTATTTTATAGGATAGTCATTAAAGATGTTATATGAAGTCATAAAACTAGCTCGTATCGAGGCTATTATTTTATGGGCTTGTAAATGGTGATCGGCGTGGATGAGATACTGTTGCTCGGCAGGAGATTGCAAATAAATTTGGGATAATCTCATAGAAATACGAAGGTTATTTCTTTCTACAGTTTCCCTGTTGAAATAGAATTATATTTTCCGTGAATTTGTTAAAGCAATTATAGGTCACTCATTTCCTTTCTGTGCAGGTAAATAAATGTCTTCTTCATTATTCTTATTTTCTTCTAGAAAGAGCTAAGAGTATATATATATATATATTATATTTTATATAATAAAAATATAATTTTTTTTGTCATTTATTTACTTTGGATAAACAAATATGACACATATTTGTACTGAAAATTTTTCAACTGGTGGACGTGAATAGAATAATGCTCTACACTTTCTAGTCCAATGTAACATATTGAGATAACATATGCGTTGTATTAAACAACAACGACGTGACAAATTATATAATTTTCTACGAGACAAACTCAAAGCGACCGCAGATATGAAACTATAGTAAAATAGAATATATGAGAAAGTCAGTCTATATTCATATTACATGGCGAAAAGCTGGAGCTAAATTAGATGATGAATAAAGAAATGTTTACCTTAAATATTGTATTTTGTGACAAACAGAGAAAACGCAGTTAAAAATCGAAAAAATATATTTGTTATTAGGATGGTGAAAATATACGCTCCATTCTGTCTGGCCAGATTAAAGAAACGATTTGAAATATGAATATTACCCTGATTGGGATTTGCATCTATAATAATTCACTCTTGTAAAGGTACAGTAAATTTTCATAACTATATAAAAATAACTATGTTATAAATTAATTTTTAACAAAAAGAAACACTGACTTCTAACAACGAACTAAAAAGTGTCTAAAAATAATTTTACAAAGATTTTATAATTTTGAAGTCTAGGAGTATTGTCTACCCTGCTACATGCGGGTTACAGCGTGAAGCTGAAAAAATCTGAATCTGAATCTTTTTAAGCTCGGGGGTGAATGTGTTAGTGGAATGGTTTTCTGTTCATATTGAAACTATGAACTTTGTTTTTGCCCGGAGCAAAGTGACACTTAAGTGACATGTTAATGGAAGTTACAACTTTAGACGAAGTGATATTACAATGAACGAGAATATAACAATAATGCTCAATAGAATATATATTTATTATGTCCTTATTATTATAAGGTGTGCTGTATTTGTATGCGATCGGTTTAATATTAAATTCAATTACAGGTAAAGATAACATTTAAATTAAAATCTGGTAATATGTAACCGTCACGACGGCCTTAAATATTTAAAGATATACTTTCGAATAAAAGTAACTAATTAATTTAACCCAAGCTTTGCAATTTAAGTTAATTTATACAAATAATTAATTTACAAAATTAATTATAGACATTTCTATTTTATGAACAAATATTACGACAATATATAAAATAATATTTTTGTCATACTTATATTAAAAAAAATGTTTTGATTATAAGATTAATAGGTTTATTAAATAAGCAACAAAAAGATAAAAGTGACTTACCCTACTGAATGATGTATAATAAATACTCTGTTATTATTTCACAGTTTAAAATTAATGTCGATGTCATATTATTAAACATATTCATCAATAAACTGTATATATGGTGTCCATCGTTATCAACTATTTTTATTTTCTCCTCATTTTCTTCAAATTTTTAATATGTAAATGTCTGAAAATATATCATCCAGACACAGTTACAATTGTAACTGTACGAGGGTACTTTTTACATATAGGATTTTGATATATAGGACTTTTTACATATAGGAGTTTTTGAGTTGACAATTGAAAACTTGATGAATTAAGTATTGTATCCCTAGGATCTCTTTACCTAGTTTAATAAGAAAGATATCGAAATAAAGATGAAATGAAGTTTATATCTAAAAAATTAATCGACAGCATTAGTTTTTACAACTTCTATACTGTCCTACCATAACTTAAGGCCAAATAAATCGTCCTCCTTATCCTTTATTCCAACAATAGTGGTGTGCAGATATCTATGGAAGCCCTCCTGTGATTAACGAGATACCATTAGTCACTGGACAAAGAGTCTTGAAGAAATAGAAAAATGACTATAGTTATAGTCTTACTGAAGAGATAGTGGTACTTTACTTTTTTGTAAATTTTCCATATTGTTCTTGATAGGCATTAATTATATCACGTGGTCATTGTAGATCTCTATATATAAATTTAGGTTCTTAGGCAAATTAAATGTCAAAACGCTATGAAGAAATTATTAGAAACTAGCGACCCGCTCGCGGCTTTGCCCGCCTTAACTACTGTATTATTCATATAATNCCTATGTTCATCCCGGTACCCTCAAGTATCTCTATATGAGTATTTTATCACAATTAAATTAGCGGTTTGGGCCTGATTGCGTAAAAGACAGACAGACAGACAGACAGAGTTACTTTCGAATTTATAATATAGGTATGGATACATACATAGTATGTATGTCACGTCACTAGCAGTCGATTTATTCTTTCACTTTGTATGAATAATATTTTGGCAATAATAAAAATAAAAATCATGAAATGAAAATAATAATTCTATGTCTAAACTGTTGACGAATCTTGATAACTTTTTTAAGTATGGGTTGGAAATATATTACCCTAAATGCTGCTCTCGTAAAAGGAGAAAATATGAGGCGTTATAATTTTTACAGTGGATTATGGATAGCACTGTAGGTTTTATTTCAAAGAGTGGAGAATTGGAGATTTCTATCGCAATGGGTAATGTATTGGACTACTCAAATGGGCACTGTTTAATTAACAAACTTCATTTCGGAACTTGAGCTACTTATTTCATTCTTATTTTCAAGTCTTCTGAGATTTCCCATTCGTTTTCCCGTCACGTCCATCGGAGTGCGAGAGTCGTGTCGAGTGAAATTAATTCATGCAAATGTGCCTGCGCCTTGTCTAAAACAGTTTTAATTTTGTCATTGACATAATTATTTGACCCTCAGCAGCTTAATTTTTTATCCGACTTTCGTTTGACCAGCTGTCGAGATAATTCTCGTTAAAGTCTATTGCTTCTTTTATCTGTTCTTTTTTTTCTATTTAAAGTTACTTTCTATCAACTCTGGCCTATTTCAAATCTATACTAATGTTATAAAACTGTTCAGTTCATAACAATAGAACGAGCTAATCTCAGAAAATACTGGTTCAAATTAAAAAAATATTTAAAAAATAAAAATTAATCTCTCTTTTTTTTTCTTTTGAATTTTCATTTATCAAGAAGTCTATAGGCGTAAATCGAATACGTAAATACATCATCTAAATCGAATCGATGTATACTACCGGCCTACCTACGGACAAAGTTACCTCCCGCACTTAGAATATGTTTTAGTTGTTTCACTAGTAGGTAATGATATAAAATTCAATGTACACTTTTATGTTCTACGACGGGTTGTATTAGAACGTGAATAAGAAATCAGAATCAAAAGCAAATTGAGGCCAGTGAAGCACAATCGTACGACTTGCGGTTTCGGGTTCCATTCGCACTCGAGGGAATGGAATATTTACATTTCCTCGCCCTGGTAAAGAGGCACGCAATACCAGAATTCAGCGAAAAATGGGGAACGGAGTGTCTGAACGCTAGATTTCCAAGTTCGCTGCTTTGTGCGGGATACAGCGTGAAGCTAAAAATAATAATATCGGAAATAATAATATCGCTATAAGGAATAATAATAATATTGGAATAATATCCTCATTTCATTAAATATCAGGCGGCTTGACAAAAGGCTACAATCATTCTTTAGGATAATGAATATTCCTTAAAATGGTATTCGACCTCACAATTTTTATATAAGTAATTAATAAGAAGCTAATGTATACTAATGTACATTATTTGTATAAAATCTAAAGTTGTAAACCACATATAAAAAAAACAAGTGCAATTTTATGTTGCATAGTAGGTACATTTGTATACTAGCTACAAAACAACGGTTGATTATAACGCTATGGCGACCTACTTCGTGTAAAACTTTAAGTTACTTAGCAGCAAATGTACTAACTCAACGCAAACGAGAATAACACAAGAATGAAATTAGTTTAATATAAAAGTTTTCAAGAAAATAACCAACAAGTTAGTATTTTTATGTATTTATGTATTTAGATCTAAACTGTGATACTGTGAGCCCCTGTAGATCGGTATATGTATTTAGATCTTTAACTAAATTGATAAAATAAGAAATCAATCTAGATTGATTCTAGTAAATAACTAGTACTAACTAATTCTAGTAAATAACGAATGATTACCCTTTTTGCACCAATCAGTCTTTTTAACGCAGTGGCACAAGCATGTCACTGTAAACGCGACCGCTGTGGGTCTGATTCTCACTCGGGGGCACGAATTATTTAATATTTTTCTTTTTTTGCTGTGATAAGAAAGCAAAGCGCAGCGTTGAGTTCCGCCACTCAACATGCAATGACTCGTAAATTGAGCGGAAAGTGGGGAACAATAGGTTTCCTCTGCCTTCTCTGCTGTGCGGCATACAAGTTTAAAGTAAAAAATATGTACGTATATAATGTATGTATGTAACCTTGCTGAAACCTTATTGAAAATATCTTATAATATTTGTCCTGTTTGCAATACGAATTTGCTGAATCTTAATAAAAATATATGAAATACTTGTGTATGTAATTTTCTTGATTTATTTTACACACCTATATAATATTTAACCATTCAAAATGCACGAGGCTATTGTAAAACAAGCTATCGGAATAAAAGCATTATATGTAACTAGCGGACGCGCGCAGCTTCGCCTGCTTATTGCTTAGGGGTGAATTCTAAAAAACCATGAAACACGTGTTCAATTAAATATTTTTAAGAGTCTGAATTTCAAATTTTATAAAAATCGGTGTCGATTTAGTTTTTTCAATACAAACTTTCAACCCCTATTTCACCCCTTTAGGGTTAAAATTTTTCAGAATCCCTTTTTAGTGGATGTCCAAATTACGAAAGTAAACATCTGTCTCTGTCTGTTTCTACCATCAGCGGTTACGGCTGTGCGTGCGTCTTACCTCAGTCAGTGAGGACAAGTCCTTCTCATCATCATCATCATTATATAATATATATATTATTAAAAAAAACCGTTGTCCCAAATTATTATATGTACCAAATGAAAATTTTATATGAGAAATTTACGAAAGCAGCTGCTGGCAAATTTATCCTTTGCTGCGGTCAGACCTCCTTTAAAATGTTTTACCAAGAAATATTTCAACATTGTCGCGGTAAAGTTTGTTGTTTTGCGGTCCTAGATTTAATTAGGAGGAGCTAGTGCTTCCATTTATTAAACACTAGCAAAGTTTTTTGACTCTTTTACCTTATTTTCGTTCTAACCTTTGAATAAAGATGACAGATTTTAGAAAATTGTTATACAAATATTATGCAATTGCTTTAGAATAAATCATCAATCATCATTGGGCTCTTTATATTCCGTATATTTTAAAGAAAAAAGGAACCCTTATAAGATCACTCTGTTGACCGTCTGTGTGTCCGTCTGTCGGTAGTGTGACATACAGGCTTATCATAAAAACCCAGTGGTTGAATTTTAATGTCGATTTCCGACCAGAACTTTATGCAACACTACAGATGCCTACTAGATTTAGGATATAAAATACAATATTGCTACCAGATTATAAATTAAAACACCTCTTCTTTGATGTCTTTGATAAGTCTCTGTTCTGTACAATACTTTTTTTGCTATTTTTTTTGTCATAATCTATGGAGGAATTGAACAGATTATTTTATTTACAAAAAAAAAATTAAGATTAAAATAAATTATTATCATACAAAGTATTACTGGCCAACAGCTTGCGTTGCGTGTTTTTTTCAAATACGGGCGATGTGATAAGAACTCCCCAGGAGGCCGAACCCTACCTGAACTGTTATGTATGTCATCATAATTCCGGGATGTATCATGTTTTTAGCGATAACACATGGAAAGTCCTGGGACAAATATAATTTGTATTAAACTTTTTTTTCATTCTTAAAAGTTCAGTACACAAGTACCCTGCCAATATAAAGCACTACACGCGAATACATGCATGATAAAAAACTGAACAGATTTTTTATGAAACGACTAATATTTTTTAATTTAAGATTAAACTATTTCCATACTTTAGCCACCTACTTAAATAATGTTGTATACACACTAAGAATACTTATTTATTTCTATCGGTTTATTGGCAAACTAATAAAATGATAGATAAAACGAGAAATTATTACATATTTCATTTCATAACGAAATATTTAAAACTTATTGTTATATCAAATGGAAATTTAAGTCTCCCTAATTACAAATTGTTCCCGTTTGACATCAAAGAGCGGTTATACAAACAATGATACAAAATTTTAATGAGCGTCCCCTTTTAATACTTTGAAGTAGTTGAAGACAAGAAAAATGATTTCAGATCGCTATTTTTATAGGAGATTTTGTTGAAATTATTTTTATTTTAATCGTAATAAAAAATATTAAGTATGATTCCTGCTAGTGGAAGTCTAGTACGTACTACGTAAGTATCTTAAAATAAATAAAGCAGCTTCACGCTGTATCCCGCACACAACAGAGTAGGCAGAGGGAACCTAGTGTCAAGACACAGTTCGTTCCCCACTTTTCTCTAACTTCTGGAGGCATTGCGTGTTGAGTGGCGGAACTCAGCGCCGCGCTTTTGCCTTGACACCAAAGAGAAGAAATGGAAATATAAATTTAAATAAATATTTCATCTCCTCGGGTGGGGATCGAACCAACAACCAGTCTATTTTACAGTCACACTTTGTGCCCTTGGGCCTTATTTCTCTCTGCCCACATTGTACCATAAAAGAGATAAAGCTTGGAAAAATATATATAATTATTATGATATATAAAATTACGTCTAGCACAGTAAAGTAATAAAAACTTTAACTTTCGAGTCTTAAACTACGTAAGACTGAAATAAACTTCCCTTCAAATATCTTATAATAAAATGTCACATTGCTTTATCTTTTCAAGTATTACTTGAAATAGATTTGTTCCACGACTCTGTTCCGCTAACTTCAGGTTTTAAATTTCAAATATTATGTATTATGTATAAAATACCTTTACCATTACATTTTTTTAAGCCTTACGCTTTACTTTCCATAGCAGGGTAGACAGAGTCAAACACTCCGTTCTCGCTCTCCTGAATTCCAGACATAACAAGATGAGTGCTGGAACTGAACATTTCTCTTTCTGTCACTCTAGCAAGAGAAAGAGTGATGTCGAGTTTCACCTCGGAAAAAATGAAAATGTATCATTCATATTTATTTTATCTTAGTGTTAAGGCACTTCGTCCGCATTGAGACTTCCGATCCGCACTTTCCGCCGAATTCTTGAGACACTGTGTCTTGAGTAGAAGAACTCAACGCCGCTGGTAGCTTGTTGCTAGCGCTAGTTGAGCTTTATAATTTAACGAAATTACTATTTTTTGCATTTTAATAACTTAATAACAGCCAAAGTACTTACCGGTGTTGAGTGTATGCGAACACAAACGTTCAGGCTTTATAAAAATAACGAAAGTCTGGCTCTACTGTTCTACTATTGGCTCTCTCTCTATAAAATATCATAAGAGCTTTCATAATAGACGTCATCCATAATAATATTATATTACGTGTACGAAAATTTTATTTCGTTACCTACCTAGAACGACTTACAAAGTGAAAGCTTTAAAATTGATTTACATTATACAATTACAATCTAATAATATTGTATAAGCCATAGTACATGTAATAAGGGCTGACATATGATTTATTCATGCTATACCTTTACAGTGGATAAGCGTGAGCTTAGTAAGTTTGGGCATGCCTCGCTCCGGCCCAAGTGTTTTACCGATGAAATATAACTGAGGGGCGCACGCTAAGAATACTAACAACCAATGTAAATGTTGTTCCAATATCCGCTAGTTCGTAATTTGCTAACTCGTGAACGTGAGCATTTTCGTGTAAATAATGTGAGAAGTTCTCTCTGATATAGAACCCAATTCTAATATTTGTAGTCCAAGACCAACGAGTCAGAAATAGTACAGTTTATTATAGTATCAAACCTCGTCTCTTATTAAAAGATAAATATATAGGAACTGCTATATATATTCAGATTGTAAGGCAACGGGAAGTATATCTTATAAAAGTTAACAAGTTTAAGTTTGCGCACTCATTTTGGGTGAAATGAACAACAAATATAAGTTTGTAATTATTTTTTTCTTTGAAATACCTATAAATTTTCTCATTTCGGATTTTTTTGTTTCTTCCTATTGTATATAAATTTTAGCTTGGTACGATTTGACAGACGGACTGATGGATAACAAAGTGATTCTATAAGAAAAACTCTTAAACCAAAACGCGATTTTTTTTCTTTTTAGCTTTCACGCTGTATCCCGCACATATCCGGGTAGGCAGAGGGGACATGGAAACCTAGTGCTAAGAGACTTCCGTTTCCCACTTTTCGCCGAATTCTGGAGACATTGCGTGTTGAGTGGCTAAACTCAATGCCGTACTTTGTCTCGTGTCGTACTTTGTACCGGAAAAAAAATACTAGAATTCAATGGAATTTCTAGTTTTAATTTAACTTTTATTTTAATTTTAACTTTAATGAAAATTGCTGATTTCGTTTCTCAAAGGATGTTTGTAGTTGAGATAGAAAATTGAAGTATAAACTCAACGTCGTTTAGAGCAATTAGCGGCCGCAAACATTGGAATATATTTTATTTAAGTATTTCAATAAGTACTTTAGTTTAGCAAATACCTAAATAAATAAATGAAGAAATAATTATTAAATAAATTTAAAATATAATAAGAGCTAAATCAACAGCGGTTCATCTGTTTGGGAGTTATAATGCCACAAACAAACATACAGATGCACATATACACAGATACGTCAAGTTTAACCAAAAATACAATTTTATAGCAATCTGCAAAGAAATGGTGATTGTGAAGACCTCGTCAAAGTAAATCCGTCATTAAGGCATGAAGAGAAAGCTATTCGTTGTTAAGGTTACTTTACATATCTGTGATAAATCCTGCGGTTTGAAAACCTTTAAATTCCCTCATTCTGATACAAAAGGAAAATGCATTACCGTTTGTGGTAAGGGCTTTTGTGTTTGGCTTATGTTGACAAAATTTTGTACTTATAATTTTTCTTTTACATTATATTATGTAATATTTAAATATTCAATACATTTTTATTTACAACCCAATTAAAATAAATCAAGCATTAAATGTTGAGGGAAGCTTGTTTAAATACAGTAGTGAAACAAACGCAGAGATAAACGGAAAATAATTGACAGACAAATATTTATATAATATTTTTAAAAAAAACATTATTTTGGGTTTTTCACATTAATTAATAAAATAAAATTTATATCAGATTTAATTTATTTCAGATTTCTATCCATGTAGTGTTAGTGTATTAGTAATAATTTTAAAAAAATCAACTTCACGCAGTATTCCGCATACAGCAGGTTGGGCAGAGGCAACCTAGTGTTAAGACACTCCGTTCCCCATTTTCATTTGGGTTAACACGATGATAGGCCCTGCACTGCCCGCAAAATCTTATTATTTTTATGTTTTATTTTTATTCATTATAATCAATAGATTATGGGAAATTTTACAAGTACTAGGAGTAGGAGTATAATTCATTTATAAGAACGTTTTTCAATGTTTTTTTACAGGCACCATCTATGCAAAAATCATTGAGTTTTAAAAGTTCGACTCTGGTGGAAAGTTCCAAGAATTTGAATGTGCCACAAGCTTATTGTGAATTACAAGTTTATTGTTCTTAATTCGAACTTGCTATCATAGATGGCGTTGTCCTAAATTTCTGGGAATTGGTTTAATTTATAACATTATGTTACGAATATATGTATATACATCCATCCATACCTGTATTATAAATTCGAAAGTAACTCTGTCTGTCTGTATGTCTTTTACACAATCAGGGCCAAACCGCTAATTTAATTGTGATAAAATACACATATAGAGATACTTAAGGGCCTCGGGATGAACATAGTATATTTATTTTCTCATATTTGTAATATTTTCGATTTATACCAATATATTAAAATACTTATTATTTTGACATGCAATTTATTCCGCCACGTTTATAACAACCGCTGTTGCTAAGCAACGATGTGCAAAGTTTGTTATTAGAAAACGTCACCCAAAATAAGTTTGCATAACGCATACATGGCGCGCGCCGACCCTACCTTATGAGACACAAAAACAATATTCTCCAAAAATATTGTCCCTTAAATATTGTTTTAAAAAGTCCGCGTTGATATATACTATAGATATAGATTTGTATACATTAACAAAAAATAGATGATTTCTATAATTTGATATTCATCCTTATGAAAATAAATATAATAGTCACTTTTAGCATTTCATCTAGATGGAAATTATACGTAAGATGGTTTACTGTATAACAATTTAATAAATAATTAAGGAGATGTCAGTGATTCGGAATGACCTAGCCTACGAGTGGTAGGTATAGTATGACCGACGCGAACGGGCAGATGACTTTGATGGTTTTGTAAATTTTTGTATATTTTCGAATTACTGTTAATTTTTATTTAATTATTTGCTGCTTATTACTACTACTTATTAATTTATCTCAGCTTGGTTATCTATACCGATGTTATACACTTAAAATATCGTAATTTTAATAATTTGGGAATTTATTTAATATTGTTCGCAAAAATTATTAATTATTTAATATAGAAAAATGTTTAGTACGCGCGCACGGCAAACTTTAGTTACTTTTATTTCTTTTGTTTGTTCATTTCGGTTACTCAGATATTTTATCTAATAATAAATCTCCACTTATTATTCTTTTTTAACTTATTTTAATTATTTAGGCTTATATTTTCTAAGAAATTCTATTGAAAACCGAAAATAATTTCATAAATATATTTAATACATAATCGTATAGTTCAAGCGGGCGTAGCCGCGTCCGGGCCCACTAGTAATACTTATACCAAGAATAACTTTAGGCATAAAACATATAGAAAATGTATAAAGAGTCTGTATCCTTTAATCGGATAAAATATTTATGTTCTTAGCAAGAATAGGGGATTTTATATTTTATAGAAATTTTCAATATCTTTGAAATAATTATATTTATTCCTCTATAATAATGTTAACGTTGAAATTTATTCCTCTATTGTAATTTACAGTATAAATAAAAACCATATTTTTTTGTTTTATTTTATTATTAAATATGTATCATATCCACAAATGTGATTATTAAACTATTTTTTAACAAGAGCAAATTGTATAAGCACCACAGCGTAAGATAATGCAGACCTTATCAATGTTATTGGTAAAAAGGCATCCACTTCATACAAACGGCATGCTTGTAACTTTTGGAATCCAACATTATTAAATCTAATGACATTCTTACAGGTTTTCCTTGCAGCTGAAAATGAGAAATTAATAAAAGTAACACAAATTCCTATAAATTAATTTAACTATCAAAGTTTAGTTAAAGAGGAGGTTGGGCGAGAAGGGGACGACGCAGGCGGCGATACGGCGTACAACTCCAATTCTAAGTGGTAACTGATATCAGACTGACAGCTATTAAGCACATCCAGTCCGGCGTCATTCCCACTGACAGGAATTATTAAAATATTTAAATAACCATCAGTCTATCAGTTTGCGCTTATGCAGTCAGTTTCCTGTAACAATAATCACGGACTGGACTGATGCTTACCTAACACACTGGTGCAATTTAGTACCTTAATACATTGAACTTCAGCTTTTTCAACAGTTGAATAAAATCTTTGGCATGCGAAACAAATAACAAAGTTAAGAAATAAATCTTTTACCATCCACAAATATATTGTAATTTTCGTTGTATTCCATTTGGGAGTCTGAAATGAAATTAAATATAGATTTTTATAATTAATAACAATGTCTGAAAAAGTCAGAAGAAGAAGATTGGGCCTGCGTTCGTAGGAGAACAATCGAAAAAATAGCATCCCTTGCAATAAGAAGTCTTGTAAGTCTCTGGGCGGAAAGTAGAGAAAAGAGCATCTCAAGTCAAGTTTCCGTGGCTTAACCTTCGGAAAAAGCATAGTCGTAGCAACTATTTCAAATGTGCTAAACTTAAATATTTTAATATACTTACGTATTCATGGCGGAATTTTTTATCAATATTATCAAATTCCAGCCAAAGTTGTACATAACTAATTGAACTAACGAAAGCTCCCACACCGTGATATAATATCTGTAAGTAAATTCGTTAAAAAGATGATCAAATCCAGGGGATATGCAGTCACAGGCATCTTTATAAGCACATAGTGAATGTCCTGTTAATTCATCCATCCACCCATGCATTTGTCCGTATATAAATAAATATAGATTTATGAAATGAAATATTTCATTGTGTACAATATACAAGTAAACGTACCATAATTTGAAATATTTTCTTGTAAATTGCATAATTTTTCATGATTTTTATATAAATATTATAAAGTCGTTTCCATTCTCGTTCTGACACATTTTCAGTTCCAATTCGGTTTTCTTTTTGTAAGAAATTTATATTATAAAATGTCATGAAAACTAGATTTTTTAGTTTTCAAGCTATTTATCAAATATTTAAAAATATAAACGACTTACTTGATGAAAGTAATACTCTTGCTTTATTATTAAAATATTTTAAAAATATTTGATCAACTGTAAATGGAGATTTTGTCAAGGAAGTTAAACTTTTAAGTTCAGCTATCCATAAACGAAGCTGTATGGTAATTATATTAATGGCTCTCATTGCATAAACTATATTTACATTGAAGTGAAGTAGAGTAAAATTCCACATAGCCTCCAAAAAATGCCTTTTACAATAAAATATATAATAAATTTGCAAACAAAGATGATAAAATACAAGAGAAGATATTGCAATCCAAGATATTATTGCGCAAGATTTATAATGTTTGAACTTCTTAATTCTGAACATTCGAAATACCCTTTGGAAGTTTAATACCAATTTTACATTAATTCTTTTGTTATTAAAGTTCAGATAGTAAGTGATAAAAAAACCAAAAGAATTGAAGAAAAGGTCCCAGGTCAGTAGAATAAGAATATACGAGGTATTTCTCACTAACGGGAATAGTTTTATGTAACGAGCAATAAAGCATGCGATGGGTATCAAAACACTAAACATTGAAAGAAGATCTGCTCCAAAATTGTTAAAAATCAAAAAATTTTTAGAAATCTGATATTTTGGTTGTAAAAGTAAGTAATAGATTATATAGAATGGTAAAATTAGACTTTTGATTTCCCTTGCCAACAAGTTATCATATAAGGGCTCATTTTTATTTACGGTGCGCATTTTTTTTATGATATTAATTATAGATATATTTTTTTATTTATATTTCTAGAGGTAATAACTGATCACTGTAGTAAAATGATCGTATGTACTTGAACGTTGTGTTACTTCAACAGAATATCGATTTAATTACCATAAAATGTATTGTGTGTAATAGGTTCAAAATAATGAATACTTACTTACAATTCGAGTATGATGAAATTGGCTAACATAACATGAAGACTGTTCCAATGATAACTTATTATTTGCTATTTAGCTTATTTGGATTCATTTAGTTACATATTGTTGTAATGATATCTAAAATAAAAAGAAAAAATAAACAAGTGACTGTTTATTAGCTGTCATTGAAAAGAGACGTTGTTTTATTATAGGTTATGGGCCCGCGCTCATAAATTTCGCGATTTTGTAATTTTAACAAGAATTTTGCATCGCAAGTGTTAAAGGATAATTACAAGTATTTTGCAGATTATAGCAGTGTATATTCCTATTGAAATTTAACAATGTCGACAAACTATTTTGTGAACGTACCAAAGCTAACGGGGCGTAATAATTATAGTGAATGGTGTTTCGCGGCAGAAAATTTTCTAATCTTGGAAGGCACTAAGCACTGCGTGTGGCCAGAAGAAGGAAAAGAAATAACTGCAGATGACGCAAAAACAAAAGCCAAACTAATAATGACAATCGACCCGTCTCTGTACGTACATGTAAAAAACGTTAAAACTTCAAGTGAATTGTGGAATAAGCTTAAACAACTTTTCGATGATAACGGATTTTCACGTAGAATAAGTCTACTAAGGAATTTAATTTCGATTCGCCGAGAGAATTGCAATTCGATGACGTCATACGTGACGCAGATTATTGATACTGCACAGAAGCTCAGCGGAACAGGATTTGAAATAAATGACCAGTGGACAGGATCATTGCTGTTGGCGGGATTGCCTGATCGTTTCTCCCCTATGATTATGGCAATAGAGCACTCAGGAATACCTATTACAGCAGATTCCATCAAAACGAAATTGCTGGATATGGATTTGGCAAGTTATGATGAGAATGAAGTTAGTGGTGCTTTTGCAATTCATTCTAAGTACAGAGGGAAACAAAATTCGAATTTATCTATGGCCAGAAAAAGTGACGTAGGCAACACTACTTTACCGACGTCAAACGTCAAACAGATAAAGTGCTATCGATGTAAACAGTTCGGCCATTATAAAAACCAATGTACAAATAATGAAAATAACTCGTCAAATAAGAAAATAAATAAGGAAAGAGTGCAGTCAAATGCTTTTAGCGCAGTGTTTCTGAGTGGAAATTTCTACAAAGATGAATGGTATATCGACTCGGGCGCGAGTATGCATCTTACGGCAAATGAAAGTTGGGTTATAAATGCACAGTATGAACAATGCAAAGAAATTGTTGTTGCAAATAGTGAAAAGGTCTCAGTATCGTGTACTGGCGATGTAAAAATAACGACAGTAACGGACAACCGTGAATACGACATCATAGTGGAAAACGTATTCTGTGTACCAAGTCTCACCACGAATTTGTTATCTGTAAGCCAACTGATTACGAAAGGCAACAGTGTATCTTTCACGGAAGATGGTTGTTCGGTATATAATCAGAAGAATGTGTTGGTTGCCACAGCAGTGTTGATGAACGGAGTGTACAAAGTCAATCTGTTAAAACAAGATTGTTTGGCAGCATCGGTGGTGTCAGGAATAACATGGCATCGCAGATTAGGACATGTAAACAAAGATTATTTGAATAAGATGAAGAATGCGGTGCAGGGTATGAAACTTGATGAAAAAGTTGACATAAGCAAATCTTCATGCACAACATGTTGTGAAGGGAAACAATGCCGGTTACCATTTAAAAGCACAGGACATCGAAGCAGTAATCTACTAGATATTGTGCATACGGATATTTGTGGGCCTATGGAAAATGTATCTATAGGAGGCTCAAGATACTTCTTATTGTTTGTTGATGATTACAGTCGTATGACATTTGTTTATTTTCTGAAACACAGGAATGAGACTTTAAAATGTTTCAAAGTTTTTAAATCTCAGGTAGAAAATCAAACAAAGAAAACAATCAAAGTATTAAGAAGTGATAATGGTCTAGAGTATTGCAGCAAAGAATTTGAAGATTACTTGAACAGTGCTGGTGTAATTCATCAAAAGAGCAATCCATACACGCCACAGCAGAATGGATTGTGTGAAAGATTTAATCGTACAATTGTGGAAAAGGCAAGATGTTTACTTTTTGATGCAAATTTAGGAAAAGAATTTTGGGGTGAGGCCACCAATACTGCAGTGTACCTGCAAAATCGAATTGTAGCAACGGCATTGAATAATAAAACCCCATATGAGTTGTGGACTGGCTCCAAACCAGATATTAGTCATATCAGAATATTTGGAAGTACTGTGATGGTTCATGTGGCAAAAGAAAAGCGCAAGAAATGGGACAAAAAAGCAGATCAATGTATCCTGATAGGATTTCCAGAAAATATAAAAGGATATAGAGTCTACAATCCAGAAACTAGGAGTGTGACAACTAGTAGAGATGTGATCATCATTGAGAAGGAATCAAAATCTGAACATCTCATTGAGGTGCATAGTCAGAATATTGATTCAGTGGGGGATAGCACTGATGATACACAACTACAAGAAAGTGAACCAATCTCAAGAGAAGACAGCTCTGTAAGTTCAACAGAAAGTTTTCAAGATGATGATAAGACATACATGCCAAGCGACTATGAAGACGCAGACAGCTCACTAAACGATGATATAAAAATAAGACTGCAAGATCGGCCCCAACGGATAAAGAAGGTTCCAGAAAGATATGGGATATCAAACCTGTGTGTAGACAGTGAATTACGGGATGATGTGGCAGGTTTATCTCTTGAGGATGCTTTAAATGGACCAGAAAAGGAGCAGTGGAAGTTGGCTGTAAAAGAAGAGTTACAGTGTTTTAAAGACAATGATGCGTGGGAGTTAAGTGATGCTCCAAAAGATGGTAGGGTTGTGCAGTGCAAGTGGGTGCTTCGAAAAAAGTATGACAGTGAAAATAAAGTTAGATATCGTGCGCGTCTAGTTGCTAAAGGCTTTACACAAGTAGAAGGTGTAGATTTTACTGAAATTTTCTCTCCTGTAGTTAGACATACTACTCTTAGGCTACTTTTTGCATTGTCAGTACAACTAGGTTTGGATACGACACATCTTGATGTAACAACTGCTTTCCTGAATGGTTCTCTTGAGGAAACTATTTATATGCATTTACCTAAAGGTTTTACTGAAAGAACAGAAAAGGGTCAAGTACTTAAATTAAAGAAAGCCATTTATGGGCTCAAACAGTCCTCAAGAGCGTGGTATAGGAAGGTAGATGAATGTTTGTTAAGCATAGGCTATCTTAGATCTAAAATAGAACCATGTATGTATACTAAAATGCAAGGTCAGTTGAAAACTATTGTAGCATTGTATGTCGATGATTTTTTAATTTTTTCTAATAATACTAATGAGACTAAGTATTTAAAGCAGGTTCTTGCTAGTAATTTCAAGCTCAAAGACTTAGGTGAAATAAAAAACTGTCTTGGTGTCAATGTTACTGTTGATAAATGTAAGAAAACAATAACATTAAGTCAGAGAGATTATATTGATCAGTTGTTGCATAAATTTAACATGACACAATGTAAACCTGTTCAGACTCCAATGGAAATTAAGTTAAATGTATCCAAGAATGAACATTGTGTAGGTAGTTTTCCATATCAACAAATAATTGGAAGTCTTATGTATCTTGTAGTTTTAACTAGGCCAGATATTGCATATGCAGTTGGATATTTAAGCCAATTTAATAATTGTTATTCTTATGAACATTGTGCATATGTAAAGCGGTTATTGAGATATTTAAAATATACTAGAGACTATGGTTTAAAGTATTCTGCTGATGGAAACTCAGTAATAGAAGGGTTTGTTGATGCTGATTGGGGTGGAAACATTATTGATAGAAGGTCATATACTGGAGTTTGTTTTTCTTTATCTGGCTGTGTTATATCATGGGAGGCAAAGAAACAGAAAACTGTCGCCTTATCCAGTAGTGAAGCCGAATATATGGCGATTACTGAAGCATGTAAAGAAGCAGTGTATTTGCGAAATCTACAATATGAAATAACACATAAATTGTACAGTATTGATCTTTCTAATGATAATCAAAGTGCTCTAAAGTTAACTGTGAATCCAATTTTCCACAAGAGAACCAAACACATTGACATTAAATATCATTATTGTAGAGAATGTGTAGCAAACAATATTGTGAATGTCAAGTATTTGCCAACTGCTGAAATGCCTGCAGATTTATTTACTAAAAGTTTATGTTCCATTAAACATTATAAATTTCTAGAAAGGTTGGGTGTACAAATTGTTTAATGGTTTAGTGTATTTGTATTATTAGATATAGTGGGGGTGTTGTAATGATATCTAAAATAAAAAGAAAAAATAAACAAGTGACTGTTTATTAGCTGTCATTGAAAAGAGACGTTGTTTTATTATACATATGCTTATTCTTTACACATTCATGTCTTTATGCCTTCAATGAGGGACCCAAATAAAAAATAACCTGCAATATCAGAAAGCGCCATTGGACGTTATTACGTAGAAACAATATTTATAATATTTGTATGGATTTTTTAGTTTTTGGTTACCTTTTAAGTAAAGCAATACTCGTTAGATGCAAGCTTACAAGAATAAGTACTGGTGCTCCGCCTATGCTGTTCAAGTCACATATTTTTTGCGGCCAAAATTCATAGTCCCATAACTTTTTAGTTTATGGTGATTATTGTTAGAGATTTTTTAACAGTATTTTTTGCCTGTACTTATTTATACAAATGAATAAGTTATTAACATGTTTTTTAAAGCTATCTTGTTTTTTTTTTGGTGCAATTATATTTTAAATACGTTAAAAAACACAATTTTATTTCTTTAATCTTCTTAGCAGGGCGAATTGTATTATCACCACAGCGAAGTTAGCGATTGATTTCGCTATAGCAAAAGGCATTTTTGAATCAATAGTGTATAAACGACATGCTTGGATCTTCGAAAATGTTGATTTGTTTAATCGTAGTATATTCTTGCACATTCGTGATATACCTAAAAAATAAGGAAGTATGGACTATTTATTTACAAACTAACATGTACAATTTTTGAGTAGATACAATAATTTCACAGATAGTCTTTTAAGTAAATTATCGCGTTCCTTATATGAAATACTGTACGGTCTTAAGAATATTCAGTGGTGAAAGAGTGTCTTCGTACTAGCGATCCAAGTTATAAACAAATTATACAAAATATTTACATAAATTGTAGCCTACGTGTTATTCTGATGTATATACTTTATTACTGTAAAGTTTCATTAAAATCCTGTACAGTAATGTTTGTTTGAAAATAGAACAAATATATATCCTCACAATTTTTTACATTTATACTATTTATAAATCAGCTTCACTACTGTATCCTGAATCCCGCACACAGCTGCTGAGCTTTTAGTGAATTTGAGTCCACTCTCATCTTTTTTAATGAACTGAGCCTGAGAGCCTTAAACACTTTTTTGCACGCTGTATATCGCGCATAGCAGGGTAGGCAGAAGGAACCTAGGAACTTAGTATTAAGATATTCCGTTCCCATTGAAACACTTCCGTCGAATATTGGTGGCAGTGGCAGAACTCAACACAACACATTGCCTCGTTACCAGATTAAAGAAATGAAAATATTAAATATTTCATTTCCTCGAGGGAAAATCGAACCCACAATCTGTCACGTTTATAGTCGCTCTCTTGTGCCCCAGTGTCACGACTGGCCTCGAATATTAAATTTTAGTTTTTCCATTACTATTAAATCTTAAAACATAAATTTTTTTTAAATAACAACTTAAAAGTTATACCTATGTTTCACGTCTAACATATTATTAAATAAGATACAATACCTGAACGTTTCTTTGAATTTAGCACATTAATAGAAATATGATTAACTTCATTAACCAACGAATAAAATATTTCACAAGAGATACTAATTAGTCCTTGGATTAATATATTCTTTAATATATCCGTTAATATAATAATTCTTATCCCGACCCATTTCTGAAATTATTTAAAACCTAGCTAACCTTTAACAGTCATTAACTTCTTAACACAAGCTTGTATTAAATTATTTATTATAATTATTAGTTTATTTTATCATCTTCACGCTGTATGCCGTACACAGTAAGGTAGGCAGACGGAACCTAATGTTAAGTCGCTGTTTTGCGTTACTTATGCGGCATTTCATAACTTCTTATAGGTTAGTTGGACTGCCAAGGTTATTTCTCGGATAAGAATTTAAGGTGTGGAATTACCTTAAATTCCTATGTATCAACTATCAACAGAAAATGCTTATAACGTTCAACAATTTTTGTTAAAAACGGCATTTCATATTTTTTAATAATATCTATATGCAACGAAAGACAGACAAAGAGACAGACAGGTAAAAAAATTGAAATCATAAATTTATGTTCTGTTACTATTTTATATTACCATTAATATTTTTTTAATAATTACCATAAAAGAAAATTTACATAAAGACTTTTTTACTGTTTCACTATTATATAGATTAAATAATATTACTGATTTCTAATATCACTCATTGTATATATTAGATAAAATAAAAACTCACTTGCGGATTTCTCAAAAAATCTATCTCGCACCACATTTCCACGTACATTAGAGTGTATACAAAAGTTTTAATTCCATGGTACAATATCTGAATAAAAAACGAATATTAGTTAGTTTTAGTATGTTTATATTATGAACTAATTAAAAGTATCAGTGCGAGGCCATATGTACCGCAGGGGTAAAACGCGGAAATGGAGGGAAATGAGAAGAAAATGAAATATTTTTTTCATTTTATATTTACATTTCTTGTGTTCCGCCACTCAACACGGAATGCCTCTTAACGCAAGGTTCCCTCTGCCTACCCTGCCTTATGCAGGACACAGCGTAAAGTTGATTTATTTATTTTAATTAAAAGTGCATTGTGCAGCAATATATAATGATAAACAGGAATAATATTGTGTTTTGCTCTCACGTAATACTTCGAAATCCTTTTAAATATTGAATAATTTTTCTGAATAATTCTATAAATCTGATATATTTTCTTGTCATCGATTTGTTTTGCACTGATAATACCACGGTTACCTACAAACATTTTTTGCAAAATTTTATCTATGAAACCAAATATAAAAAAAGAATGTTACTTACATTCATTTAAATAATTACATATTAAATAATAACTTACTGATAAAGTTTGTTCTGTCAGCAGGTGTGTTAACTGAGTGCTCAAATTGTAAAATCCACAATTTGAGTTGAAAATTAATTAATGAAATAATACGGCTTGTGTACAATACACTTATATCAAAAACACCAATAAATAGATATATTATATTTAAAAAATTAACGGGTATACCGGTTAAATAGAATATTGCAAATAATAATATAGTGTAAAATGGGATTCCAATCATAGTACACCATGAATAAATATTGAATTTAGTAAAATATTTATAATCGTTGAAGCTAATCAGTTTGAAGGTTCTTTGGACATTCAACACTAATTCAACATTATCTTTAGCATACTTGATATTTAAGTATAAGAACATTATGAAACCGACTGTGATGTAAAGTGAGTCAAATATCAATGTGTACTCAAAAAATAAGCCTTTGTTCGGTATATTAGGCAAGGGCAAGGGCAAGTAAAAACGAAACTGTAGAAAAAAAATAATCGCAAAAACAAACAGACTAGATGTAGCATTCACAATAGGCCTATTGAAAGTGATAAAACTTTTATAAATACTATACTTAGGAAGTAAATACAACCATTGTATTAAATTGAAGGGTAAAAATATTCTTTGAATTTCAATATCTAAATAGTTATCGAACAATATTTCATTACTCCGAGAATTCATTTTAATATTTGTATATATTTTGTCACCGCAATACCAAAGCTATACCGTTGAACTGTTAGAAGTTCAATATTTTTTTCTATTGTATATTTTCATTCATTTATTTATAAATTTAATATATTAAATGACTTTTGAATAAATATTTCAGTATCTGATAAGAATTAAATAATGATAATGTTATATGTAGACGTAATCATTACAACTTATCATTACAATATCAAAATTATACAAAGTACGTGGGAATAGATAATGAAAACTTTCATAAATTATACTTTTCACTAGTGCTTTACATTGATTCCCCCCACAAGGATTTTATAATTACATATCTTTCACTGTAATTTTAATGAATTGCTTCTATTATTATTACTTGTTGTATGTATGTATGACCTACATATAATATACAAATAACTATTATTATATTATATTTTTACTAGCGACCAGCCCGCGGCTTCCCCGCTTTAACTGCATGATTATTCAAATGTCAATGAATGATTTAATTTACTCGTTCAGAAACAGCCTTAAATGTTAAATTATTGATTTGGTTAAGAATTTATAATATTCTTTGTAAAATAACTGTAATGATTGCATATTACAAAAAATGTCCTAATCGAATCGAATAATCCAATATCGAAATGGAATCCAAAATAATTAATCGAATAAATGAATCGAATATCGAAAATAATTAATTGAGAACCTCTTTGTTTCAAAAGTCGGTTAAAAACACAGACTAACTACTAACAAATACAGATTACAATAAACATAAATTTTTAAGATTGACCTTCTATTGTTGGCATAATTTATATTATTTTACGCCCTTACAGTGGTCGACTCCCTCACAGGCAGCCTGCATTTCTTCAGGGACAGAGTACCTTCTTCCCTAACCAACCGGCGTCGCTGTAAAAGCCAATAGGTCTAACAGCATTAACCTCAAGACCGAAAAAAAAGGCACTCGCGTTCATTACGTTCTATGGTTTTCACTAGACAACTTGTTATTAGTATTTAAATATTGTAACTACGAGTGTATATAGAATTGAATTGTTCTTGTTGCTCTTTATTTATGGCGTTCCGAGCGTGCCGATTCGCCAATGTCATGTTGAATGGAAAACACATAAAAGAGAATGTACGGTAAAAAGAATTGAATTGTGTAGAACGAGAGTAAACAAAGTCATTGTAAAAGCTGGATTTTGCATCTGATCTGTTGGTTCGTCCGACACTATTACATAATACTTTTCTTTAAAATATAAGGCCGACCACGCATTTCATCATCTATTCTCATAGTGAACCGGAACCGGAGTAAAATATTTCAAATGATAGCAACCTCTGCTTTCGACAGCTATTTTCCAGGCAACCACGTGCTATAGTGTTGAGAAAAGAAAAAGCTTTAATTTGATATATAATTCACTAAAACAACACCTGATTGCAAATATTAACATTTAGTTACATGTTTAAACCATGCAGCCCTAGGCTTGCGGCAGACTGAGAGCTGGCAACCATTGGTTTTCCAATTCTTTATAAGATATTCTTTCAAATGATGTGAGATTCACATAAAAAAAACACATCCAAAAACGCATTACGAAAAGTTTTAAAGGTTATTGCGACTGGATTTTTCTAGGCAACCCTAGTGTAATATATTCTATTATCATGTACCATTAATAAAAATAAGTTACATTAAAAAGACTTCAAATAAGGAAGTATAGTATAAGTATATTCTTATACTGCGGGCCATTTACAGCCAGGGAGCTCGGGAATAAAACGGATATTCTTACGGTTGCATCACAGTATATTTACAATAATATCTTGCAAGTCCACAAACAATATTCACAATTACATAAATAACAGTAATAGAACAGAACAATAAATAAAAACAAGCTAATCGCTTCTAATTTTCATCATCAAAAAATTACAAATCATTTATACGACGTGGTATACTCATATTTAATAAAAATCCACAAGTGATTTTACATTTTCCACTAGAACAATCTAAAGTTAAAGTAAAAAATATATTATTAAGCAGAGCTTATTACTCAATTCAAGACTATTATAATAATAATAGTCCGTGGAATCAAATCCTGTTGATATTCACTCAAAATGCCAAAAATGGTGGACATCTATTCCCAATTATATTTTTAAAAAGACCAACAATTGAGTTTTTTGCCTTGCCTTGTTGAGAACTGCCTTCTGACACGGTGGTAGCTTCCTGTAATACTGACACTACTGACAGTTCTATGTAAATTGACGGTTCAAAAGTTCTTGTAATCTTTTGTAATTTAAAACACACATTTGACTACTTCAGCTACAATCAATTTATAAATGTCTATAGTCTATGTAGTTTAATTATTATTTACAATACTTAATTTACTAATAAACTTAAAATTAACTATTAATTACTAACTAGATGACTTATTTAAATAGCAATTAATGTTTAAGCACTTCTGTCTACATAATTCCATTGAAAAATTTGCCAATAACAACAATAGTCGACTAATAAAAGAAAATAATAGAAAATTATACCAATGACTAACTTTATTGCAAGGAAAGTAATTTAAAATTTAAATAATAATTTATACCCAATCAATATAATCCAATAGTAATATAAAAAATGACAACAGCAATAGTAAAACTTATTTCTGTAATTTTTTCATCAAAGCAAATTGTATTATAACTACAGCGAAGTCAGTGATTGACGTGAATATACCGAACAGTACTTTTGACTCAATAGTATATAGACGATATGCTTGCATCTTTAAAAAATCAACTTTGATTAACCGTATGATATTCTTGAGAATTCTTAATGTACCTAAAAGGAATAAAGTAATAAATAAGTTGTAACAAAGGTATATATATACATTTGAACATAGCTTGATAAGAACGTATGGCTTAGTAGTCAGAGCGCCGGTTTTCGAGAGGCGCGGGTTCAATCCCGCTACTTTCTAATTTAGATACTTTTTATAAAAAAAAAAAATCTTTTCAAAATGTAAACGTAATAGCGTAACCGTGTTTAAAATATTTAATAATTTTTTTTTCAGGTTTATTTTCACGACTTTTTATATTTTTTATTATGTCATATTTTTCCATACGACATTATATATATTTTATAAATATTTTGAAATAGTCTTTTAACATTGTCAAGCATTAGAGTTATAATAATAATAATAATAATAATAATAGCCTCTTTATTCAGACATTACAATCATGCTACAGTGTTTATATATAAATACAGAANATATAACACAGTTTGTAAACCTTCACGTATATTTCGAAGTTGATACTGTTTGTATTAGCGTCCTTGGTCTCCTATTTTGTACAATTGTTCTTGCACTCTGCTAGCATGACACATTTGCTAGATAACACTCCCACTAAAACTTCACTTTAGTATCTTTATTATTAACGATGATTTACACTCGTAACTTAATTTTAACAAATATTTAACACACTTATTATTGGAGCTGTTGTTAACGTTGCAACAGCGCCATCTCCTGTGCATCCCAAGCATTAGAGTTATAAATTAAAAATAATGCACAAACCTGAACTTTTTTTAGAAGATATGAAATTCATACAAATGATCTCAACTTCAGTGACCCCTGAATAAAACTCTTGACATAAAACACCAACTAAACTTTGAATGAAGATATTTTTTAGTAAATCCAAGGCGAAAACAAATTTCAAAATATTCCATTGCTAAAAAAATTTTAAGACTATATTAATATTCCAAGAAGCCACATCTTTTTAATTATGCATTACATATCCTTGAAATATCTATAAATTTTCACTTTCCGGATTTCTTCCCTTATTTGTATTGTAAGTTCTCACTTCACGCCGAACTTCATGACTAAGTCCACGAGAAGTATCCCGTAGTATACATTTGGATTACGCGGCGAATACTCTTATCTTTTGATTAACTTAGAAGCTTAATTTTGTCTGAGCTTCAAGAAGCTTTTATGGATATTCATACATACCAGCAAAAGAAGGAATAAATATAAATATTTAAACTATTAACACATATTATAATCTAGAAGCAATCATTTTAGCAAGGTTAATGACGGGTACCGAAAAAAAAATAGATACCGAACATCCGATGTCAAACCCTAGGACCTCGAGGGAAACTAATAAAGCTGGTTTATGCACCCGCTCTCTGTAAATATACTGCTACGTGAATATTATATTATTTACTGTAAAAAGTTTACGTTATTTCAATTACATCATGCATGCTCCTCCCTCCTCTTCACGCAAGAATCACTGAGTCCAACTACTCTATATTTAGTTTAATATTTAATTTCCATTATTATTAACTTACTTGGAGATCGCTATCTTGTAAAGTATCTATTTCAGTCCACAGCTTAACAAATATTAGTGAGTATGCAAATGTTTTAATTGCGTGATACAATACCTTAAAATAATTATTATAATATGTACATACATATTTAGTATTTTCAACAATAATTTTAGTATAACCTTACCATGTTAGTATTATAGATTACGGTCCATAAGGAAGTGATAGTTTTAACTTTTTAAAGATATTTTCGACTAGCATTTTTTTACTATTACAGACATTCTTAATGATAATAACTATTAATGTTATCAATTTTTTACTTTACACCAGTATCGCAATTAAATTTAAATAAAATAACAAGGTGGTGGTTAAAATGGTAATTTTTTTTTACCAATATATTATAAACTACTAGTATACAAAACTTGTTGCAAGCTCGATGGTTATAGTTTTGATGCTCACTCGGAAGTATTCATTATTTTAATTCTGGTAAACAAATCGTGGTTTTATTGCCTACCCTGCTATATGTGGAGTAAGCCGTGAAACTAAGCAAAACTTACATAATGCCCGGAAGTTTCTTTGAATATTTTGTAAGTTTCCAGAATTAATCTAAAACTTTCCAATTTTCTGTTCTCATCAGTACGTATAGCATCACCTTAGTGAAAAGGAAACATTTTAAATTTATTTTCATCCATGAAATTGTTATAATTGAATTTGAAAATATAAAAATAAGTATTTTTAATTGTTATAGGCTTACTAGCAATGCTGGTACCATCAGTAAATTCTTTAGCATTGTATTTGAATTGTGAAATCCATAACTTCAATTGAATATTAAGTAACGTTATAATACGAATTGCATAAATTAAATTCATGTCAAAGTGACAAGTAAACACACAACACACCGCACTATGGTATTTAACGAGAGAATCATTTATAAACAACATAACCAGAAAAAATATATTACAAAATATGATTCCAGGAGCGCACAACCACGAATAAAAGTTGAACTTTGTAAAAGACTTGTAATTCTTGCAACGAATTAATTTAAAAATTTTTTGAACATTTAAAACTAAACCTACATTTTGCGCACTGAAAATCAAATTTAAAAATAAACTCATCAATAAACCTGCAGAATAATAAAGTGCATCAAAAATCAAAATAAAGCATAAAAACGTAAAACTCTCGTTCAACAAGTCTCTTAGAAATAGATAAGAACGAATATACAATAATGTAACTAGAGCAAAAATAGCTAGAGCAGATATGATATTTACAATAGGTCTATTGAAATTGATGTAACTTTCGTAAATATTAAATTTTGGAATAAAATACAACCGTTGCATAAAATTTAAAGGCGTAAATATTCTTTGAATTTCAATATCTAATGAGTTATCGAATAATATTTCATTGCTTTGCGAGTGCATTTCACTTTTTGTTAATATTTTGTTAAAACAATAACACCTGTATAATGTCGAAAGGTTAAAAATAAAATGCTGTTTCATAATTTCATTTTCGTTTTTATTAATTGTTGCATACATAGTCCATAAGGCATCTGATAAGGGTTGACTAATGAAAATGTCACATGTGTACATTTACATGACAAATTTTATCTATTGTTGCATATTGAGAGATATTTTTATATTATAATTTATAACGAACCTCTTTTTACGGTTCCTTACCTCTTAAGGAAAACATTGTTACCTGTCGGTCTGTCAAAAGCCTATATCTCAGGAACGCTTGGAGATATCAAGCTGAAATTCAAACTATATATTCAGTTTTATGGTCACTTGAATTCTAGAAAAACATCGTATTTCTATATTAACTTTAAAAGAAGATATCCGATATAGACGGCTGTACTGTTTATATTTGAAAACCTATAAGAAGTAGTAGGTCAGGAAAAAAACTAACTAACTAAAATACTATACATTTATGGCCAAATCATAAAAAACAATGGCCTTGAAATTGGTATTAATGCCGCTAGTTCAAGTGAGGTATCAGATGAAAGGGTTCTATCTAAGCTTGAATTTCAGAAAAAAGCTTGAGACCTCTAATTTTTGTACACAAGCCTCGATGAGCGAGTCCAACTCGCGCTTATTTCAAAAAGAGTAGGCGCAACATCCAACAGCTATATTTTTTTAATTGTAGCTTTTTCTGTGTGTATTTTTATTTTTTATTTGAAAGATCGTAGTTTTTTATTAGTCCCATTACCACCAAGCCAGGATCTGTGATTCTAAATTGTCAAATCTGTGGTGTTGAACTTTGCTGAAATATAGTACTGGTCAGGTGTTGCAAATTTTTATAGTCCACGAACAAAATAATAAAATATTTTTGTAATGACTATTATAATTAATATACATATACTACTATACTACACATACTGTGTTCAATTTTTATACAATTTAGTCTACCATAACAGAGTAGGCATTACGTATTGATTGGCAGAACCCAAAGCCGCAGTATACCCGAGCGGGTATATGAAAATATTTATAGTTAAACATTCCATGGAGCTCACGCTCATAACCATCCCGGCTACAGTTCGACGCGGTCCCCTATTTTTATTATTTTAAAAATGCAAATTGTAACAGCACTAGCGCATACGATGCGATAGAGCTGTACATTTGGAAAAGATATACAACGTCGACTTGAAATAATAGTTATAAGCCTTCGTCCTAGTAAATGATACATTAGTTAGTCTATTAACGTTCTTGCATCTGCAAAGTAAAAAAATGATTCAAATACCATCTGTATTTTTTTGTATTACTATTAAATAATTTTGTATGATTAGGCCAGTCACGACGCAGGGACACACTCTTGTGTGTCTGCGTGCACCTGTAAATGCAATAGGTTTTGGGTTCGATTTCCAGTCGAGGGAATGAAATATTTAATATTTTCATTTCACCGCTTGGGTAAAGTGTTAAAGCGCTGTGTTGAGTCGCTCTACTCAATGCTCTTCTTCGGAATCCAGCAGAAAGTTGGAAACGCAAGTGTTTTAATGGGAACGAAAAGTCTTAATAGGTTTCCAGCTTCCCTCTATCTATATAATAAATTTTACTGTTACAGGATGTATCTATCGCCTTCAAAAGTATTTGAGAAGGTGTTTTCTTACATAGAAAATCTCACCTGCACCTTGGTTAAGTTTTAACACTCTAATGCACTCGACTTGAGCTTTGGTACGGAACGGTAGCGTAAAAAACTTAAGATGAAAAACTTATGAAACTGTTTACTATAATATCTTTCATAACCCATAAGCATATTCTTATTTGAGATATTTGCCAGCCTCTTGTTTCCTGACATAAAGGTGATGTTAGAAATCAACTTTGCTGTACTTTTAATTTTATTTAATCAATAAAGTCAGCTCCTCGCTGTATCCTGCACACAGCAGGGTAGGCAGAGGAAACCTAGTGCTAAAACACTCCGTTCCCCACTTTTCGCCGAATTTTGGAGGCATTACGTGTTGAGTGGCGGAACTCAATGCCACACTTTGCCTCATACCAGAGCGAGGAAATGGAAATATAAATTTCATTTCCTCGAGTGAGGATTGAACTTACAACCCACCGTGTATTATATCGTAATGTAATGTTTAGTGATTATTTTGTACCCTTACCGCTAGATTGTGTTGAACTCTATCTATATTATGATATTGGATCCAAATCTGAACATAAACTAAGGTATTTACAAAAGATCCTGCTGCATGATACAAAATCTGTAATAGACAAATGTTGTACTTATATATAAGAATATTAATAGTTATCTATTCTTTGAGGCTAGTTTAATTTAACAAACAGGAGCACAAGCGTGTGGCTGTAAAGGCCTGTTGCCTTCTGTGTTGTTGTGGGTTCGATTCTCATTCGAGGAAATTAAATATTTAATATTTTCATTTCCTCGCTCAATTCACTCTCGCTCGTTCAATTTCTTCACACAATTCCTTCAGAACTCGGTGAAAAGTGGGGAACGGAAATATTTTAATGGGAACAGAGTATTTTACACTAGGTTCCCAGATTCCCTCTGCCTACCCTTTGAAGTTAAAAAATGGAGTTAAACTTAAACATTCCTTATGTACAAAGGTTAATATAATAATAAAAATAAATAAGGTAAACATAAAATGCTTACTAATATTTGAAAAGTGCGTTTTCAAAATTCGACCAGCGACCACGACGCTAGGATTGAAATATATAAAAAAGAAAGTAGTGACTGTATCCAAGACATACGATTACATAACAATAAATATAAGTCATTCATGATTATAAAAAATATTACAATTAAATACATAACACAAATTTTGATATCTCTTGAATTTAAACATTTTGAAAATCCTTTGAATGCTCAGAACTAATTCTATATTTTATTTTTTGTAAACGATATTTGAAATATAGCTTACGGAAAAGCCAGAAACATAAAAGCAAAAATCAAAACACAAAAATAGAACAAAATAAAAATTTCGATAAGCTAAACTCAATAATTTTTCGTGCGAAAAACAAACGATATAGTCGGCATTATAATACCAATGAGAGAGAAAACGTTTACTTTAAAGCTGTTGAAACTAATACATTTTTTATATATTTTATATTTTGGCAGAAAAAAAGTATTGCATTGAATTAAATGGCATGAACATATGTTGTATTTCATTTTCCAACTTGTTATCGTACAAAATTTCACTATAAATTATTGGTGACACCATCTTGCTGTAAATAATAAATATGACAGAAGTAATTATTATACTCCCGAAATAAAAAAAAAAATATAAAAAAATAAAATGATTATAATAATTATTTATAATAAATATTAATTTATTCAAAAGCAACTAACGATTTACGTAGCTAAAACTAAACAAAATCCTAAAGTTCTATTATACTTTGACGTTATCAACAAAATCAATACTTTTAAGAGTTTGCCTTAAAACTAGTTTATTTTAACAAAATAACGTCTCTATTCCAATATAATAGACTTTTCATATTTATTACTGTAATGACCACTCTAACGTCTATCGATTTAATTATTATAAAGTGTGTTCATTGTATACACGCAAGAATGTATTTTATATTCATATGATATAAAATTAATGGCTTTATTTATTTTCAGCAAGCTTACCACAAATGAAACACGACCAAAAATAATAAGAATACTTTTATTCATAAGCTATTTACATAAAGATTTATTTTTATTTGAGAAGTTGTTTTTGATTGGGTTTGGTTGCTAGTATACTATTATAAATTCTTATAAATGAAACGCTTGAGTCACCGACACGAATTAAACTTTATTACAAAAGCAGAGTATTACATACTTTATGGTAGGTGGCGCCACTAGTTTGTTAGGAGTGACATTGCAGATACAAAATTGACATAAAATAACATAAATCATACATATAATATGGTTTTATTTAATAAGAATAAAAAAGTAAAATAAAATACATTGTTACTTTCATTTTATTTTTATAGAATCTCAGCATTACAAGTAATATTCATATGGTTTTTACCCATATTTTTATATATATCATTTAAGGATTTTCCTTTGGTTTCTGGTACGATAAAGATAACATAAACTGCCATTAAAATGCAAACAAATCCAAAAAAGTAGAACGCCACGTAAATACCAACAGCGTTAGCTAATGGCTTAAAGAACAGTAACTGTAGAAAATCTGCGAAAGAAGCTACTGACATGGTAATTGCCATAACGGTGCCGCGATACTGAAAGAAAAAAAAATACAATATAAATTCTTCTAATAAATGGAATTAATAAAATCTCGTATAAAGAAGAATTAAAGTTTGGTTAACGAGTATTTTTATAGAACAAGTATTTCTTTTATGACTATGCTCACTTACTTTAAATGAAAATATTTCGCTAGCAATGACAATTGATATAGGCTGCAATCCAGAAGAATCACAAAATATACACAAGCATAGAGTGACCACTGGTAACCAACTAAGAGCGGTCGTTCCATAATCCCTTGCCACAAACCAAGATGCTAACGCACACATACTTAATCCAGATATCATTGACGTTGTTGCGAGTAAGGGCTGTAAGTATAAATAATAATTTTATACGTATTAAGCAGTAAGTCATCTACGACACAAGCACCGACGAAAGCAAGGAAGCCTCTAAATTTAACCTCTTAATCTTATTCAACAATTATTTACGTACAGACTATAATATTCCTAAGTTAGTGTACAGGTTGATATGTAGTTCGGTACCTGGTGGGAAAAATTGCCCAAGTTATATTTAGAGCTTAAATTTGAGTTAGCTAGCTAGGGTGTTTTAACAAATGTGCAAAATTTTATGCATTTAGGCTTGATGGCTTTGCGAATTGTGAAAGATTTAAAAGCAGCTTGAAAACGTTCGTGTAAAATACACATTGCGCTTTTCCAGTTTTTTACTTAGGCTTTTTTATTAAACTGGACTATTACCTTACGTCCAGCTTTTTCAACAATAATCGAGGCGAGCATAGAACCAACTACTTGTACTACTCCTAGTAGCATAGCTTGCTGATTGGGTGTTAGCACTAAATTAGAATTTTTTGAAGCAATTGCAAATATCTCTCCCGCAAAATTGAGAACTGGCACTGCACCACAAATTTCTCGCGCAACTGTCACTGCTGTAGCTATAGTAAATGCCTTTGAAAGTATTTTATCTTTTACTAAAAATAAAAAAAAATCAGCTATGAGTAATAATGTATGAATAACTTATACGCTTTAGCGTTAAATTATAAGTAACTTTCTTAAATAAAATCTTACAAATGGCTTTTAGTAAAAAACTGCTTTTGTCCTCGTCATTTTTTTGCTCTCTTGCCATTGAATCTAGTTCACTTTTTATTAATACATCGTCTTCTTTTCTGCAACGTAGCCAAGCAAGGACTCTTGCAGCTTCCTGTAAAATGCCATTGTATTTTTTTTTGATTATAATGTCTGACTGTAAAGCGATACTTGTGGTCAAAGCTATATATAATTTAAGACTATAATGATAAAAGTGTGTTGAATTAAATGTTTTTTTTATGTTCACACGAGAAAAGTAAATAAAGCATATTTTAAAACAGCAACTTTTGAATTTTTGCCGCTCTTCTCAGCAGAACTTCCAAGCCGGTGGTAAATTACACTACTGTCATTTCTATATTACTTGATGATGCAAAAGTGCTCATTAAAGCCTTACTGAATAAAGAATATTTTGATTTTAATTGGTCTTTATACGGTGATGAATGAATTATTTTCATTTATGTGCTCTGGTAACGCAAAGTGCACCTTTGAGTTCTGCTACTTAAACAACTTCAAACTTCGAGCAAAAAGTTTAGAACGGAATGTTTTGGAACTAAATCTAGAGATCCTTGTATAAAAATATTTATACCAACCTCTGCATTTCCCCTTTTAATCAAATATGAGGGCGAATCAGGCATCATCATAAAAAGCACTAGATGAAATGTCGGCAATGATAAACAAACCCACAGAATAGTGCGATAACGTAGAACGTCTCCTATTACATAGAGAAATAAGTTACCTATTGTATGAAATAAAATTATCTGAAATTAAATAATAATAGAGTTGTATTAAGGACATATAAGCTTGATTAATATTATCTCTTGTTAAAGTATTTTATCAAAATAATACTAATAAAGGTAGTTCGTTCGCATAATTTGAAACAAATTAAACACGAAACTTAAGACAAAAAATTGTAATTGTAATAAGACATTATTAAAAAAAACTTTTTTAATACAAATTTTAATTAGAAAGGTCATTTGTACTGTCCAGTCTAGATGTTTTTAGGGTAAGATACCTAGAGATGAAAAGGACCTTTATAAGATCACTTTGTTTTCCGTTTGTCTGTATGTCTCTCAAGAACCTTTATCTTAGGAAGTCAAAGTTCAAATTCGAACTATGCTCTCGTTGTTAAATATATATATACAGCGGAATTGTCAGCACCACTTTAAATGAAATCACAGTTTTAACTACTCTATAAAAGCCTAATATAATTCAGAAAAAAAAATAATTCCCAAAAATGAAAAAGTTATTTTTTCAAACAAATTAAATGATATGGATAAAAAACATGAAATAAAAAAAAATCCTACGTCCAAACTGTTGAGGTACCTTGATTAATTTCTTTAGTTCTGGGTTTGAAATATTTTGCTATGCAGTTTCAGTAAAAGGAGCGCTGCCTCTTCCACTCTGTATATATATATTGCAAATAAAATTGTTTTGAAAGATATATTTATTGAAAAGTTATGTACTTGACGTTATTTTTTAACTCACCAAGCAACCTAAGGCTCCTCGAATACTATCCTCGCTTATTTCTTTAGTATAAATAGGACACAGAACATAACAACCTGACATCGTAATACCAACTAATGCTCGAGCTAAAATTAAAGCCCAAACTTCTAATGACGACAACAAAAGGATCCAGCTTGCCTATGAAAATATTTCCATATTATATATACATATTTATTAATTTAGTAACCACATTAGATGACATAAAAATGTAATGGAGTATTAAATTATATGAGAATATATTTTAGCCAGTAAAGTCCATAATAAAAAAATAAAAACAATAATCTTAACAAGTCATCATCTTATCCACCCAGAAGTCTTAAAAAGCAACAATTCCAAAAATATTTACCAAATTAAGCTTTCATACTATTTCTACATTCGAGACCGGTCGTGGCGCAGGGCCACAAGTATATAACTGTAAACCCGAAAGGTTGTAGGTTCGATTCCCACTCAAGGAAATAATATATTTAATATTTTCACTTAATCCAAATATTTGCAAAATTTGAATGATACTTGAGAACTGAATCAGAATAATGAAAATCAATGAAACAAAACTACTGATATATCTTACAGCTGAAGTTGCAGAGATGAATAGCAATGTAATTTTACGTCCAACGGTATCCCCTAAATAAGCCATTAAAAAATTACCAGGAATGCAAGTTATGTAAGCAACTGCAGCCATCCATGACACCTATAATTTTAATACAACTACATTTTAATATGAACTATGGAAGTATTTGAAATTTAAAAATTAATAAGATATTAAAATTAATACGATATTAACAAATTAACGGTAATTAAGTGAAACAGTACTTCGTATCTTTATTTAAATTATTTAAAAAATAAATTTATAATACTAAGTATGTATATATTTAAAATTAGTTAATACATTAAATTTATTACGGAATGAAAGTAATATTTCTGCAGTTTATATGTTTATACGGCTTTTATAAATAAAATTAAACATTTTATTTAATT
This sequence comes from Heliconius nattereri, assembly GCA_013403645.1. Taxonomy (NCBI): domain Eukaryota; kingdom Metazoa; phylum Arthropoda; class Insecta; order Lepidoptera; family Nymphalidae; genus Heliconius; species Heliconius nattereri. Next base: position 8,844,584 of record JAAIXI010000248.1, on the reverse strand, counting down.
GTTTACCTCGGAATCTGTTAAAGGTAATCCTCTAGGCGAAGATTCTGATTGTAACAGAAGCGTCATTGGTGACATCCAACCAATACTCGCACCGTAGGCAAACACGGGAAAATTTGCTAAAAATTTCATCTTGATTTAATTGAAGACTTAAATGTATAAATCAGATAGAGATAAAGAAACATTGGATACATAAATGATAATATTACTATTTTTTTGTAGGGTAGGTTGAGTCAATCTAGTGATCAGAACTGAATGGCCATATTTTGCAAACGATTCAATTTGTTCAGGAAAATTTGCAGGAGATCACAACAGCAAGCATCGGGATAATTTAATATTAAGGAGGGGAGGAAAAGAGTGGACAAGGGCTATTTTATTGGAAGTGTTGGGGTTAACTCCCACTGGGGTAGTACGTAATTTTTATTACGTCGCCTCTGATAACATGACAAAACGTGTAAAGTCGCCTCTGATAACATGACAAACGCTTAAAAGTAGAGCCGGTAGGGCTCTACTTTTAAGCAAAATATAAAAAAGATATGATGCAGATAATATGAAAAATAACATCTAGGTACTTACTTAACACAGCACATATTATCTGATTGACTTTGCTTCCTTCATTAAATATTTTATAAAATTTCTTCATTTTACTAAATACATTAAAAAAATAAAGTATTATTTTCAAGACAACATAGTATTGTATTCAGAGTATGTAACAAAGACTAAAATGATACGCATATAAGAGTAAAATATCTTAATAGTAAACTTCATAAGGCCTTGTTTAGACTAGACGTAAGTGTTCACTGTGAGTTTAAAGATAACAATGTTTGCAGAATCTAAATCTTTAAACATTTATCGTCTTTAAATATTAAATAATGTAGTTATTATAGAAATACAATAGGTAAACATAAAATGTCTATGTAATAACAAAAGTATAGTCCTATGCAATTTCTAACGTAATGTAAACAAATTTATTGCTAACAAAAGTTGTTGTAAACTAATAACAGAACAAAATATCTGCCCATGTATTCGGAGTAAATGAAAGAAAAATATAAAAATTCCTTGTAACTAACCCCGTACAATGTTGGGGGAATCAATCGACTTTGAAAAGCTAACATACAAATTTGAAAATGTTCGTTTCACATGTCTAGAAAGAATTGTTTAAAATATATCTAGAATCTACATATACTTTGAATAATTCTGGTTGGTTATTTAATCCAAAAAAAAAGTCTAATTACGAACTCTAAATCAAATAATGGGTTAAACAACTGTTTTTCATTTAGCTTACACTATATCCTGCACATAGTAGAGAGGAAACCTGGGAACCTAGTGTTAAGACATTACTTTCCCATTAAGACACTGCGTCTCATTGTGTTCATGTTACATTATTTATGACATTTTTTAAATATTCCTAAATTTTACTTCAATATAAGTTTATCTCTGTTGTATGTAAAATTGTTTTGAATCTCATAATATATAAATTAAATGTAATACTAAATAAAAAATATTCTACAGTGGTTAGTAAGCCTTATTTTTGATGTGAAGTATAGACGGTCATGTTGGCATTTATAAATTTATTTTAATTGATACAATCGTGTCTCTGGCAAACAATTGGTCGCCAATTTAGCTACTTAAACCACAACAAATTAAAAAAACATATTATGTGATTGTCTCAGTAAATTTATATTATATATAAAATCGAAAGGTCTAACTCACGTATTCATTCCAAAATCTCAGAAACTACAAGTGCTTGGAATCTCAAATTTTGCGTGGGCGTTATTTTGATTTTGCTAAATTCCGTTCCTAAGGTCAAAATTCTAATGTGCTTGTTAGGCACAACTTAATAATAGGGTCAGCAGGTTTGTAGGGAGATTTTTATAAATTTCTGCTGCCCAAAGATTGTTAGAATGATCATTGGGCAAATGAAATCAAATTAATTTGTATACGTTTTCTAAATAAATAACCAAACATGTTTCCAATACGATATATTTAGAGAGCAAAAACAAATAAAATCTCAAATATTATTAGTAAATACGCGTACAGCCTTGTGCGCGCTGTTTGTGTGTCTGTGTGTATAATTATGAAATTTTATCATTAGTATAATGAGTTGTGTGATATATTGTAATGAGTTGTATCATTTACTTACTAATTATCACCTACTCTTGGACAAAAAATAATAACAAATATTCAGATAGTTATTTATTTATGAATACATAATATTAGAACAAAAAAATATTTGCAATAAATACACTATGAAGAAATGTGTCTCTTAGAGATTTCATTCAATGGTTTTCGTCGTTTTTATCCCTTTTCTGTCGATATCATTATCATTATCTTCTTCTATTTCTATGTTTGATTGCTTAATAGGACGTTCTGATGCTAAAAAACAAATCCATTATGTAAATACATAAAAAACAATGCTATTTATGTATCTTTCAGTTCACGCTCGAGCGTCAAATTCGAATTTTATGTATTGAGTTGCGGAATTCAAAACCACGCTTTGTCTTACCAAGGCTGGTATTTGAAAATATTTAGCGTGCAGCTGTAAGTGGGACGGTTGGGTGTTCTATTCCCGCTCGGGGAATAAAATACGTTACTATTGCTTGCCTTGGTAAGAAAAAAACTGGTGCCAAAAAATATTATTACTTATACAAACTTAAATATTTAAAATTTAGTTAATACTAACTCATGGCGTCAAATAAAATCTTTAGTAAAATGCCGAACGGTGCGTCTATCAGCGCCGTCAAGAAGAACGCCACAACCGTTGCTATAGCGAAGAACGCCATATAGTGGAACATCTGAAATAAAAATATGTATAAAATTAAAATAAAATAAATAAGCGTCAGTTGTATACCCCGTTTACTACACCTAACAAATATATTTTTTCTAGAAAAATAAGTTATGTATATGTTTTTAATAAGATTATAATCATGAAATCCCAACAATATTATTGCTATAATTAATTGGTTTAGGTGACAACAATTGTAATTAATCTAAAAAATTTTTTTTTTACTTGTAATAAAAAGCTTAGTTCAATAATAATAGTTTCAAATTTTAATACAGTACAATTTACTTACCACTATTTTTAAATTAAATATCAATGTTTGTTGTACATTTCCATAGACTGCTATCATAAAAGACATATGGAAAAGATACATTGCGTAAGATATACGAGCTGGTATCTTCCAGATGTCGAGGGATAGGAACCAATTAATTGGACCTGCAAAATTAATTTATCAAATTCATGAATGAAATTTGAACAACTTGCAAATCTAAATATTTTTTTGTTAGCAAAGTAGAGAAAACTTAGTTTAAAGAGTTCCAACCATTGCGTAATAAATGGACTAAATCAATGTCGCACTTTTTTCTTAGCAGAGCTACAAAATAAAATAAATATAATAATCAATCATGTGTGGGGTTAATCGCATCGTGATAAATGATTAGACCCTGTTCCACTATACAGGGTGAAATTGTCAGCACTACTTTAAATGAAACCACAGTTTTAACTACTCTATAAAAGCCTTATATAATTCAGAAGAAAAATAATTCCCAAAAATGAAAAAGTTATTTTTTCAAACAAAATAAATAATAAATTTACCGTTTTAAAATAAAACGCCTTTTGTAAAGTATAACATAAACACGCACACACTTACCTGTCAAAGCGGCTACGTCACACACGTATGTGTGCGTCACACGAAATACGGGTAGGGGTAAAAATCGTGAAATGAAAAAAAATCCTGCGTCCAAACTGTTCAGGTACCTTGATTAATTTCTTTAGTTCTGGGTTTGAAGTATTTTACCCTATATGCAGTTTCAGTAAAAGAAGCGCTGTCTCTTCCATCCTGTATAGTATTAGCAATTTTTATCTTAAATATCGAATTAATTAATTGTAGGTTCGCAGTAAGTATCCTATAAGTTTTAATTACTCAGCGAATTTCATGTAGAGTGCAGCAAAAACGATGCATAAATACTCTTATCTTTTGATTGCGTTAATTTGGAAGCTTGATTTTTCTGTGTTCCAAGGAACCATTGACCTGAATATTTGAGATTAATTTCAGCTATATACCTTGACAGGCAATCATTTCAATCAGGCAGCAATTCATCCAGAGGATGTCCTGACTAATATCTGTCCGATATTTGTTTGTGGGCATACGGGTACGCGACCCCGGATCCTCGAGCCGCCACTCTTATATCCTAATCCAGTCCGTAAGAATGGTACCCCCCCTTCCCTCCTCCTTTCCTTAATTCCTTCCTTCTTTTACCTATCCTACCCCTTCTATTTTCCTCTCCCCTCGGTTTTTCCCCACAAAGGGGGCTTGGAGATCAGACGGCAGACGCTCCAGTTAAAAACCGCCAACCGCCGCTTAAATAGAAAAAGACTGGGTACGACTAGGGTGTCGCCGCAAAACGACGCGCAGATACATCACCCTACACCTGCGACAAGTGGGCAAGGGCTACCGTGTCATGTACGAGCACGGCTAAAAACGCTAGTACCCAGACGGAAACTCCGCTTTGCGACGTGGAATATTGGCTCTCTGACCGGACGATGCAGGGAACTCGCAGATGTACTCATGAGACGTCGGGTCCAGTGTGCTTTCCTCCAGGAAACACGCTGGAAGGGCAATAAGTCCCGTAACATCGGACAGGGTTACCGGCTTATATACACTGGGTCACCTTCAGGTAGAAACGGTGTGGCGGTAGTGCTTTCTGAAGAGCTTCAGAATGGGCTCCTTGAAGTTGACCGACGCTCCGACCGCTTGATGCGGGTGAGAGCACTGATTGAGGGCATTACCACAAACTTAATCAGTGCCTATGCTCCCCAGGCGGGATGTAGCACGGCCGAAAAGGAGATATTTTGGGAGCAGTATGAAGGGGTTCTACTTGCTGTACCGTCTACCGAAGCGGTCTTAGTTGGAGGGGACTTGAACGGTCAAGTTGGTAAGGCTGCTGAGCCGTATGTACGTGTTCACGGGGGCTTTGGGCACGGTATTCGCAATGCAGAGGGATAAAATATTCTGAGAGCCTGTATTGCGTCTGATCTGGCCGTCGTGAATACGTTCTTTCAAAAGAATCCTCAGCACCTTATCACGTATATGAGCGGGTCCCACTCAACTCAAATCGACTACTTATTGATCAGACGGTGTCATATGGGCAGGGTAAGGTCATTCCAGGCGAAAGCCTAACAGCCCAACATCGTCTTCTTGTCATGGACTTTAACGTCACTCCGAAGAAGAAAGTAGCCGAGAAACGTAGGCCTCGGATCAAGTGGTAGTTGCTGAATGGACCGATGCAGACCGACTTCCTGGCAGCGGTGAAAAGTAATAATCTTTCGACTACCACCGAGACTGCTCAGGATACTTGGGATCGGGCTTAGTCGGCAATCATTGCGGCGGGCAGGCGAGTTCTTGGCCTTTCTAGGGGAGAATGTGTCATCGACAAGGAGACATGGTGGTGGAATGACGAGGTGCAGGAGGTGACTCATTAAAAGAAGGCTGCCTTTAAGAAGTGGCAGGAAGCCATCTCTCCTAAAGACAGACTGGAGTACACAGTAGCTAAACGTGCCAGTAAAAGAGCTGTAGCCAGAGCCCGCAGTAAGAGTTTGTCACCATTGTATGATAAACTTGAAACTGTGTAGGGGCAGAAGCTCATTTACAAACTGGCGCGTTCCCGGGATAAAGTGACGCAAGATATCGCAAAATGTCTTTGCGTCAGAGATTCCCAGGGCACGCTGCTCTGTAGTCATGCCTCTGTGAAGGAGAGGTGGAGAAGCTACTTCCAGGAGTTGCTGAATACTCAGCACCCATGCAGTCTTCATCACGACCCACCGCCTAACCTCGGACTTATTGCCCCAATAACCCTTGACGAAACACGTAATTGCCTTCGACGCATGAAGAACGGAAAAGCGGTGGGACCTGACGACATTCCGATCGAAGCGTGGAAATCGTTGGGCTCTCTTGGTGTGCTCATGCTTACTGACCTTTTTAACCATATCTTGAACACTGGTAAGATGCCGCATCAGTGGCGGCTTAGCTTTATTACCCCTATTTACAAGGGAAGGGGCAGTGTTCAAGATTGTGGTAGTTATAGGGGCATTAAGCTTATGAGTCATACCATGAAGCTCTTCGAGCGCATGATCGACCTCAGGCTCCGCCGAGAGTGTACTGTCTCTGAGTCTCAATATGGATTTCAGCCAGGATCGGGCACCATGGACGCCATTTTCGCCCTCAGAACTTTGATGGAGGCATACAGGGAAAAAAGGAGAGCTCTGCATGTGGCCTTTTTAGATCTGCAGAAGGCCTTTGACTGTGTGCCTCGTCAGTGTATCTGGTGGGCATTGCGATCCAAAGGGATCCCTGAGGCCTATATTGAGATTATCAGAGACATGTACCACGATTCCGCTTCTATGGTTAGGACTGCTGTTGGCGATACTAGACCCTTCCCGATTACAGTGGGGGTTCACCAGGGCTCGGCTCTTAGTCCGTTCTTATTCAATGTAGTGCTCGATACTGTCTCGGCTCACATCCAGGACCAGCCTCCATGGCTGATGATGTATGCCGACGACATAGCACTCATTGCCGAGAACCGACTGACGCTGGAGCGTAAAGTGAACCTCTGGAAGGGTACGCTTGAGAACGGCGGTCTTAAACTAAATGTGTCGAAGACAGAGTACATGGCCTGCGGGAGCCGGGACTCGAGCACCATCCTTATAGGTCCTGAGCCAGCCGTTAAGTCGGAGAAGTTCAGGTACCTTGGATCCGTTATGCACGAGTCTGGAGGCATCGATCACGATGTCCAAGGCCGGATAAGCGCTGCCTGGGCCAAATGGCGGGAGGTCACTGGTGTGGTCTGCGACCGCAGAATACCGCCCAAGCTCAAGGGGCTGATATACAAGAGCATCGTCCGACCGGTTCTTTTATACGGCAGCGAATGTTGGCCAGCACTATCTCGGCACACTCAGGAGCTTCACGTCACGGAAATGAAGATGCTGAGGTGGATGTGCGGCGTAACGCGGTCTGACCGCATACGCAACACATTCATTCGAGGTAGTCTTGGGGTCCGTGACGTAGCGGATAAGCTCCAAGAGCGTCGCTTGAGATGGTTTGGCCACGTTACGCGCCGGCCTAAGAACTATGTCGGACGCAAGTGCCTTGCTATACCAGTTCCTGGGGCGCGACCTCCCGGACGCCCAAGGAAGCGCTGGTTGGATGTCGTGATGCAGGACATGAGAGCCACTGGTCTAACCATCGAGGACGCAATGAGGCAATCGGGTGCAAAGAGGAGTAGGTTGAGTAGGAAGGCAGTCCCTGGTAATAGCCGGATTAATGCCAGAAAGAAGAAGACCTTGACAGACGGACGGACGTAAGGACAACAATGTGATCCTACAGATGAGGATTCCGCTTTGTTCCTTTTGAGACGGAACCATAAAAAAACATTGATATAAGTACTAACCTCCAAATCCTTTTGAACTAACAAATATAATCCAACCTAAACCTAAACACCACAATGTTCTTACAAATGCATCAAGCGCGTTCACTATGTTTATATTATCAGTACCTCTTTGTATATATTCATAATATAAATATAATGCTGAAGCTATTGTACCAAGAGAGGATATGGTCATGAGAATGTTCAAAAACTGCAAATAAAATATTTTTTAGTCAAATGTATTAAATACATTTTGAATAATTATAATTTAAGAACCTTTAAATTATATTAATTGCAATTTTTCAAAATGAAACAATTAAATTTAAATTTAAAAAGGATTCAATTGATAGATTATATTTATTCATACTTACTAAAGGCATTTTTAGTCGTTTTCCACGCAATAAATACATAATATATCCATAGAGGATACCAAGGAAAAATGGCGGCGCCCTTGTTAAAATGTTAATATAATATTTTTGAAAGTAATTGTCTCGCATAGAGGTATTCAAAAATATATAAGCAGTTGAACTTGCTATTGATGTGATAAAAATTGCAATGAGACTGGCTAACGTTGTTTTTCTCCCTCTTCCAAGCACACACCAGAACAATAATATTGATATCAAGTGAAGATTGACGTCAATAGCAAGATACCAAGTGACGGGGACACACTGAAACAAAATACCAGCAATTGTTAAGTAACTAGTGGTCGTCCATAATTTTGTTTGCGTGGACTGTAAAACGTAAGATCCCATGCCCCTAGAAATATAAGGAAATTCTCTCTTAGTGCTCTTTTGTACTGACACGCAATACACAATGCCTCCAGCATTCGACGGAAAGTGGAGAACGGTGTGTCTTAATACTAGGTTCCCTCTGACTACCCTGCTGTGCGCCGGATACAGCGTGAAGCTGAAAAATTGATCTCTGTCAAGTATAGTATACAAATATATATAAAACACAATTTTCTTTTAATAAGCTTCACTGATAAAATGAAGACACCAAAATATTAGCGGGCGAACATGTCGATTAAATAGAAATGTGGCATAATTCTTTTTTTTTTCAAATTCAAAATATTCTTAATGGAAATAGTATTGTATGCACTTATGAAAATCAAAACTATTAGCTCAACTTACTTTATATTAACCGATTTCTTTTTTAAAAAAGGAGGTAATTCTATTAATATAAGTAACAATGTAGTTATAACTTGGACCGCTGATGAAGATAATATCACCGATGAACATTTTTGAGTTCACACCGAGAGTCAAGAAGTTTATTTATTAGAACACGAACATTCAAAGCTAAAGTCCAGGTCGAGTAAAATATTCCTAGGTGACAGACATGCACACTACAGGTGACATCCATTCTCGCTACTTTTTAAACTGTCATGTAGCCTATTTTGGTTGACTATTTCTGAAATACTTACTAGTGAAAAGAAAGATAATATACTTTTATTAGAAAATTCTCACAGCATAGAACACAGCATAATAAATAAGTAATACAACCCAGAAGCACTATGAATTTATGATTAATTTAATAATTTAATTTTTTAACTTATAAACTTATATTCTATGTAATGTGTAAAATAAGTGCTATATTTAGTTTATAATACTTACTAAATTTGACGGACTGACATAGTTCTGCACATGTAGTAAGGTAGTCCACCAGTATTCCCTGCAGTTTTGAACATTTCTCATAACCATAGTCCATAAAGGCCCATCTCCGAGGCGATTTAATAATGAAGCCTCAAATAATACAACTGCAGCTAAAACGGGGAACATTCGCAAGACTCGAAAAAAGAAAAGTAGCGGAAGTTTAGTCACAGAATGCCCTGAAACAAATATAAAATATTAAGTATTGGCAGGATATTATCCGCTCATTATGGAAAATCTGCTAAGTTTAAATTTTAAATGAAATAAATATTGATTAAAACGATTAATGATCATATAAATTGTGTATAATGAGATTATGAGTTGATAGTTAACATTTAAAAGACAAATTTTATTTTCTTCTTAATTTTATTTTATACTTGTAAGTCTAGAGATAGATATAATTGATTTGAAACACTTACTTGTTTTAAATTTTCCTGCTGTAGTATAAATTAACAGAAGACCACTCAAAAGGAAAAACGTATCTACGGTAATTGGTGCTGTCATAATCCAAATGGCTTCATAAGTTTGGGTCCACTGAGAAACAAAAATTATGCTAATTATTTTTTTACTAAATAGAGAGACAAATCAATGTATATACTTGAGAATAGAGTGGAATAGTCAGTATCACTTAAAATGAAACTACAGATTTAACTACTCAGTAAAAGCCTTATATAATTCAGAAAAAAATAATTCCCAAAAATTAAAAAGTTATTTTTTCAAACAAAATAAATAATAAAATTATTGTTTTGAAAAAAAAAACGCCATTTCTAAAGTATAACATAAACACGCACACACGTACGTCGCAAACGTATGTGTGCGTCACACGAAATACAGGTATGGATAAAAATCGTGAAAGAAAAAAAAATCCTACGTCCAAACTGTTGAGGTACCTTGATTATTTTTTTTAGCTCCTAAATATTTTACCCTGTATGCAGTTTCAGTAAAAGCAGCGCTGCCTTTTCCACCCTATATATTTAATTTATTTATATTTCTTCATTTATACAAATTGCATTATTTTAATTTACAAAAACTATACTTTGTCAAAGCTAATAATATGCATTTCCTCAATATAATGTGATATATATGCAAACCAAAATAATATTTTTTATTCCTCTATTTTCTTTAGCCATTGTAACAACGTAAAGTCTGTCTATGTTATACGCGATAATTAATGGAATTTCAACTTGAAAATCGCAGCGTTATGTTCCACCACCCAGTACATAATATGAGCAACAAATTTGAATATTCAACTCTCTGAATAATAAAAAAGCGGAAGATAACTTACTTCCATGACATCAATGTAATTCGCAATAAGGAAATTGAATACAAAGAAAACATGACCAATCAATACCCAAAAGGTGGCCAATGCTCGGATACCATCTAAGCAATGAATTGTCTTAGGATTGTCTTCAATTTTTAATAATTTTCTGCAATTTTTATATGCAGAAAACGATGATAGCAAAACATTTACCTCTTTTGGATCTAAAAAAAAACTAACTTGACTCTTTTTTTCTTTTCCTTTCAAGATATGTCTAGTATCAGAAAAACACTCTGTTAACGCCGCGCTTTGCCCTGACACCAGAGCAAAGGAAATAAAAATATAAATTATATAAATTTCAATAAAACGTTTACCGTGTAAAACACCTTTTAATCCTTAATCTTGAAATCTCGGTATTTTTAACATAATACAAATTAAAAGCTAAAGATGCAGCTATTCAGTAAAACAGTTGTAAAGAATAACTATTAAAGCGATTAGCAAATTTGTCCAATTAAGTAACTTAACCTTTAAGTATGGACGTCGGGTCTCACAGACCAATCTAGGTCTACGAATTCTACAAATCGGCCACTTCTCGGTGACCTCCGCCACTGAGTCGCTCAGTACCTTTCGTATTAATGACAAAATGAATGTGGATAGCAGTGGTTGTGTCTCTGGGTTCAAAACACGTGAGTTTTTAACTTTATAAACTGGGCTCGGGTCTGTCAGACCCGACGTCCATGTTTCCCATACATAATGATTTCAAAACACCATATATTTTTTATAATATTACAAGATATACTTTAATATTTTAATTGTATTATTTGTATTCAAATGTTTTTACTGTTATATATCATATATTATTTTGCATTGTTTGTTATATATTTTAGTAATTTAAATATTATATACCTAAAAAAGATTCAATTTTTTTAGTTTTTATGATAAAATGGAAAAAAATGATCGACCAAGCACGTCAGGGACAAATATATCGGTACTTTATAATCAACATCAAACAAAAGAATTGGACGACGACATTTTATAAAGAAAATAGCACTTTATCAAATAAAAAGACGCGTTTCGTATACTAAACTACTCTAAGAATTGAGAATGACTTTGACTCGCGTTTCACGATCTGATCTATCATTTATTGAACATGAAGCTAAAAAAATAGTTTTGGGTTCTTGAAAAACATGTACACTTTGCCCCCAAAAGATATATAGAAAGACAATACATACTTATGTTGACTGCAATCGTCCTGTTAGCCTACAATGTTAAAAGTCATTGTATATCGATGTTCAATATTACCTTATCTTGAGGTGTTGTCAAAATTTTTATTTTATAACATAAGATGTAATTTCTTCATTTTTTTAATTGTTAGACTTTATATTTTGTTAAAAAAATATTCATTTTATTATCTGTCTTTTTTTTATAGTATTATTTTCTTAAGAGTCATCCCATGTGGCCAAAGACTGAAATTGTGACTTTAAGTTACTTAAATCGTTGTGATGCGTAAAGTTTAATAAAAAGCGATTTTATTTATATCGATTTTGTTTGAACTGAGGCTATTCATGTAAACTAAAACATAAAATTGTCTTCTTCCTTTAAAAAACAGACGAAATATAACCAATAAGTACATTGGTCTGACAGACCCGACGTCCATATTTGTGTTATAAAAAAATCACGTCCATAGTTAAAGGTTAAATTGATATAACTTTTTTATTTATAAACCAATTGTAATAAACCCTTTATGTTAACGGAAGCTTGCCAAAATAAAATAGTGAAAATTAAATCGGCTTAGCCAATTTTGATATTAGCGATAACAAACGCACAGACAAACAGATAAAATTTTTAAAAATCATTGTTTTGGGTTCTAGTACATTGATAGATCCCTCATAATATTTCTTCTTGTATATCTTCCAAGTACATACACCAATCCGTTACCATTTTATTATAAGTAACTATAGATAGGGAAAGAGTGAGGAGTGCTAATACTTTTTTAAAAGAATGCATAAAAAATATATTAAATTAATAAAATAAATATAACACAGTACTGTATTATAATACATATTTGTATAAAGTGTCATACAATTTGCTTTGGCTAAGCAGAATCATACGCGATTCATACCTCTTTTACGTATAAAAATATGATGTACGTCATAGCATGTGCTCAATAACGTAAGGAAGCCAATTAAACTGAAGATAACACTGTAACAAAAAAAAACTAAATTAAAAAAATACGGCTTAAACGGCAAAACAATACTTGTATGCGATGCAAGTATTGTTTTGTATGCATATACAAAACTAAATTGTTGAAAAGAATATTTTAATTACTTCAAAGTAAAGAAAATTTACAAATAAATTAGTTTATTGATACATCCTTATATACCTTTTTACTTGTTAAAATCCGTTGTTTTGGATGTTCTGTTATTATATATAATATATATACGTGGGATAGTTTAAAGCTTTTTTTTTTTGACAGGTTTTATTAAATTCTAAAGATAAAATAATGTGTATGTCAGAATTAGAGGAGAATAAAATAAGAAGCTGTCACGAGTATAGAGATAAATAAAATAAAGGAAAAATATTATTAATTGTGATTATTCTTTCACCATTCCTATATATATATATATATATATATATAATATAAGTACAATATTACTTGTCTATTAGTATAATAATAGCAAAGAAATCCATCTAACAATAAATACGCTATTGGGTTCAAATGATGGAATATTAAATGATAAATAACATATTGTGTTATATTTGTAATTAATTTCATACCCTGATTAATCGTTTCCATTGTTCCCAAATCGGACATGTCATATCAGAATTGATAAGATAAGATAACATGTACTTTGATTTTAATATAGTTCTATAGGGTATTGTTATTATATTATTATTACGATTTCGTAAGTAGTGTTCGCACTTTTCAGGCTATTTTTTTAATTTTCAGTCATGTCAGTCATGTGTATTTAGTGTAACCACTGAATGGAAAACTTTTAACTCATTTTTTCTCTTCCCCTTGTATCCCGCAAAACGATAAGATATTTCGTGTCCCATTAAGATACTCCATTCCCCATTTATCACCGAATTTTTGAGGCACTTAGTGCTAGGTGGCCAAAACTTTGTCTCGTTACCACAACGGGAAAATAAAAATATTATTTATTTAATTGGATAATTTTAATTTCAATAATGATTAAATTATAATTTAATATATTGTTTTCCTTTCCCCGAATGTGATTCGAACCCACAAGCGTCGCATTTACTAAATAAAACATTTTATATTCAAACAACCCTCCCAAGACTACTATAACAAAAGTACTTACACTGCTACGTTGTCGGCAGCAGACCATGTTCTATCGTAAGGTAAACGACATATATCATCTCGATATTGAAATCCTTTTGCCGTCAGATTTAAAAAAAATCCTGACAGAAATTCTTGTGTCGTGCAAACTTTTGGTATACATAAAGCCAGGCTAAAGGATATACCAGATAAATAATTATCTTGATAAAGTCTAAAAAAGGATGTGTTTTATTATTTATTTTTCTTGTAGGTATATATTATTTATGCTGCTGTATACAATATATAAATATTTAGTTTCTAAGCTCAATTTAACTTTTAAGTCTCGTTTCAGAGCTATTAAAAAGATCACAGTTGGATGTAAATAGAAAATAAAGAATAATATGTACTACTTACTCTATATTATCTAAATTATCACCTATTATTTTTTTCATGTATTTTGTTTGCTCTTCCAATTTGTTTCTTGTTGTGTCGTCTATTTGTAAAAGATTTGGATCAAAATCCCATTTTATGTTTCTTAAACCATTTGACGCCAAGTTTTGATTTACGGGCACCCTTATTGAACAATATTTCCCATCTATGTAAGTATTATCAAAATTTTCATGTATTCCTAAACATTGTTCAAATAAGCCGAAGTCTCTGAGATTTCCTTTTAATATTCCTCTCGGCACTCTCAAGCCGGCATCTAAAACTATATATTTAATATAGAGTATTAATATATTTGCTGTTTTGCGTTTTTGGAATCTACAGTTTAAATTGAAATTTATCAACTAAATGGAGACAGTTTTGGATCGTTAATCGTCAATTGATTTGTCACTTACCTCAAAAATACTAAAAAAAGATGTTGGGTCACTGATAATTTCCACGGGCACAAAATTAGGTCTACTTTAATTACATATTTTCGTGAGAGAAACCTGTGATATCTCACATCTTCCCTTATATATATTTATTTAGGAATATAAACATTTTCCTAAGTGAATTTGGAAACAAAAGCGATCACAGCCGACAATTATACAATTCGATACCACTTAGACAACATATTTTTATATAACATCATGAAAAACTTACATTGGGCTAGTAATATTGTATTATTTAGCCATAAATAGCGCAATTGCTCCTGACATTGTTCTGAATCCAATGCTTCCTCATGTACCTGTCGATCTAGTAAAGGATAAGCGGCATTCACTGAACTAACTTCCGCGAAAGTAATGTTTACGAGCTTAATAATAAGTATTAAAAAATTAAAGAACTTCATTATGGCCCGAATATTGAACTACGTTTATTGAGGGATGACTATTAAATGACTTATTAATTGAATTATTCACCTTAAAGATAAAGCTGATGATAAAAATTTCCGCAATTTTATCAAAAAATCTATATATTATGTGGAAATGTTATGTTTCAGCTTTATCCTGTATTCCGCATAATGCAGTGTAAGCAGAGGGAGTTAAGTGTTAAGACACTGCGGCATTTCCGCCGACGACATGGCATGTTGAGTGGAAGAACTCAATTTTGTCTCGGCAACTAGAGCGAAGAAATGAAAATATTAAATACTAGCGGTCGCGCGCAGCTTCGCTTGCGTATTTAGGGGTGAATCCTAATAAACCACGAAACATGTGTTCAATGAAATAGTTTTAAGAGTGTAAATTTAAAATTTTATAAAAATCGGTAATTTATATTTAAAAAAAATTCCATGCAAACCAAAAAATTTGCACCCTTAGGGGGTGAATTCTAGAAAACCATGAAACGTATGTTCAATTAAATATTTTTAAGAGTCTAAATTTCAAATTTTATAATAATCGGTGGCGTTTTAAAGATATTTCCATAAAAACTTTCAACCCCTTATTTGCACCCTCAGGAGAGAATTCTAGAAAACGATGAAACATGTGTTCAATTAAATACTTTTAATAATCTAAATTCCAAATTTTATAAATATCGGTGCCGATTTAATCTTTTTTCCATACAAACTTTCAACGCCTACTCCACCCCTTTAGGGTAAAAATTTTTCAATATCCCTTCTTAGTGGATGTCCAGATTACAAAATTAAACATCTGTCCAAATTACACGTTTCTACCATCAGCAGTTACGGCTGTGCGTGCGTCTTACCTCAGTCAGTGAGGACAAGTCCTTTTATATATATAGAAGATTATATTCTTTATTCTGCGATTCATACATAATTAAAACATACATTTGAAAATGTTATACGTGGATGTGGATGTGGATTTACGTGGATTTATCTCTGGAAGAAATCTCTTCCAGCCAACCCGTGAGTCGTGCCTATTTACTACTGTAAATCGTCAATATAGCAGTCTATAAACAACATACCGCTGACAACAACACACTCTGTGTAGAAATGCTACTATAAAATTATGCAAAATAGATCTATCAGTTGCCATACAAATCCCTTAATCGTTGTTTTGAAAACAAGAATTGTTATTTTTAATTTCAACCCAAATATAACCTAAAAAAACCAAACGGCGATAAAAGTGCAAACAACAGACGCGACAGTCAGCGCCATCTACCGTAGAATAGATAGCCACACTCGAAACGTCTGATTCGAGTACTATTCACGAGAGGTCTACGATATTATGTTATGTATTTATAATAACGCTATCTAGCGCTCGATTTTGATATGGTGGTGGAAATTTTTAACAAATCAATTAATTTGCCCGCTCCAAAATGAAAGAAATAATGGAGGTACTTCGCAAATTCCTAGAAGACATAGATGAACAGAAAAATGCAATTATGAATAGCGCCGAAATAGTTACAGACAAAGTATTAAAAAGTAAAAACAAAATTTTAGATGAAAAATTGGAAACTTGTCGCGAAAAAATACAAGATCAAGGAACAAAGGGTTAATTTATGAAAGAAATTATTTCTATCTATTATAGAATAGAATATAATATTGTAGAAATATAATCTTCATTGGCATCGTAGATAATAAGAAATCAGATTGTGTATGTCTACAATGTTATGCAGATATTGCTAAGGTTATATTTTTCCGTAGTAATACTTGTTATGCTTAGTAAGTCCTACCACAAGAACTCGACTTCCCCTCGGTCCTCTTTCAAAGGGATACTATAGACAAGCTCACAAAATTATAATTGCTATAATCGTTTTCTATATGAATAGGTGCTTTTGGTGTTCCCAAAAATATTCCATTAGACGTTGAGAGTGCATCAAACTTTTTTAATAATAAATATACTTTTTTTTATCAATTATATACAAATGGTTCTAAAAATGAATATTGATCATGAGCGGCGGTCTTTGACCCTCAATCTAACATAACATTTAAATTTAGAATTGGTATAAATATTTCAATTATGCACATTAGTAGTTTAAGCGGGCGAATAAAGAATAAAAACTCACTCGGTAATATTTCATATAATCTAACACAATCTACATTTGCACATACATTAAAGCGTATATAAAAGTTTTAATTCCATGGTACAATATCCTAATAAAAGCTTATATTAGTTATATATAATAAATAGTACATACATAAGTTATAAGTTAATTAAAAGTGCTAGTACGAAGTGCAGGGACATAAATGTGTGATTGTAATCGCGACTTGGTGTGTGCGATCCCCAGTCGAGGATATGAAATATTTATCTAAATTATTTGCGCTGGTGTCGAGGCAAAGCACGGAGTTGAGTTCCGCCACACAAAATATAATGCGTCTAGAATTCGGCGGAAAATGGGAATTGGAGTCTTTTAACGCTGCGCTGGGTTCTCTTTGCCTAATCTGGTTTGCTGCGGGTTACAGCGAGAAGCTGATATATTTATTTTAATTAAAAGTGCATTGTATTTCATTATTATGTTTCGTGGTTTATTTTAATTCATCCCATCCCATCCCATCCATCAAATCTAGGGGTTGAAAGTTTGTATGGTAAAATCTCTAACCGCCACTGATTTTTATGAAATTTGAAATTGAGACTCTTAAAAATATTTCATTGAACACGTATTAGAATTCACCCCTAAGTGTACAAATAAGCAGGCGAAGCTGCGCGCGTCCGCGAGTATTATGATATGAAGTAAGATTGTAGTCGCAGCACACCATAAATAAATATGGAAATTAATAAAATATTTATAATTGTTGAATTTAATTAGTTTGAAGGTTCTTTCAATATTGAAAAGAAATTCCACATTATCTGTATGATAATTGAAATTTAAACATAAGCACATTACAAAACCTACTGAGAAGTAAATTGAGTCAAATATCAATGCCAAACCAAAAAATGAAATTCCATTCTCTAGGTCGCGAATGTACCAGTAAGAACGAAAGTATAGGACATTTTTTTTTTGTAAAAACGGCTAGAATAGATGTGACATTCACAATAGGCCTATTGAAAGAGATACAATTTTTATAAATACTATACTTGGGAAGTAAATACAATCACTGTATAAAATTGAAGGATAAAAATATTCTTTTAAATTTCAATATCTAAATAGTTATCGAACAATATTTTATTATTCCGAGAATCCATTTTAATATTTGTATATACTTTGTTACCACAATAACGCAGCTATATTGTCGAATAGTTAGAAGTTCAATATTTTTGTCTATAGTAAAATTTCATTCATTTATATAAAAATTTAATATATTAAATGGCTTTTGAATAAATATTTCCATATTAGATAAGAACTAATACATTACATGTAGACATAGTCATTATAACTTATCATTATAGCAGATACTGATAACATTTATAACTTAAACGTTTCACTAGTGTTCCACCATGGTTCCCTACACAGATTTATCTATATATATATATATATATATATATATATATAAAATCGAAACATCACGAAATCTCAGAAACTACAAGAGTTAGGAATCTCAAATTTTTGCATAGGAGTTATTTATAAAACTACTTTTAGAATTTGCAATATTCGACTCCTAAGGGGTTGCTTTTGGGGTTGAAAGTTTGTATGAAACTTCGTTACTACAAATGCTAGTAGTCTCAAATTTTGCATGGACGTCACTTATAGGACGTAAGTGCTCATGGACACAGAAATTAATAATAACGTAGTTCACGGAGGCGAAGCCGCGGGCGGGCCGCTAGTAGTTACATATTACTATATGTATGTACATATAATATCTATATGCATGATGGAAGAGGCAGCGCACCTTTTACTGAAACTGCATGTAAGGTAAAATACTTAAAACTCAGAACTAAAGAAATTAATCAAGGTACCTCAACAGTTAGGACGTAGGATTTTTTTTTCATTTCACGATTTTTATCCATATCTGTATTTCGTGTTACGCACACATACGTGTACGACGTTGCCGCTTTGAGAGGTAAGAGTGTGCGTGCCTATGTTATACTTTACAAATGGCGTTTTATTTATTTTGTTTGAAAAAATAACTTTTTCATTTTTGGGAATTATTTTTTTTCTAAATGATATTAGGCTTTTATAGAGTAGTTAAAACTGTAAAATTCCACTCTATATAATAAAATAGTAAAAATATTTTGTCTGTGCATTTAGTATTTTTGACTAAAATGGATAGAGGGATACTTAAAAAGAACAATAGAAATGAAAAATATATTTTTATAATTTCTTGTCTGACTGTCTGTTTGTATGTATGGTCACGCTTATCTTCGAAAGTAACTAACCGATTTACTAAAATATTTCAGCAATTAATTTGTTTTGACTCAGCTTAACATTTAAAGTTTGTTTAATCAAAGTCGGTTCATTAAAAAAATATCGTCATGTAAATGAATCCAAGGCAAGTTTTCTGTGAATTTTATATAGCAATCTATATCTATACATAGATTGCTATTTTATATTCAATGCTTGTTGTAATTAGTTCAACATACTAATGAAGAAGGAATTGATCTTCTAAGAAATATCAAGTAAATACATTCTTCGGCTCGTTAGTTTGAAATAAATCTATATAAAAATGTCTGAAAACATCCTTTCCACTTGTACTTTGTAATAATTACATATTAACTAAATTTAAAATTTAATTTAAAATTGTAGAGGAATTAAAATGTAATTATTGTACACTTATTTCACAAAGAATATTATGAATCCTTACCCAAATCAATAATCAATTAAGGCTTTTTATTTTTTATGATGTAAAACAAATTAAATTTGTTGTCTTAACAAATTAAATTGATCATTTTGAACAAATCGCATTTCAATTATTCTCTACTGGCATTTCTACACGAGTTCTAGTTTTGTACTAGGTTTTTTATTTTATAATAGAACTATTCTGATTATGCTATAAATTGAAGAGTTGAGTGTGAGCACAATATGTAAAAATCAAAATGAAAAGGATAGAAATATTTAAAATATCAAATGTGTTTTTAACCGACTTCTGTAAGAAAAGGAGGTTATCAATTCGACTGTAATTTTTTTTAATGTTTGTTACCTCATAACTCAATGTCGCGCCAACCGATTTTGATGATTTTTTTTTTATTTGAAAAGACACAAAACTTCAAGGATAATTTGGTGAAACTTTGGTTAGGTTTCGATTACGGAATCTGGTCAAAATTGAGAAAGTTTGATTATACTGTAATAGTTACAAGCAAAAACTTTTTAAATTGATGTCAGAAGTGAGATTCCTGATCGTTGCATTACTTTTTAACCAACCTCAAAAAAAGAGGATGTTCTCATTTCCAACCAACTTCAAAAAAGGGAGATTCCCAATTCGCCCGAATACTTTTTATGTATGTTCTTGTCAATATACCAAAATGATACTTTGCACAAAAATAATACCTAATTAAATGAAGTGTTTCATAGGACAACCACAACCACTCGTCGACAGCCACTACAACCGCCATCACCACTCGTTTAAGAAGCATCATTTTAAGATCTACCCATCACTTAAGATCGTAAATAAATTATTTTTTAACAAAAAGAAAAACCGACTTCTAACGACGAACTAAAAAGTGAAAAATAATTTTACAAAGATTTTATAGTTTTGAAGTCGAATTTTGTTAAAAATTATTGTAATAACTTATTAAATAAAAATACATTAGGAAAACCCCTCATGATCATTATAAATTGATTATAAGTAATGTAATGTAATAATATTAAGAACTTAAAAATAATAATTGCGCTTACGCTTGTAGACCTTTTCATACAGTAAATCAATCTCAATTGTTTTAAAAGTGAAAAATAGAGTCTTACCAGATTTCTTCTTCCTATCCTGCTATATACGAGAACATACAGCATAAAGCAAATAAAATATTATAAATTATATTTTCAATTTTTCAAATTATTTTCTTCAATTTATTTTACTCATAATGACCATACTTTTATGAGTCACTATATATTTTTTTTATCAATGAATGAACCTAATGATATAAGGAAGTATTATATATTTTTTCTTTCATAACAAGATAATTAATCTTATATGTTATTAGTCATATCGTAAAAATGTAGATAGGATAATTCCGTACGCTACCGAGCTATATATGCAATTATAATAAAATCGAAACTAATCGGTGTCTGTAACGGATTAACCAGATTAAATGCAGTTGATGAGTTTTCATTAATGTATTCTGGCAAACTTCGCTTACCTTCGCTTAACTGAGGTAAGACGCACGCACAGCCGTAACCACTGTGCGTAGAAACGTGAAATTTGGACAGATGTTTACTTTCGTAATCTGGACATCCACTAAGGGATTTTGAAAATTTTAACCCTAAAAGGGGTGAAATAGGGGTTGTAGGTTTGTATGGATTTTTTTTAAATCGCCACCGATTATAAAATTGTGGCCTCAGACTCTTAAAAAAATATTTAATTGAACACGTGTTTCACGGTTTTTTAGAATTTACCCTCTAAGGGTGCCAATAAGGGGTTGAAAGTTTGTATGGAAAAATCTTTAAATCGCCACCGATTTTTATAAAATTTGAAATTTAGACTCTTAAAAATATATCATTGAACACATGTTTCGTGGTTTATTTTAATTCATCCCCTAGGGGTGTAAATAAGGGGTTGAAAGTTTGTATGGAAGAATCTTTAGATCACCACTGATTTTTATAAAATTTGAAATTAAGACTCTTAAAAATATTTCATTGACCACGTGTTTATTAGAATTCACCCCTAATAGTGCAAATACGAAGGTAAAGCTGCGCGCGTCCGTTAGTCGGCTCATAAGAGTGACGGTCGAGCTTCGTTAGTTAAACGACAAACGACAAATTTATTTCTTGCTAAAAGTGTTTTTTATACGACTGTTTTATTGAATTAGCTAAATCTTTAATTTTGGATGTTATTTGAATGTTTTATTTGTATGATGATAGTAAAAAAAATCGGGTTCGCCCACCAAGGGTTCCGTACAAAAAAATTGCCCTTCTTTTAAGGCTATTATTTTTGGAATTTTACCATATATGTATTTACCATATATGTAGATATATAGATTTTTCTCTGAACTAAGAGCAAACAAAACCATGTACTAATAGTTGATATCTATATTTTCTCGGCAGACTTTGCCCATGGTTATCGAAATCCCTAATTTATCATTGACCGATTGTGTGATATTGATCAAAGTCAGACAAAATCATTAAATCCCACTTAAATCTTTAGATACTTTCGTTTTTTACAATATAAAATTTGTTGAATTAGACTTAATACGGCATAAGTTAAACATAGATGAATCATTTTGTGTTTTTGTATAGTCATTAAAATTTTACTAATTATTGATCGCTGCTTAATCGTATTTGAGAAAATGACTTACGTATTTAAAATAATAAACGGTAACAATAGACGACCACCGACGACCTTTTACCTTTTTAAGCATCAATCCTTTGCATTCTTTATAACTTTTAGAAAACCTGAAATATGTTATCGTTTACCTAATGATTAATTCATTGTACTAACAAATTGTATTTCCTCAATACACCGTGATGTCTTTCTATTCTTCTCCATTATATCTCTTCATCTCTGTACACACCAGAATTGAGAAACGACCAACTTAATTCAAAACTTATTGAAAATATTTACACATCGCAGTTATTTACTTTGCCGAAAACACTAAAATTATCTCAAATCATTAGAACAAATCATAAACTGGTAATAAATTAGCAAGTTAAGCTATTTTGATAAGAAATATGCCTATCACTGATATGAATTAGCGATGGATTATTGTTTATATTTTATAGTTAAATTTTTAGTATCCTTACGTGAGCTTTGTATTCAGCGGTGTGTGTAGTAAAAATGTAGTTTTATCTCAGTATGATTTTATATTGAATTCCCGTTCTTTTCAGACGTAGGTAGTAAATACTAGTTTTAATGGCGCGACTATCTATATTTTAAGTTTACCAGACTGAAAGGCGGAAAAAAAATTAAATAAAGACATTTTACATTGTAAATCACCAAAATTAGTTCAGTTGATAATTCAACTGTTAATTTATAAGTAAATTGGGTTTTTTACCCGTCTTTTACAAAGTCGCGAATACCTAAATACCTACTATTAGATTGTACCGTTTTTATGTATATTTTATTTCTTCAAGTTTAACCCACTTTCTCGTAATCGTTGTTACTTCAATAAAGTGAATAGCATAAGTTAACACTTACTGCTATTCACTTTGGAAAAACATCACTTAAAACCAGCCGAATGATAATGCCATAATCATATGACCAAAGCAAGTCTATATAATGAAATTATATCATCGAAGAGAGTTGGTGGTAAATAACAAAATATTATTAAGAGGTAGAATACATTCGCGTCATATAAGAAGAAAAGGAATATTATTTTTTTATTTGGTCTAGAAGAACAAATAACTACGGTATAGAATATCGATATTTTATTCTTTGCTTAGGTGCTTTGATATACCGAATTCACAGCTGGTATTGTCTGTGGGGTGCGATGTGCGGACAATAAACATGTTGTGACATCTTTACTTACTTGCATTTCCCGCAGATTTTTTTGGTACTGTAAAAAATGTAGAAAACTTTCTCTCTTTTCTGGTTGATAAATTTAAAAAAAACCTCGTTATAATTTACACCATTCTAGTTCAGTTTTTTATTATGATGTTTTAAACTTCCGGTAAAACGCAAAGTTACTTCGCCAATGTTGCATTTTTAATGACTGTGTTTATAGATGCGCCTTTCTCTGCTCTTATTAAAATGCTTATAATGTAAATAAGGTGGTAAGTATTACTATTTTTTTTCCTTTTTTAGGGTTCTGTACTCTAAAAGAAAAAAACTTAAGCAGATATAGTATCACTATGTAGTCCGTCTGTCGTTCTATCAAGACCATTTATCACGAAATCGCGTGGTGGGTCTAAGTCGACGCAATCAAAGGATAAGAGCATTTGGCTTATGGCTTATGAAGTATGGCGTATGCAGTGAGAATTTACAATACAAATAAAGGAAAACATTCTAAGACTGAAAATTTATAGATAATTCTTAGAGAAAAGATTACAAACTTGTATTTGCACTTGATTTCATACGAAATGAATATATACGTCTGCAAATATAAGTTTGTAAATTTTATATGTTACGGTATCAAAATCTATAGGGTATTTTCCGTAGACCTACAATTTGAAAATTAGACATGAAATGAGAAATTGCAATACAAATAAAGAAATAAACCGGTTAAGTGTGAGTCGAAATCGCACGCCGAGGCTGCTGTTTTTTGAATATTTAATATTAAAAAAATAAATTTAAATAAACTTTTGGGATAAACGCTACATAAAAACGCTACATAAAAAACTAAAATATATTAGATATTTTTATATTTAGATACTTAATGTATTTTAAATAAATAAATAAATAATAAATATTTTTATTATGAAGAAGACATCAACAAGTTTAAATGTTGTATATTTCTTTTTGCCTATTCACTTACAATACGAAACGTAGAAGAACTAAATTTAAAATGTTTTTAGTTTTACCTTAAACTATTTAGCTTAATATATTTTTTAAGCTGAATTTTAATTTTTAAAGCACAAAGGAAACCTCCGAAATCTGTTATTGGAAACGGGACACCGAAACCTGGTTCCGTAGAAAAACAAGCAGATTTAGAAATAGCCACACTAGACAAAAGTCGAACTTTTGACAATATTCATCACCTCGAAAAAAATGTTACTATAGAAAAAAATCTACAAAGGCAATGATTAAACTTAGAGACTGAAAGGCTGGAGAGGAAACTATCGAATGAGAACAATTATCAACCGATAGATAATGAGATTTCTTATTTAAAAAAAAAAAAAAAATATTCTGAAAAAGAATGATGCCTCGTTAAATAACGGGCTAAGTAAAATAGGTGATCCTAAAGATCATGTGGGAAATTAACTGTCGAATTTGCTATTGTGCTAATTATTTTAAAGAATTGTATGTTTCATTGAAAAATTCAGTAACTATAATATACTCACGTTTTTGTGTGGATATATATATATATATAAAAGCCAATATCTTGTTTGTATTTATTTAAGTTTCAAATGTTGTAAAAAGCAAATGTATATTAAAGTCACGCATCAAAACTCTAATTTGATAACCGATTTTATATAATAAAGGGGCCGTCATGGCGCAGCGGCACAAGGGTGTGACTGTAACGCGACGGCTGTGGGTTCGATCCCCACTCGAGGAATTGAAATATTTATTTACGTTTATATTTCCATTTCTTCGCTTTGGTGTCGAGACAAAACGCGGTATTGAGTTCTGCTACTCAACACACAATGCCTCCAGAATTCGGCAGAAAGTGGGAAACGGAGTGTCTTAACACTAGGCTGATTTTGTCTACCCTACTGAACTAGCGTGAATATATAATACGACCCTCTTGCGGCTTCGCCCGCTTTAACTACTGGATTATTCATATAATGTATCTTTGCAAAGCACTTCAGATAATGTGAAAATTTATTAAACTCTAATGCAACCCGCATTTTCGTAGTTTCAATAAGGATTTTCCAATTGTTTTACACAGCAAGGATTTTTTAGTAGGTACCGTAATTTTAAATCTGTGCTACTAATCTTTTCAAGTACTTATTAAAATATATTTAAATGACATTATTTAGATAGTTAAATGACTATTTTTAAACGGAAGAAATTATAAACAAAAGCCATTCAACTCCAATTATCCAATACGTGGAAACGCATCTAAATCTACGTTGCTATAGAGGCAGGTGGGTTTTTTTTCGAGCTTGTGGTTAATGCTGAAGAGGGTATTCTGTCCCTGATGAAAAGCAAGCACTACTTAGCTGCCTGTGAGGAAAATGAAATAGCATGCATCGGCCGGGAATCGAACCCGGGCCGCCCGCGTGGCATGCGAGCATTCTACCACTGAACCACCGATGCGTGTAAGGCAGGCGGGCGCGGCGAACGCGCTTGTATAAGCAAAACGTCGCGGGCCACGTTTCGCAGCAAGGATTTTTTGATATTGTAACAACTTCTAAAGTACTTATTAAAACGAAAAACAGTAAAAGACAGTTTTGATCTACATTAAATGGCCAACGTAACTAATATACTTATTTATATGCTGAGAGGAAAGGATAAGTGAAACATAACTTGATACAGTTGATGTGCCAACGGCGTGTTGTGTCAACAATTGAATGCGTTGTTTCTCTAAAACTATTCGCAATTTCGAAATAGTGTAAAAGCAAATTTTATATTTGCTTAACGTAGAAAATTAATAAAGTATTTTAAAGGATAAACATTAATACCATTATGGAAAAATAACTATTTGAAATTACTATTTTTAGACAGAAATATGATCACTACACATTATTTTTAAAAGATACGAATAGACTTTTTTGTAGATCTCATTAAGAGGAACAATACTCCAGTAATTTTTTTTCATGTAGTATGTATGTAGTACCATTAAAGCAGCGCATGCGCGAAAGTGTCTCAACGGATAGGACTTTATACACATTTATCTTATTTATGTTAATTTACATAAGAATGTACAGATAATAAAATATATATAAACTATATATAAACTTTCCTTGAAAAATACGCGACCTAATGGTGAAAACCGCATCAAAATCCGTTGGGTGGTTTAGAAGAAGACGAGTTAGAAAAGCCAGACAGACACGAAATTCGACTTTATTTTATAAGATATAGGATTTAAATAAATATTTTATAATAACTCGTTTATGGAAATGATATCTCATGATCTTTTATTAGTTTATACAAAATAAACTATCTGGATTGTATATTACTGTCAATAATATTATTAATAATATTATTATTGTGTAAGGAAAATAGTTTCTTTTTCAACCTATTGTTTTATTTATTGTATAAATATATGTCAGAAATACAGTATTATACAGTAAAATACAGTATTATATGTTACAAT
Organism: Heliconius nattereri; assembly: GCA_013403645.1. NCBI lineage: Eukaryota > Metazoa > Arthropoda > Insecta > Lepidoptera > Nymphalidae > Heliconius > Heliconius nattereri. The sequence continues at coordinate 8,817,716 of JAAIXI010000248.1, read as the reverse complement.
TATTCAAATTTAAAGTAAAGTAAAACAATTAATTATATTTACAATATTATATTTACAACCTAGTTTTTTTCTTTGCTATAAGCTAATTGAGATTGCTTTAAACTAATATAACCTTACTTTTAAATACACCTTTTATTAATATATTATTAAAAATGATATAAAATTAAAATTGTATAATATGCAATACGATAAACATGAATAGAAAATTTCATTTTAATTGAAGAAATATTTACAGACTTTTTTGTAATTATTTGTAATGTTAAGTATAACATAAATCAAAAGTATATACGCGACACATCTTGTGTTGATATATATCACGAGCTATACAAATATTAATTAAGATTGACATACACAATCCATTTAAAAAAAAATTAAAATCATCAGAAAATATTAGAATCTCGATATATTTTTCTCTGGTTCTCTGTTCTGGTCTCTCTCATCTGGCCTGATCATTCCATTGTTTAAAGTCTCTTTATTCTTTATAGCATATTCTTCATTTTTGTTCAAATTAGTCACTTGATTATTCATCGGTGGTCCATTTTTCTCTAAATTAGATAGTTGCCTTTCAAGGTGTCGAGCGCTGATTTCTATGTTCGATAACTGTCTTTCGACAGGAGGCCCGATCTTTTCAGGATACATATAATTATCACCATTTGGCTGACTTTTGTCTAATGTAGTTATTATTGTTCTTTCCAAATCGGCAGCATTCTTTTCAATTGGTCCAGTTTTTGAAGCATTCCCATTTTCAGCGCCTGTACGAGGTCGCTTTTGACCTGTGAAATTTAATTTAAATTGAGTAATATTGAGCAGAATTAGATTTGTGTCATTAGATATCGTAAAAAGATTTGTACTGGAAGCATCTTTTTTCCATTCATAATGTTTTGCCGAAGTCTTGGGGTATTGCATGTTGAGTGGCAGAACTAAACGCCGCGCATTGCCTTACTAGAGTGAGAAATCAAAATATTAAAGGCGGCCGACGACCGACTCTATAAATTTTGTTATTTTGCTTTTTCCTTTGTAACTAGATTTTAGTCTCATACAATATTAACTATACTTATTTTATCAGAGAAGTTCTTATAACGAATATTTTCTTCAATAACATTTAAAAATCGTGCTTACCTCCCTCCATAAGCATTTTAATAAGTACGGAAAAAGGTGCGTCGATAACTAGCGTCACAAAAAAGGACACTGTAAAGGATAAGCACAAGACAGCTAAGGAGTCATATATCTGAAAGAAAAAAGATAATTGAATACATATAATAATGTCTTAAGATTTTACAACTATAGTGCACTAGTATCGAATATGTCGAATTTACTTTTTTTTATCTTTATATAGTAGGCAGAGGGAATCTTATGTAAGAATACAGTTTTTTTACTACAATTTCTATACTTTATATTATGAAACTCACCCGAGCTCCTTGGCTAAAGTAAGTTGGGGCAATCTGCATACTAGCAATCAAGAAACAAATTGGGTAATGGTACAAATACATAGCGAATGATATACGAGCTGGAAGCTTCCAAACGCTTAAGCTTAAAAACCAGTTTATTGGACCTGAAAATAAAATTTAGTTAGTAGTAAAATCGTATTTTTTTATTTTAATTGATCGTTTAACGATAGATATATATTTATAATCTATATACATAATTATTAACAAATATCTTATCATTGTACTAGGCATAGCTCTCTAATAAATGATTTGAAATTACCTCCATAGCCTTGAACACATGCAAATATGATCCAACCTAAGCCAGTAACCCATATAGCTCTCATGAAGGAATTGAACAGGCTGTCTCCAACTTGGTTATTCCAATCGAGCTGCATGATAACGTATGACATGTAGAATCCAGAAGCTATCATACCTAACGCTATACACCATGAGACTAATACAAACACCTGTAAAAGGAATCGTTATGTTAAAACAAAAAAAATATATATCCACTCGAAAGGAGAAGGCGCTTTTAGTTAAATTTAGTTTTATATTTGTGAGTTCTAAATTTTACCTACACATCTATTTCTATACAATATTAATATCAATTAAATTATTTGTATTAAAAAACCATTTATAGTTAGTACCTACGATTATTTTTAGTTTACGAATAGTTTTATTGTCTAAGCCGGGATATATTTACTTTGAGGTTTCTTAAGAAGAAACAGAGGTCAGATAGTGAAACGTTGTGATGTTAGAATTATCTATATATGAGTGAAGATATAATTACATGTCGATACTCGATAAGTGAAATCATTTCGATAAAGTAGTAGCTAGTAGGCTTATTTAAACCTTTTATTATTTTAACTTTTATGTATAACCCAAACGAAGCCAGAGCATTTTCGCTAGCAAATTGGTAAGTAAATACATATGCTAGGTGGAATATTGAAGTTTCTAATAATAAAAAGAAGAAGATAGAAAGATACTGACCGTGTAAAGATAAAAGGATGATAAATATTTAAAAAAAGCTCAAGTGCGAGTCACTGTTGCCCACTGAGGATTCTGTGCCAATTTTATGTTTGTAGACCAACGGAAACGTAACTTATAATAGCTGACATACTTAAGTTTGTTTGTATGTAACGTTTTTTTCTATGATATACATAACTATCTTATTCTCTTCATCATATCTTATTTATTGATTTTTTCCTTCTTTTATATTCAAGTTCTCACTTCGTGCCTGATTACATAAATATTTATTTTCAGGTCCACGAAAAGTACCCAATAGGTTTTTATTACGCGGCGAATTTCATAAAACTGTTAGATCGGATGAAACAAAGCAAAGCGCAGATTTCATTCACCACATTCAGTCATTACTCACAAAGTCCCTAAAAGTAACGGAAAGTGGAGAAATTGAGTGAGCTAAACGTGGAAGATGCGTGAAAACTATATTTTTTTTGCAGAAATGGTTAATAAATTGTAATTATCTACATTTAATCGTGTTGTTGCAGATATTAGCCTAATTACAATGCACTGATACCATCTCGTTAACAGAAATTATCATATCTTCATATAAAATACCCTCAGACTCACTTCTTTGTTAGTATAAATAGATTTCTTTGTGTTTACATTTGAAATGATTATACAAGGGTTGAGGGCAATTGTTAATCTTGTTCTTGAATTTAGAAAAAAACAAGCTTCTGAGCCAAAAGATACGAGGATTTATACATCGCTATATTTTGTATGAAATTAGCAGCGAAATTAAAATATATACCCATAGAATATTTATCGTGGATCTATAATTATTAAATTTGACAAATTATCGGATAAATGGATATATATAAGTATATCATAGAAAAAAATATTATAAAATTATATTTGTTCTTTATTTCATACAACATGAGTGCATACGCTCGCAGAGTTAAGTTTATCAACTTTTATATGCCTACTAATACTTTTATAACCTACCTAATTAGAGAGAATTCTCATATTAAGACCTACTTCATATATTTTTATTATCAAAGAGGAATATTTTTTGCATTTTTAAATATAAATTAATGTAAAAAATATATCTAAAAATATTAAAAAAAACTCTCCCGACGGTCGGATAAGGGTCCAGGCCATAGGCACCTAGTGCTCCAGAGAGAGGAACCTGTTTAGCAATACCGCCTTTTGCATCCCGTTCTTCATCCAACAGCGAAGCGAAAAACTCTTAAGATGTAGGTAGAGGCTGTTCGCTATTAAACTGTTAACTAAAACCATAATCGGCACTATGATAGTTACATTGACATCCCAGTAATGGCATTGGCAGTGACCTCAAAGGCAAATGTCAGTGATCCAAATATTTAGATATTTTTTCTTTTTTCTGTTAGTTACTTTATTACTATGATCTATGTATATATTCTATGTACAATATATTGTTTATTCTATGGGGAATTTTAATTTTCATTGGAAAAATTTGTAATATTCCTTGTTTTGTAAGAAATGTTACTATTATTTTCAAGAATTATTAATTACTACTTACCGAATTTAATTTAATCTTTTTTCCTTTGTAAATGTTTAATATGTAACCAAGTATCATTCCGATAAAGAATGGCGCGCCTCGACACAGAGTATTCATGTAGTAATTATTCATATAATAAGCCTGTTCATCTAAGCGCCTGAAACGAAAAGAAGCAATAGATAAATAAATAAACATTGAAATTATGATAAAAATATAAATTATATCAAATAAAATAGAAATGTAAATATGGTTAACTTTATTAAATCTAAATAAATATTAAGAGGCCGGTCGTGATTCAGAGGTACAAAGTGTGACTGTAAAAATCACTCCTATTTATTTAATGGATATTAACAACAAGGATGAGAAAATTTGTGTGATTAATAATAAAATCTGGAAATTATTTGGAAACAATTTTTATAATTGTATCTTCGCTCGCTTACAGCTTCATTATTTTAAAAGATATATTCGCAACAAATAATACACTCGGCTGATTAAATCATGGATGCGCGATGAGAGATGCTACTTACGCAAAAAAATTGAATCAAATACTTAACTAAAATACTAAAATAAGCATAATGCGAACTAGTCTTAACACTTATTTGTGAAATGGCTACAGTGTAACAAGTGTAATAAATGGCTACAGTGTTACAAGTGTAATAAGAAACATTTTATTTAATTTATAACATTAAAATATTCAACAAGCAAGCCGAAATTAAGACCAGAATGCTAAAATTATCTAAAATACTTACAAAATAGACATGTTACTAGCTGGCATAGCTTTAATAAAGTTAAAGATAGTTGAACCAGTGAGTATGGCTAATAAAGCTGCTATCATCGCAGTCCACGCCCATTTTTTACTTTTGCCAAGTACAAAGAAGAGTATAAGAGGAGATATGATGTGTAGTTGGATGTCAATCGCGATGTACCAAGTGTGCGGAATACACTGTAAATGTAATTTTGTGTTCATTAATAAATAAAAATTATTTGTAAATAAATAGAAATGCCTTCTTGGCGTAGGGGCACGACTCGGAGGAGTGATAATATACTCAACACACAATGCGTCGAAAAATGCGACGGAAATATTGGAGAAGGGAGTGTCTTAACATTAGGTTCCCTTTGCCTACTCCACATAATCTAATACACAATTATGTTACATAGATTATCTGAGATTTGTCTTCCCGTTTCTTGAATATTTTAAGGGATAAAGAAAACAAATCTCTTTTTAATGTAAAAAATAACATAAAAACATCTCCGACTATACGTATAACATTTTGTTGATTTAGATGATATTCATTAAAATTTATCTGATGATACAACATTAATAAATTTTCTTATAAACCTTTTAAACATAAAAAATCATAATAATTACTTATTACCTATATAATAAATAAAATAATTTCATATTTATAATATCAGAAAAACGCCCAATACTTACAATTTCATCGGGGTTAACATAATTCTGTACATGTAGAAGCGTAGTCCACCAGTTTGACCTGCATCGTTGTACATTTCTTGCCATATGCTCCCAATAGGGGCCATCTGCAACTCTGTGGAAGGCGGAAGCTTCTAGAAGCACCAGTGCCGCGAGCAAAGGAAACATACGAAGTAGACGGTTGAGGTAGAAGACGTGAAGACGTTTTAAAAGGCTCACTGTAATAATTAATCAAAATATTAGATATTTATTTAAACTTAAAACTTAAACTAAGGTTAAAATTTATTTAGTGAAATGTTAAAAATGTATTAATATTTTCACGATGTGGTAGTTATACAATAAAGCAACATTTAAATTTATATGGTACCTACTTAATGTTGTTTACATTCCATTGAAATGTAATTTGCATATTTGTATTGAAATACATAATTAGTGAAAAAATATATAGCTAGTGCCGACCAACTTCTAGAAATAAAATAGTTGTCCACCAGTAGGTCCGCGGTATGAGAAGATTAAATTTATTATAATATTTTATTAATTATTATCTTGGTTATAGAGTGGCGCGACTGAACGATCGAAACCAGAGCGAAGAAATGAAAATATTATATAATAATAAATGAATTAAATATTAAATTTTCACGAGTGACGATAGGCGAGTGAGATACATTGTCTATTAAACTATAAGTTATGTAGGAATTTTTTCAAATAAAACAATTGTATTGTTTAATAGCATGGATTATAGTTATCATGATCAATTGATTTGAGAATTAATTAATTTAATTTTATGTTACTTTAGTTAGCCCTATCTCTGAAAGGGCCCCAATTTCAAGTTAGTAAGTCTGTATGTCTTCTTAAGTACATATTAGTCTAACAATTCTGAAAATTTCAACTTTGCTACAATGATGTAGGTCTGGGGCCCTGGGATGTCAGTCTATAAGTTTTTATGGACTTTCGTTTAAAACAAACTTTAATCTACATTTTACTCGTATCCAAACTTATTATTAAAAAAGTATTAGATAATAATTAACGTTTTTAATTCATTTTTTATTATGTTTGTATGTTATTAGCTATCTATTATTATAATGTAACAGAACATAAAGATATGATAAAAATACTGTTTATAGTTATATATTTCTTATCCAGACCGTATTTTTATCACTGTCCTCTGTGGATCGTACAAATTTCATATGAACAATATTAATAATAAAACAATAAAAAACTTGTAATTTTTGTAGGAAATAAATTATAAAAAAGTCAATAAACATATAACCTATTGATAAAATAATATCGTGACTGATTAGTTATCTAACCCCGAAGTGGATTATATAAAAGAGCTTTTCATAAGAGTTCATATTTCTTCGTTTTTTATCTTAAAAAAATATAAAATAAAAGGTACCCCTAAAACTTTTGAACGACAGATTTTAATGTGGCTTTCACTAATAGGTAGAATTATTGCAAAATATACTTTATAAGTATATTAGATTGAAGCCAGAAATATCAAAATATTGTAATGAAATATCGTAAGAATTATATTTTTGTGCGCAAACTTATATTTGTAAGTAGTTCATTTCATGCTGAACAAGAGCAAACTTCAGTCCTGAAATTAGTACGGATTTCTCGGTGGACGAGACCGACTCACATTTGACTGGTTTTTTAAATTTCTCTTATGTTATTTATATTAAAATTCATATTTATCGGTTTTATTTCTTTTTACTTCTTACCAAAATTCATAAATGTAGATCATTAGAAAATAACCATAGCAGCGAATAAAGAATCACTTATTTTGTATTATATACACTGCAAATATAACTTAGTAATTAATTATTCCTGTGAAGTTTCTATGTATCCTGTAAATATTACCTTTACCGATTTTTTTGTTCTTTATATTGTAAGCTCACTTCGTGCCAAATTTCATAATTGTACCTACAATAAAAGTAAGAAAGAAAAGTACCCTATGGGTTTTGATTTCGCCGCGAATTTCATACAAAATTTAGCTCTAGAAATCATGTATAATTGATAATAGTTTCAGCTTGATATCTCCATGCGACCTTGGTATGAATGACAGACGGACACGCAAACTAATCTTATAAGGTTTTTCTTTTACGATACTGTACCCTAACAAAATTTTAAACTTATTTTACCTCCAGACAGTTTTCCAACTGAAGTATAGACGAGTAGAATACCGGCCATCAGGAAAAATGAATCCACAGTGAAAAGTCCAGTTGAAATCCATACAGCATCTCCAGATGTGAGCCACTTTAAATTAAATCAATAAATTTAATATGAAAATAACAATAAAGACTAGTGTTTGTAATCATTGTAATAAGACTGTTTTTTTTTTAGTTTAAACTTTCGAATAACTTTTAATAGTTGATATTTTTTAATACATCGTAGCGTACTAATGCATTTTGCAAAAAGAAAGTATCTAACAAATCAGTACCGTAAAATTATTTATTTCCGTTATTAGACATTGCGTTTTGTCTTGCGGAACTCAACGCCGCACTATATTATTTTCAAAATATAAAAGACATCAATATTTTTATACTAATGAAATCTGAACACATTATAATAACGTTTAGTCGGAAAGAAATGAACATAAAGCTATAGCATCAAAGTAGTATGAAATATTTAAGAATAGGTGTACTAACATTTTCTATATTAAAAATGAAAAAAAAGCTTACCTTAAGTGATTCTATTAAGTTAGCATTGAAGTTGTACATGGAGAACACATGACCAACTACGACCCATATCATGGATATTGATCTAATACCATCCATACATTCTAATGCGTTAGGATTAGAGGTGAAAGTTAATAACCGTCTAGTATTCGTGTAAACGGAGAAAGTGCGGAATAGTATAACAGCTTTTTTGGGATCTGAAAATAAAATATATTATATAATTATATATGTTAACATTGTATATAACCTTGACGCTTTCAGTGTCGCGCATTTAAAACTCTCTTCAGTATTAAAACTCTAGGTCCTACACTTAAAGCCTATTTAAGAAATATTATTTGTATTCTTAGTTTGCTACTACAAAATTTTTAAATATCTATAAAAATTCTAACAAGTAAAGCGTATTACACTGTTCAAGAATATTTAGAGAGATGTAATGCAGGATAGCTGCCAGCAAATGTAATAAATTGTACCATTGACTATGAAAAGAGCAACTGTTGAGTTTCTTGCCGGCTCTTCTCAGCAGAACTGCCTTCCGAACCGGTGGTAGCTTTTTTTTCATATGTTCATTCGACGATTCAGAAGTGCTTATAATAATTGCCTATTTGAATAAAGAAGTGCAACACGCAATGCCTCTAGAATTCGGCGGAAAGTGGGAAACGGAAGTGTCTTAATGGGAACGGAGTGTCTTCACACTAGATTTTCAGGTCCCCCTGTGGACGGAGGGTCCTACGTGTGAGATACAGCGTGAAACTAAGAAATGAGAAATATTGCACATACATAATGTTTGAATTTGCAGTGTAGAAAAATGTACGGGCCATAAGAAATATTCATATGAGGAGCATATTTTTACACATAGCAAGGTAGAGAGATTCGCGTGTAAGACTTTCCGTTCTTAATCTTCCCCGTGTATTGCGTGTTGAGTAGTGTAACTTGACGAACTACCACGGTGTGTGCCACGAAGGCCTCTCGTATTGTTGACAAAGGAATTAAATTGACTATGTATCGCAAAAAATATTTAACAATTTTACATAGTTTATGCAGAATTTGCAAAAAAAATATATTTATAAATAAAATTCTTGTAACATTTAGTACAACGCGACAGTGGATAAATAAAAGTATAAATTAATTTTTAACAAAAAGAAAAACCGACTTCTAACAACGAACTAAAAAGTGAAAAATAATTTTACAAACATTTTATAATTTGTGAAGTCGGTGCCAAGTAAAACAAACAGGCTTAGTAATTAAATATTGTAGTAAAGGTGTTCTAGCATTGTCAAGCTGACACCGACTTCAAAATTATAAAATCTTTGTAAAATTATTTTTCACTTTTTAGTTCGTTGTTAGAAGTCGGTTTTTGTTTTTGTTAAAAATTAATTTATTTTACGATTTTTAGTGATGGGTAGATCTTAAAATGATGCTTCTTATACGAGTGGTGATGGTGGTGGTAGTGGTTGTCAACGAGTGGTTGGGGTTGTCTTATGTAAAACTTTATTTAATTAGGTATTATTTTTGTGCAAAGTTACATTTTGGTATATTGACAAGAACATACATAGAATGAGAATCTCTCCCTTTTTTGAAGTTGGTTGAAAATGACAGCATCCTTTTTTTTTGAGGTTGGTTGAAAGAAATGCAACGATCAGGAATCTCACTTCTGACATCAATTTAAAAATTTTTTGCTTGTAACTATTACAGTATAATCAATTTTATTCCATAAAACAAACTTTCTTAATTTTCACCGGATCCCATAATCGGAACCTAACCAAATTTTTAGCAAACTATCCTTGAAGTCTATCCTTTCAAATAAAATAAGAATCATTAAAATCGGTTGGCCTGTGATTGAGTCTTTCGCGCACATACCTAATGCAAATTTAAGACTTATAGGATTTTCTCATAGATACCATTGTCAGACATAGACGAAAAAAAATGGAACAAATTCCAAATAAAAAAAATATATCAAAATCGGTTCACCCAGTCAAAAATTATGAGGTTACAAACATAAAAAAAAAAACAAAAAAAAAGTACAATCTAATTGATAACCTCCTTTTCTTACAGAAGTCGGTTAAAAATATAATCAATAACGGTGTAGACAAGTTGGATTTCCGTTTTCAGTAGATTACACAAATCCATTCATTAGTATTATCATTGTACCTACACAGCTTATAATAACGTAAAAATCACATGTTTTTATAATAACGCCTAATAGTAATCATAACATATGAATATAATCGTTTAATTCTTTCTTAAATAAGTCTTTTACTATTAAGTTTATAGGTAGAGGTATTTTATAGCCATTAATATACATTTACTTTGTGGGAAGACATATTAAAGCTAGAATGTGAAACTGTAAGTACCATTTTTTGGTAGGTATGGTATGACGAAGAAAAGTACATAGTAAAAGTCACTATCATTAATTTCCTCCTAAATTGAGTCGGTTAAATCGAGTCTTTGTTTAAGCCGCACATACATAATTGTATTATCGGCATTTTTGACTATACATCTTAATAGCGTCATTTTATATCCCGATTATATAATAATTCAGTAATAAAATAATAAAATTTACTATGCATATTATTTGAATTTGTCGACAATTCTCGACTATAAATATTTCGTAAATATAATAATTCACATTTTACTTATCACGATTTATGACTTAATATCTTTAGTAAATAGTAGAGGAATTATAAAACAATAATACATTAATACTTAACATAATACATTTCGGATGTTTTGAATTTTTTTTGTAAAACTTTTCTTTTCCAGAAAATTCATAAATCGGCTAAATGATGCGGTGTCTTGGGATATTCCCAATTGTGTAAATCTTATTATTAATATGACGAAGACTAACGGGAAAATTGTATTAAAATGTCAAATATTTTTATAAGAGAATGAAAAACTTACCTTTCTTCTGTATGAGGACGTGGTTTATATCGTACATTGTACTCAGTAAGGTAATGAATCCCAAGACGGAAAATACTCCGCTAAAACAAAAAATGTATATTATTCTTATATGGAGTCACTATGGTAGTGTAGCTTAGAATATGTTTATAACTCAACGCTACATTTGTTAGTTTAAAGACATAGCGTGACTTTAGGTTCCTTCATTTGTCAGTAATACTTTTTACCTATTATGATGACACCTCCATTTTATAAAATTGTTTTAGACAAAAGGAGGTTTCCTATGTGTTTTCTCCATACAACGTGACATTGGCGAAGTGATTAGTGCTCATCTGGCACGTTCGTCACTCCAAATCAAAGAACAGAAGCGACATTGTTAAACGAGTTATAAAAAAAGTGTCAAGTCATTATTAAAGCTTATCTCAGCTTGAAAAACAAAATTCGGCAAATGCAGTGTATTTTTTTTTATTTCAGATCAAAAAAAAATAATAATCTCGCTTCGTTTTCTACACTTTAAAAGGACATACTAAAAAATGTATGGTGTACATTGAGTTTTTTTAACCATGCCAAAAACGTCCGAGTAGAAACTCAAAGAAAAATTGTATACTTAAAGTGGCCCTTTTAAAATGTGCACCAACGCTGGCCACTGTCCGAGTTTCGCTACTCGGTCGTTAATATATCTATCTAAAGATTTATTCTAATAACATATGATCGCATAATCATGTAAATACATACTGATAGATAAAATTCGCAGCGACTATTATAATTATTTTTTAGTTTAAATATATATTTCACAAGAATTAGTTTTTATTGTAATAACCTGATTTGTGTGAATAAAAATCTTTATTTGTAAATGCCCAAGGTATATATATGTATGTAGTTGGTACTTAATAGTAGATACCTGAATCAAATATTCAGCCAATTTTGTAATTAATAAAATAATATAAACTAAAACAAAACCATTGAGAAGCGTCGTCTATTACTATCGCTGTCATATTTTCGTAAATGTAAAGTGTGTAAACAAAATAAAATGTAATAATGTAGTTATATAATTCAGTAGTTTATCTAATCCTACAAAGATTACAAACTAATACTAATACTTTAAAAATAATTGTACATACGTCTCAACATAGATTGAAAAATACTTTTACTTATTATTACCTAGATATATTTTGTATTGACGTCATTTATATATTTAAAGTTTTCGATGTATGCGCGGTGACTGTTAATAGGGTGATAGGAAAGAAGGAAAGATAAGGGGAATAGTTTTATTTTTTATCTCCCAAACGTAAAGGAGCACACAGAGTAGACTTAGTCGTAAAAAACTCCATTTTCTTTTCTAGCCCAATTTTTGAACAAAGAAACCCAACTGAACGTTCCGGACGAAAAAAATGAAAATTAAGTGAAGTATCGCACTTACTGATATATTTTGCCCCAATTCTACTTTTTCCTATATTGTATTAGGAATTATTGTACAAAGGAACTAGTGTAAGAATGTAATTATAATGTACTTCAAATAAATGTTTATAAATTCCTATAAATTCTCGAGAAAATGAAATAATAATATTTTATGACCTCGCTCTGGTAACAAGGAAAAGCGTGGCATTGAGTTACTCAACAGGCAAAGCCACCAGAATTCGGCGGAAAATAGGAAATAGAAGTGTCTTAATAGGAACGAAATATTTTAATATTAGGTTCTCAGATTCCCTCTGCCTACGCTACTATGTGCGGGATGCAGCATGAAGATTTAAAATAATACAGATAAACTTACATAGCTACGTAATCTGCAGCAACCCAAGGCTTGTCATTTGGAAGTCGGCAAAAGTGTTCGTCATATTGAAAGCCAAAAGCCGTTAAGTTAAACAACACATTTCTCATCCAATTGTCTATGGAACAGGACTGCGGCATGCACGCAGCAAAATTAAGTTGGGTGAAAACTAGTGGATTTTCAGGATTTAACCTAAAATTTTATATATACATATATATTAGAAACAAAATTTAAATGAGCTATAAAATTAAATTGTGCGGAAGAAAATTTCTTACTCATCAGGATCCACCGGGATAGCAAATGGTTGCACTTCAGAAACAATCCCATTATTGAAATTAACTATTTTCTTGTTAGTTAAATTGACATTTATATCGTCAATAAAAGGCAGTTCAAACGTTTGATCGAAAGGCACACTTAAAAAGCACCACTTTCCTTGAATTTGCATATCATTAATAGCTTCGTTAATGCCTAAGCATTGATGATAGTTGCCTAGATCAGCCAAATTTAACTGAAGGAAACCTCTAGGAAACCGAACGCCAGCGTCCAAAACTACAAAAATTGTAAATATATATATATTTAATGTGATATTTTTTGAAAAGACCATCTATTTTAATTGAAATAAAATATAATTTTATTTGATATCAGTATTTAAACAGTTTTTTCCAATTTTTTTCCAAATCAAGATGATAATGACTGAATAATACAAATGATTTAATATAGAATTATGTAAATGTAATAAATTTTTATAAAAACTTACAACTAGCATATAACATTGTGTTTTCATTTTTTAAATAATCCACCTGCTGGTCACATTCTTCATTGTTTATTACTTTTTCGTATCTTTCATAATCGAAGATTTTATTGGGTATTTCTCTATGTATTGCTGCATTTACGCTAATAACTACCCCACTTGTAAATAATACTAATATATTGTAATACAATTCCATTGTAAGCACGACACTTAAATAAATAATTATATTGTATAAACAAAACGCATATCTAACACGTTGCTGCGAAGGCCTTTCCTTCAATAATAATCGATTTGCTTCCTCTTAGATTGTTATAATTAAAAATTGGTAATCTAATCTATAATGTATTGTTTTATCGAAAGAATTAACATTAGTCACATAAATTTTAACATGAAACTCTAGATAGTATTTGCTATTTTTTATTAAATGATGCAACAGAAATAACTTTAGCTGAGTTTCCTTCAATAATATTAAATTTTGAAATGCTTTAGAAGCATGATTCTCTTTAAAAATTCACTTATCAAAAACACAAATGTGAACGAAATTCAATGTTCAATAATGTGTCGTTCCCGACTTTACTGACAAAATAATTGTAGATCTACATAAATGGGAGCTCAGTTTTGTATTTTCTCGGGATATCTTTTAAGCTCTAAGTTTCACACGTATACGTACAAAATCAAAGTCTTATTATTTTGTAAGTTAGTGTACTTCCAGCTTGTACTGGAATTTCTCTGTAGTCATGTGTATCATTACTCTGGTGGACAAAGCGCCGCGTTGTATTCCACTACATAACACGCAATACTTTCAGAATTCGGTGGAAAGTGGGTAACGGAAGTGTCTTAATGGGAAAATAGTGTCTCTTCACTAGATTTGCAGGATTCCTTATACTGCAATGTGTGCAATCTAGCGTGAAGTTAAAAACGAAAAAAGAAATTGTATACTACAATTTCTTTTCTCTCTACTACTACTCATTGTGACTGGCGACTAGCATAGTCAGTCAATGCCACCTGCCACGTTACTGTAGCTTACGGAAATTGTTCCGTTGTATTGTCCTTTTTAAAAAAGGTAAAAAAAAATGTAGCAGGATATGAACCTGCGTCTCTTGAAAACCGTATAAGCACACATTCATTCTCATAAACTTACGTCGAAATTCTTATACGCTTCTTACAAATTATTTATGTCCTTAGCATCTCTGTAGGGAGATTTTTACAAATTTCCAAAAAAGTTGTATTGCCATTGAATTTAAAAAAATATAATTAATTAAATACCAATAATAAAAAATATTATATATCAAGACCTTTTGAAATTATTCCATATAAAAAATATACCAATTTGTTCGATTTATAATTTTTTATTCAAAGCTTTACTGTCTTTTATCACTTTTCATATATTTTTTATTAGCTAGACATGTAAATTACATGTTATCTTAGAATTTACAACTAAATTTTGCCCATTGAAACATATCAACCTAAAGATATAATCTTTAAAATATGAAAATTATCATTGCGAAGATATACGACTATACGAGTATATCAATATCAACACGTGACTTCCTGCTTAGAAATGGTTTAGGTACTAGGTAGAATTTTATATTATAAAATTAACTCATAAAGTCCATTACTTAAAATATTATTAAATTTAATTTACTGTTATAAATTAAGCTATATTTATTGTGCTATCATATAAATCAAATTCTTCGTTAATACCTCTATATGACTACTTAAAATGATTATAATGTAAGTAAATACTGTTGAATAATAATAATATTTTTAGCTTCATTGCATTTATTTATTACCAACATATTTTTATTTTCTTTTTATATCATTCACTTGTTTCTTGTCTTTGTTATATTCATATTTTTTAACATTTTGCGCGTTTTCAAGACTGCGTGATTTATAGTGAAATTCGACAACGGCCCTTGTTTGCCAAAGCTTACGTACTCGACGATCGAAATTGTTTTTCATTATTTCCATACGCGGACCGCGTACGCACACACGCCTTAAGGTAACGATTAGTCAGAACTTTTAAATAAAATCGGCTAAGATTGCACCGACAAAGACTTTTGTACTTTGATTTTCGTTGCAAAATAAAACTGGGAGAGAGGAGTGAACGGAGTGAGCTACACAGAAAATTTACGCCATTAATACATATGAAAGCTTGGTTTCCACCGGAAAGAGAAATGAGTGGATAATCCTTAGGTAGAACGGATTCCTTTTTAATAAAATATGTAGGTTTATATTTCCATTGGCTAAGACTGTTTGTTTTTTGTAATTACTTCGCTCCACTCCCTAGAATTGGGCGACTTCATTTCAACTCCTTCCTTTACCGCACGTATTGGTATAGAGTCTTACTGGTTCAACGTTGTCCTTATTGAGCCTGCCCTTATGTTGTGAAAGCCGGGTTTAATTAATGATAATACTTTCTAGTCATGAGGAGGCAGTACGAATAATACCTTTAATTTTTAAAGTCCCTTTAGATTGTTAATCAGCGATTTTCGCCCGACTATTTTTTTTGTGGGAATACTTATATTTGTGGAGTACTTAAAATCTATTAGTAAATCTATTAGTAAATAGTCCTTAATAGATCCGCTTCGCTCGCGCTATAGGCCGCTTTATCGAAGTTTATTTAATGTAATACTTGGAACTAGACAATAATATGTGTTCCAAGCTTCAAACGACAATAAATAAAAAAATAATTATAATCTTTGAGTAAACACGCGCAGTTTGTAATTATCGTCGCAAATATGGCTTACTTTAATCAGATCCGGTGTAAAGATATTAAAGCCTAAGTACCTTCATATCGAGAACAATGTTTTCGTTGTTTAAAATATTTAACAATAAAAAAGGACTTTTTAACTTTTCTGTCGTCACTTATTGATACCCAATGACGCGGCACTTTGTTCGCCATTTTGATATTTTTTTGCGTAATAAAAGGGAGATAAAGGGCATTTCTGGATTCAATCCCCTCTTTGGCAACGGCGCTTTGCATAAGATTTTGCCTTACCTTACATAGAATGAAATAAGTTTAATATACAATGGTTTGTTTCCGTAAACAAACGACTTAAGACTATTAAGGTTCAGGTAGAAAGAAAATAGTAAAAAGACAGAGTACTAGGCAGAACTTAACGCCGCATAATATAAATAATATATAAACTCTGTTCAAAAGTCAACATCGTCACGACGTTGGTCTTACGTATGTGTTACAATCATGATTATTATTCCATAAATATTTTTATATCAAGAAACAGCCACAGGAAATTACCTTTAAAATGGATTAAAGGAGATCACCATATCTAAACTTAGCAAATTTATTTTTGGAGTATATGAACTTTAATATAGTACATATCATTTAGTGTAATTGCAGAATAATGTCTAATTTTTTATTTGACATTTTCTTTCTTTAGTTGGAAGTTTGAAATCGGTTTTTTTGTTACAAATTTATTTATGAAAAATATAATTCGAAATAAAAAAAACTAGGTACAATGAAATGCAATGACTCAATGTTGCGATAAAATTAGAGAGAAATGAATCACTTTATCAATATGTACTTTGTCAGAACGAAGCGTCTGACCTAAACTCGTTATCTTCTCTAATTAGATTACATCAATTAAAAATAGCTCTTTTACAAGTAAAAACTTAAGCTATCAAATATATGTGCACCTAAATAAATTGTATGCAATAAACTGTTTGAAGACAAATTTGCTATAATATTTTTGAAGGCTTACATCATCTCATGTAGGTATATTATATTAATTGTAGTCAGCTATATATATTTAAGCTATATAGTTATATTGCTTTCTCAGAATATACAAAAATATATGTAGTAGGTAAGGTCACAAGGGTGTGACTGTAACGCGACGGCTGTGGGTTCGATCCCCACTCGAGGAATTGAAATGTTTATTTACGTTTATATTTCCATTTCTTCGCTTTGGTGTCGAGGTGTGCGAGATACGGCGTGAAGCTGCATTATTAATATTACTAGTAGGTAAACATGTATTTTTAAATATGTTTACCTACATATATATATATATAATTTATTGCACAAAACAAAATACAGAAATTTAAGAGAAGAAAAATTTTGTTGACACGGGTTATATATTCCGTGCTAGATGCTAAACCATTCTCAACATTATCTACATATTAGTTATTGATTAGATATATCAAATACATCATAATGTAATTTGGATGATAAAGATTCGACATTCCATTCGTGGTCAAATATCTTATAACTCATATAAAATTACGACATTCTTTAATATAACACGACGCCATCTAGCACATTTCTTCTGATACACAAATGAAAATTGTGTGGAAAGGGGGACGTAGTTTCCTTGCACTAGGTTATCTCCTATGCTGGATACAGCTAGGAGCTGGAAGAAACTTAATATAAACCTAGGTATATATTTTTTTATTTTGATGGCCTCATTAGATAAAATGCGTTCTTGAGTTCGCATGAAATTCTAAGTTTTCCGCCCAAATTCGATAGTGCATGTTTAGTGGTTTGTCATAACAGAGAGAGCGGTTTAATAATTGCATTGTGGAAATAATATCTTTCTTTCTTTATTTAAACACTTATTAGATACAATAATTGGTTAAGGTACTGTCCTCTTTGATAGGTTACAAAGTAACCCGTAGGAAAGAGTAACAGTGCCGTGTCCCACGGGGGGTACTAAATGAGTGTTCCTTTATACGAGTTACAAGTCTTAATGTACATATTATATTATAATCTAATTATCTCTTTAATATTATAAATATTTTGGTGAGTATATAAGATGTGTGTGCGCGTGTGTGTGTATGTGTCTGTGTGTGTGTGTATGTGTATTTGTGTTAAATGTAAGGTATGTATATGAATATGTATATATTATGCATGTAGTATAAGATTTTTATAATATAGTTTATAATAATGTTTGTAAAAATAATTCTGTAAATAATGTGCCATTGCCCTGAATAGGCATCGAACCAACTCCCATCGTATTTGACCTCCAATAAAAATATACTGCCCCCGCTGACTACCCTGCTGCTGCTGTAAAAGTGAAAAAAGTAGTTTTTGATCTAATCTTTTACTTCATTACGTAACATTTCACATTTTAATTATCTTTTAATAGCAAACACATCCATACACACAACACATACTGCTTAGAAATAACATGCTTCCAAAGCATAAAACCCAAATGTACCAATTAAATATAAGCTATAGTCATCGAAGGCAGCAAATCGCTCCTGTAATTATCGGCACGGTAAGTATAATGTCTCATTGTTAATTGTTAGTGGATATCAGAGGCGGATCTCTTTAGGCCTGTCTGCCTTATCTTTGTAAACGCTCGTGAGTCCTCCGTAAAGTTCGCTATTCATTACAGTATCTTAAAAATATATATATTTTCATTTCTTTTAAATACCTTTATAGGTTTATACTATTTAATTTGAGGTCTGTCGTGACCTTGGGTACCAACATGTGCCAGTGAACACGCCAGGCTGTAGTGAACGCAAGTGTCTTTATAGGAACGGAGTGTCCTAATACTAGGCTTTCAGGTTCCATCTGCGTGGAACCGAGCCTGAAGCTAGATATAATTAAAATAATGAGCATTAATTGTAGCATTTATTAGATATACCTTAAGTTTAAAAAATCTATCCAAAGAGTTCAGATAAAAGACAAAATAATATCACAGTTCATAGAAAACTATATCATTCAAGTTGCTCGCAATTAGCACTCGATAATGTTAGTCGAATATTTTCTTAAGAACATAGCTTATAAAAGGTAGCATAGTGAGATAATAAGACCAGTGTGTAATACGTTATTTCTGTATTAGGCATTGAAGAACTTTGAATGGACTTACAATAGGGTAATGTCAAGAAAAAATACATTAAATTCCTGATAAAAAACATATTTTTTATTGGATGTGTCGAACAAAATGATTTCCACCACCTTCCACCATTTTACAGATGCTGTTTGATCTTTGTGCGATGAGACGCCATTTAATTTTAATTCATTAAATTTCATAAATAATTGAATTTTGAATATAATATTTTTTAGAAATATTAAGATTTCAATTGCCACTCGGAGGAATGAAATATTTAATATCTTAATTTACTCGCTCTGGTAAAGAGGCAAAGTCCGGCCTTGACACGATAGCTTCAAGAATTCGGCAGAGTAGAGTGGAGTGGAGTGGAGTGGATTTGGAAGTGGGGAACGGCATGGTCTTAATTGGAACGGAATATCTTAACATTAGGTTCCCTCTGCCTATCCAGCTATGCGGGATACAGCCTGGAGCTTATTATGTATCTAAATATATGTACATATTATATTATACAAATTGTCTTATTGTAATAATAACTTGGGTAAAAATGCCACTATTATTTCACGCGCAGGTATAGAAATCGCCTTCGTTCCTTGAATGACGACCCAGCTTTATTCTTATTTTCCATATAGTCATAATTAAAAATGCGTAATATATCAATTGACTTCGTATACGTAACTACTATGAAAAAAGGCATTGTAATCATTATTTGTTTCATTGTTATCAATGAAAAAAATCCTAAGAAACAAAGTTTATATCTAACGCAACTACATTCTTTTGATGTGCATCATTAATTTCCTAATTCCAATTTAGCCAGCCAATTTTCTTTCTATAACCAATTATATTTCTATATATCTATACTGGTATACTAATAGGTACCTTCGTGTTTTATTTACTCTGAAAACATTTTATTTTATAAAGAAATAAAGGTACATATGTAATACTAGCGGAACCGGACGCGGCTACGCCTGCTTCAACTATAAGAATATTTATTAAATATATTCATGAAAGTATTTTCAATTTTCAATAGAATTAGTAAGAAAATATAAGTTTAAATAATCAAAAGAATAATAAGTAAAGACATATTATTAGAAAAAAATATCTGAGTTATTGAAATGAACCAACAAAAGGAGTAAAGTAACTAAAGGATAGGTATTCTTAATATTAGAAAAAGTACCTAAAGTTTCCGTGCGTGCGTACATAGATATCGACTCTATGAAATAACTAAACGAAATATTAAATAGGAAAATTTTAGCGAGCAATATCAAATAAAATAAGAAGAGAACCAAAATGTACTTTAAATTAATTATAAACAGCAAATAATTATATAAAAATTAACAATAGTTCGAAAATGTGCGACCATTTATAAAATCGTCAACGTCATCTGCCCGTTCGCATCGGTCATACAATGCCGCCCGAAGGCTAGTTCATTTCGAATCAATGACATCTCCTTAATTATTTATTAGAATGTTATACATTAAACTATAATTTCAATCTAGATTCAATGCTAAAATTGACTATTAATAAAAAATTAAAATAAAATAAAAAAAATAATAATAATAATTAAAAAAAAATTAAATTAAAAAAATTAAAATTTATAAAAAATATTAATAACGGTCGCGTGGCAACGCAACGGTTGTTATTAACATGGCAGAATAAATTGCATGTCAAATTTGAAAGTACTTTAAAATATATTAGTTTATATGTGTAATGTAATGTTATATAGCCTATAGCACTTCTGAAGAACGCAGCTTTCATACAAAACAAAAACAAAGTAAATTGGACGAGTAGATCCAGAGATCTTACCGTTCAAACAAACAAACAAACAAACTCTTCCGCTTTATTATATTATTATAGTATAAATTTACATTTTTTTATAATGATTGAAGCGAATTCGTGAAATCAAAATAGCAAAGCATAACTACATATTTTCATTACGGTTATATAAACAAATCCAAATACCAGCAGTAGTTTTCCACAATTTATCTTCAGACTTTGCCCGCCTTTATCAAAATTCCCAGCTTATCATTAAACGATTGTCTGATTACTTATCAAATTCAAACAGTACCATTAAGTCCGTTTGAAACCGCCACTTTCCTCGAATATCAATTTTATCCATTTAGATGTACGAATTATCCTTAATGCATTTTGATCTTTGATTGCCTATTTCGTATTCCTGAACGGTAGTCATCAAAACATCGCTAAACGCTGGTTGCCATTCTTTCGCCGTAGGCGGTTGAATAAAATTGGCGAAAACGTTTTGTTCAGACCCGCTACCGTTACTATTATGGTTTAAGGCTTAATTTAAATGATATATCACAGAAATTGACTAAAGCGTTTTAGCCGATTTCTTAAAAGATCGCTTGTAGACCGTCTACCATAAAACTAAATATGGTCAAAATGCGGTCTCAAATGCGGTAGGTACTTCTTATAAGATTAACATTATCTTTATTTCTATTACATTTTTCTCATATCGTACATATTCATATCAGTAATATGTCTTAAAATATTTGAATAGAATCATATACATTAATCAATTTTAGCTACATAAGTTTCACATGTATATTTTTTATTCACATTAAAGTATTAGTTGCATTTCAAACCAGTTCGTGCATTATGGCTGGAGTTAAGTAGGTAGTCGTAAGTGCAATATCTATTGCAGTTTCCTCGGTGACTAATGATCAAGCAAAAGGTTATATTTATATTTTTTTTCTTCAAACCTGTCTTTTGTTAAATTTTTCTCAGAAAAAGAGAAGGAAACTAGGAGTATAATATATAATTGTGTAGTGAAATATGTCGTATTATGTTTTGTTATGAAAACAACCAAAGCAGTACATG
Organism: Heliconius nattereri; assembly: GCA_013403645.1. Lineage (NCBI taxonomy): Eukaryota > Metazoa > Arthropoda > Insecta > Lepidoptera > Nymphalidae > Heliconius > Heliconius nattereri. The sequence continues at coordinate 8,795,635 of JAAIXI010000248.1, read as the reverse complement.
TATTAATTTGAACATGAAAATTTTACAATTCAATAACTAAAACAGTTATATTCTTAGCTTATATATAGCTATTTAGGCAATTGTTTTTAAAACTTTGTATTTCAATATGAACTTCCTACTCCTTATTTTATGCTGCGACAAGTAAAATTTTCCAAAACTATATGAATTCGTAAAATTGAAATCATTTTATTTATATATTAATAGGATACGCGATTAATGAAAAAAGAAATAACAATTTTAAGTCTAAACGGAATCCGTTCAATTATCTGACTTCACAAAAGCTAACAATATAAAAAAAAATAAGCGTATTTTTCAGTGTTTTAAATTTTATTTTGCAAGCCTTACTGTTGCTTATTAGATCGATAAACGTATGGTTTCTATAATTGTTCCTCACTGCGAATTCTTTTTTCCCGAGGCGATATGGGAATCGTCGGATACTGCAAATTACAAATACCTCTAAATGTTTGTCTTGCGGCAAAAGGATATAATATGCACTCTTTAAAATAGCCATTTTGAATGAGACGGTGGGTAAATGCTAATGGTGGTACGAGAAATCAAGTTTTACAATCGTTTTTAATTTCATATGACACCAAGAAATCAATTATACATGCGTCAGATTAATTCTGGATATCTTTGTTAATCTTGTTACGAATGGCATAGTTCACTGCGCATGTTGAACCTTATTAGTGTCATTTTACACAGAACCTATTTCCTTTTACGTTTCGATAATCGCCGCTTAAGTATTTGAGACTTGTCGACTAAAACGACAAATGACGATTGTATTTTTATCTTCTTGACTTTTTTTTTTTGGAATTGTATGTATTTTATTTTTGTTAAAATACTCATATTAGAAATACATATACTAGCTGTTCTAATTAGATGATATCTGTTAATTACACCGTCCTAATTCCTATAAACGCAAATATCTATAATAATTGTCCTATTTACACCGGGGCAAATGCGTATTTGTAAATGCGATTGGTTGTGGAATCGATCACTCGAGAAAATAATATATTTAATATGAAAATATGGTGTTTTAGGCAAAGCGCGGCGCTGAGTACCGCCACTCAATACACAATGCCTCCTGTAATTCTAGGTTCCCTCTGACTACCCTGCTGATGTGTTTACCATTTAAAATACAAAATACAGACGTACGTTAATATAACAATTACCTACTACTTACCGCCATTACTGTATTGACAGCGTCGTACATATCTCGTCTATACTAATCTATACTAATATAATAAAGCGGAAGAGTTTGTTTGTTTGAACGCTAAGATCTCTTGATCTACTGGTCCGATTTACTTTGTTTTTGTTTTGTATGAAAGCTGCATTTTCAGAAGTGCTATAGGTTATATAACATTACATTACACGCATGTACTAATAAATTAAAATACTTTCTAATTTGACATGCAATTTATTCTGCCATGTTAATAACAACCGTCGTTGCTAAGCGACGGTTTGCAAAGTTTGTTTGTTATTTTAAGAAAACGTCACGCAAAATGAACTTATATTTTGATATTCATCCTTATAAAAAATAAATATAATAGTCACTTTTAGCATTTCATCTAGATTGAAATTACAGTTCACTGTATAACATTCTAATATATAATTAAGACTGATTTGAGATGGACTAGCCTTCTGGCGGCATAGTATGAGAATGACCGACGCGAACGGGCAGATGACGTTGACGGTTGTATAAATTTTCATACATTTTCGAACTTTATTTGCTGTTTATAATTAATTTAAACTACACTTTGGTTCTCTTCTTATTTTATTTGATATTGCTCGCAATAATTAACCAATGTAATATAGAAAAATGTTTAGTTATTTCATAGAGTCGATATCTACGAATATGTACGCACGCACGGAAAACTTTAGCTACTTTTACTTCTTTTGTTGGTTCATTTTAATAACTTAAATATTTTTTCTAATAATATGTCTCTACTTATTATTCTTTCTGATTATTTAGGCTTATATTGTCTTAATATTTCTATTGAAAACTGAAAATACTTTCATAAATATATTTGATAAATATTCTTATAGTTCAAGCAGGCGTAGCCGCGTCCGGGTCCACTAGCCATATATAATTTCATACAATAACAGTGCACCTACTGGTGTGATTAAGAATATTTTGCGTGACTCCATTGCGTTTCGTCCGTGCTCCCATTTAATTCGTCTTCCGGCCCTGAGGCGACACTTGCATTCCGGCACGCCAAGTCTTTTAAGATACAGGCCCAGCATCCAAATTATCTCCCGCGTAATCATTGTACAGTAGCAGGTGGTAAAAGTGCCTATTAAAATCTCATAAAATGTAAATACAAATAGTTTACTTATCACACACCAAAAGCTAGTTATGGCGCAGGAGGATAAACATAGCAGATTGTGGGTTCGATTCTCACTGAAGGAAATAAAATATTTAACATTTTAATTTCTTATTCTTTTTATATTTTGTCTGTTTCATAGTTGTATTGGTCAGTAAATCATCAACTAATAGTAAAAATTACATAGGATTTTAATTTGCAAGGATTTTGAACCGAAACAAGAATAAGTATAGCAATAGGTGATTTATGGGATAACATTAAAAAGTTAAAAAAAAACATACGTAGTAAAGTAAAAATATAAAGTACATTTGTATTCACGAAACGGCACCTGGCTCCGAGGCAAGTCATTTTAAACCGCTTACTGTCTGTTCGCTGTAGGATAATAAAAATACGTACTATGTATGAATAAAAAAAATATATTACCAGCGTCACTTATTTGAAAATATCTCACTCCAAAGTATTTGTTTATTTTTTAAATTTAACGTTTAGATGCGACGCTATGTTATCCATAACTATATTATAAATTCGAAAGTAACTCTGTCTGTCTATCTTTTGCGCAATCAGAGCCAAACCGCTAATTTAATTGTGATAAAATATTCATATAGAGATACTTGAGGGCCTCGGGATGAACATAGGATACTTTTTTTTCTCATATTTGTAATATTATCGATATATACCAATATATTAAAAAACTTATTAATATGACATGCAATTTATTCCGCCATGTGAATAACAACCGTCGCTATGCGACCGTTGCTAAGCAACGACTTGCAAAGTTTGTTGTTAGAAAACGTTACCCAAAACGAGCTTGCTTAACGCATCTCTCTATTGAAAACTGAAAATAATTTCATAAATATATTTAATAAATATTCGTATAGTTCACGCGAGCGTAGCCGCGTTCGGGTCCACTAGTTATAATATAAATCAGTTATTACAATTAAAACTTACGTGTGTAGTTTTAGTTGTAACGTTGAAGCGGGTACGAAACTTGCTGTTTTGCAATTCAAATTCAAATTCAAAATATTCTTTATTAAAATAGGCAATTATTATAAGCACTTTTGAATCGTCGAATGAACATATGAATAAAAAGCTACCACCGGTTCGGAAGGCAGTTCTGCTGAGAAGAGCCGGCAAGAAACTCAACAGTTGCTCTTTTCAAAATCAATGGTACAATCTATTACATTAGCTGGCAGCTATCCTGCATGACATTCAATAGACATTAATTCCATACATGCTTATCCTCTAAATATTCTTGAACAGTGTAATACGCTTTACTTGTTAGAATTTTTTTTACAGATATTTTAAATTTTGGTAGTGGCAAACTAAGAATACACTGCGGAATTTTATTATATACACGTATACTCAGACCCATAAAGGATTTACTAACTTTTTGGAGGCGAAAACTTGGTGTAACAAGCTTATCTTTATTTCTCGTTCCTATCGTATGACTGTCACTATTTTTGCTATGACAATGTATATTTTGTCGGACAAAGAGAATGTTATTATATACAAATTGGGAAGCAACTGTAATAATACCTGCATCTTTGAAAACATCTCGCAGAGAATCTCGCGCTCTTAGATTATAATATCTTACGGCTCTTTTTTGGAGAATAAATATTGAATTGATATCTGAAGCACTGCCCCATAGCAGCATTCTATAAGATAAAATACTATGAAAATAGCTATAGTAGATTAGTCGGGCAATATCAATTGTATTGGGTAGATACTTGAATTGTTTAATATTGATATGAGATAGCCACGATAATATTTTCCGAACTCCTTTTTTAGGATCTTCGCGTAACAGTACTATCTCATCATCGACACTATCGTTTAATAGGGCGTGAGTTCAAATTAGCTCCATTGTAGCACATCTAGCTCAACTGTTCCCTTGTTACTGTTGTATTTGCCACCGTAGTATTTAAAACAGGAATTTAATGTGGTGCTTCTTTTTTGCCGATTTTAGACGTGGTACCTAATAAGAATTAATTTATACAAGTACCAACATATATGACTACTAGTGAACCCGAACGCGGCTACGCCCGCTTGAACCATACGAATATTTATGAAATTATTTTCAGCTTTCAATAGAGAGATGCGTTAAGCAAGCTCATTTTGGGTGACGTTTTCTAAAAACAAACTTTGCAAATCGTTGCTTAGCAACGGTCGCATAGCGACGGTTGTTATTAACATGGCGGACTAAATTGCATGTCAAATTAATAAGTATTTTAATATATTGCTATATGTCGAAAATATTACAAATATGAGAAAAAAAGTATCCTATGTGCATCCCGAGACCCTCAAGTATCTCTGAGTATTTTATCACAGTTATATTAGTGGTTTGGCCCTGATTGCGTAAAAGACAGACAGACAGAGTTACTTTCAAATTTATAATATAGGTATGGATTGTAAAAATTGAAAAAAAAACTAGACTATTGAAAAATAAATAAAAATACAAAGAAAATGGCACCTCAACATAAATAAGTATCATTAAGTAATAATGATTTGTCAGTACAAATCATTATCAGTACAATCAGAATTAATGTATTATTAAATGCTCAATTGAACTTTCGCTGTTTGTTAATAGACATCCAAAATATTTTTTTTTCTTTCCAAACATTTCCTGCTCTAGCTCTAGTATATAAAGTGCTAGTCAATTTTGATATATTTAATACACCATTGACCAAACTGAAACATATGGTAATTTTATTGTGACGCCATAAACTTTTATATGTATGAAAATATCCAATTTATAGTGTTATTTTTCTTATTTAATTCAAAGAAAATTGCGGCCGAAGCGCACGGAGAGTTGCTGATGACTTTCCTTTTCCTGTGAAGAAAGGTTAAAAATTTTCGAAGACGCCGAGAAGAGAAATTGATCTATGAAGATCCGTGACAAACGCAGGAACAATTGGCACGGTCGGAACGCCATAACAAAAGAATCTAATATAATTTTAAAATTATAACTTATTCAGAATCCTTTTGTTTTCTCTTTTTTGTTTTGTGAAATGACGATTGATGTGAACAAATTTTTTTTTTTAAGACAAAGGCAACAAAGAGCCAAAAAAAAAAGTATAAACAAATCAGATATCCTTATTTTATTACAAAAGCTTAACTTGAAGTAAACAATGAATAAATGTTCAACCAATCAGAATAAATCCAAACAATACGGTCCGGTAAGGCACGCGTGCGCGCATGGGCGGGGCTTCTGGCCACGCCCACCGCCCGCCCCTTAAGCTCTTGCCACGTGATTTATGATATATTTTTTTAAAACAATTATATGAATCTGTCCTTATTTTCCTGTTTCGATAGAATCTTAGTGTTTGTATAAGATCGATTTTTTACATCAAATAGCTATTTTTATTACTGCTGTGCTTTTAAATATTATCTATCTATAAAAGTTGATTATGAATATTTATTAAATTATTACTTAATTATGTAAATATTATTTGTTTATAAACTTGACTTTATTAATATTTCTTAAAAAACATATCGGAAATGATCACTAGAACCTCCTTATCTTTCAAAAAAATTGTTACCAATTTAATCCAGATAATAAGATCCAAAGAAAAATATATAAAGATTATAGTAGTTACTTCTGTTCTTTACATTCAAATGAAGTTACAGAAATAGACTCATCATATGGTTTCCTCGTATGATGATCCATAAGTCCTTATTTGTATATTCTAACAAAAAGTACATAAATAAAAATTCTTACATTAAAGAACTTAATTTATTTAGCTTACTTCAAACAATTAACTTTAAAAGATAACTATAAAATACTGTTATTAATTAAAAATAACTCTAAAAGGCAACTATCGTTCACTTTAATTAATTAATTTGTAAAAAAAACGCATATTAGGTAAGTTCTGTTGCAGCAAATAGTTGCAAGATTATTAACGATTTTCTTTAGGTAAGTATTTTATTTATTAAAATTTTAATATTTACATTTTTTTTCTGAACCTCATTAAGTGTTTAGTAGAAATTTAAAGATATTATCATATAAAGCTAACATTTTACATCCACATTATTCCTTTTAAAGCCACATATAATTCCTGTTATAATTATAATAACACTTCTATATTTTTTTATTTTGTGAAACAATGTAAGTGTTTATCAGTATCAATGTTAAAGGATAGTTAGTCAGGTAGTTCTGTAATTTTATATTGCGTTGCATAATATGTACCTACTCGTAGTAACTTTTTACTTCTAGATGCTTAATCTATATATATATAAAGACTTGTAGCCGCAACCGCTGTGCGTAGAAACATGAAATTTGGACAGATGTTTACTTTCATAATCTGGACATCCACTGAGAAGGGATTTTGAAAAATTTTAACCCTTAAGGCGTGAAATAGGGGTTGAAGGTTGGTTGGGAAAAAAATTTAAATAGCGAATTTTTATAAAATTTGACCGATTTTTATAAAATTTGAAATTTAGTTTTTTAAAAGTATTTAAATGAACACGTGTTTCATCGTTTTCTAGAGTTTTCCCCCTAAGGGTGCAAATAAGGGGTTGAAAGTTGGTATGGAAAAATCTTTAAATAGCACCGATTTTTATAAAATTTGCAGTTTAGACTCTTAAAAATATTTCATTGAATTCATGGTTTATTAGAATTCATCCCTAACGGTGCAATTAAGCAGGCGAAGCTGCGCGCGTCCGCTAGTAATTTTTATTATAAAAATGATCTAATTTATACCGGCCTAAGAACTATGTCAGATGTAGGTAAGTGCCTTGCTATACCAGTTCCTGGGGCGCGACCTCCCGGACGTCCAAGGAAGCGCTGGTTGGATGTCGTGATGCAGGACATGAGAGCCAATGGTCTAACCACCGAGGACGCAAAAGACCGTGCAAAGTGGAGTAGGTTGAGTAGGAAGGCAGACCCTGGCAATAGCCGGGATTAATGCCAAGAAGAAGAAGATCTAATTTATATCGATGTTTCTTTAGTTTTGTAAAATTTTACAAATGATTATATTAATAATTTTACAAACAAATATATGACGTTATTGAAAATAATATGGAAGGTTGACCCTAAAACTATTTTTAAAATATTGAAGCAATAACACAGTATCTACTTATGTTTGATTCAATTTTCAAAAACTTGCAAGTCGGATATAGGAAACGTTTCAAATTTGGTCATCTTACCTATGTGTTAAAAATATGGAAAAGAAAGATCTAAAGATTGCTTAATTTAACCTAAATATAATTAAATTGTTTTTTCTTATAAGTACCAATAAAAAAAATATATATGCATATATTTACATTATTGTAATTATTTACATGCTTAAACACTAATCACTTCCGAAATTCAGCGTTTTTCTTATTTTATTTTGTTACCAATGAACGATATAATGCATTAAGTATAATGATGTAAAAAAATTATAAATATTGAAATCTGTGTAAGTTGTATGTCATTTTGAAAATGACAAGCTTTATGTCATTTGGTTGAAATCATTAATAACTTGGTCTTGAACAGCTGTAACGTAGTCAGGCCAACAAAATTTGTGTTTTTACAAAAAATATTGTTATAAGCAAATTAATATATATTTTTTTTCAGTTTCGGCTGTGCAAAACTGTTGGTAAATAAATTATTTATTCTATATTGTTTTATCAGGAACTTGCTAATAGAAAAAAATAGCATTACAATTGATAAGATTTAATTATTATATTTCGATTTATATTTGATTTATTATTAACGTAGGTAAACTCCAAATCTAAATATTGGCCATTCAATTCAGTAATTACAAACAATTTTGAATTAAATCAACAAATAAGTGTCAGCAGGTAGTATCAGTCTTGAACTGGAAGCTACCCCCTTGCTAGCTTGGGAACCTATTCTGCTGCGGTTCAGCTATTTGATACCTTCTGAATAGTTTTTTCTTATATTGAATTAGCTAAGTAAGTATGTGTACAATTATGGTCTACAGTATATTTCAGTATTCACTACTAAAATAGTATTTTTTTTTACGGAACAGGACAAGGCAAACGAGCGTTTGGGTAACCTGATGGTGAGTGATCACCCCCGTGCAACACCAGAGGATCTACAGGTGCGTTGCCGGCATTTAAGGTAGAGCAGTAAGCAGCAGAAGAAGTTCGTATAGTGTGGCAATATAAATATGTATAGAAAAAATTGAGAAAAATCATGTACGTAAAAATATTTTAATGTATTTACTATCGTAAGTAATAATTAAAACTTATATAATAGATGAATATTCAATAAAACTTATATAATCGATGTCCTGTCCACGATCAAAGGCTGAAATCGACATAAAATCCATTTGCTGCATAATAAACTCTATTCACATTAAAAATAAAGCTTACAATTCTTTGTAAATTATCAAGCATATATGTTACAGAAAATGTCGATGACCTATACACACCTGGCGTAACCGCAATGCCACAAGTACTGTATTAATTCTTACATGTAGGTACATATTATGTATATATGTATTTTGTATGTATCTATATCCTTATCTAGATTAACTTCGTAATGCAAGTGATTGACAAAGGAGATTTCAAGAGAATTTATAATGAAAAAAAAAATATTTAAATGTAAGTATAATGTATAGGCTAAATAACTTGATTACATTCTAAAAGCTTATCATTGTCGTTAATTAATTAATATCTAAGAGTACGTAAAATTGATATTTAGGTCTAACCACATCTACAAAATGAAAATAGTATAAATTGTTATATTTCTCTAAGTATACTTAATAATTCAGTAAAAATGAGGTTTTCATGGTGCAAGGGGACAAGTGTGAGACTGTTATCGCAATGATTGTGGGTTCGTTTCCCACATGGGGGTGCTTTGTCACGGCCTTGAGTTCTACCATGCCTTCAGAATTTGACAAAATGTGGAGAAAGGAAGTGTCTTAATGAGGTAAAAAAATATAGGTACACGTTACTTACAACATATTTTTCAACAATATCACGGTAAAGTGTATCAATAGTATCAACTAATACTTGCGATATTTCCAAGCTATTGTAGTCACACTTCCTGCATTACTCCATTAGGTACTATTTTCAAGTTCAATGTAATTAGTACATTTATTGTTAGGTGTCATAGGAATAAAGAGTAGGTAACCTTATCACTCCTTTCTATAAGATCTCATAAGCATTATCTCCAGAATTCATTGGAAAGTGAAAAAAAGGAAGTGGAAGGTGTGAGTGGATAATAGGTTTCTAGGTTCAGTGATACAGCATGAAGATAAAAAGAAAATCATAATACAGATTTTTTGTTATTAACTGAGTGACCGACAGACAATATACAATGTAAACTGCTACGGTAAAGGTACCTGACCTTAGGGAGTGTAGAGAAGTAGAGAGAAGACATAAATATAACTTGTGTAATTTTTATGTGCAATAAAGTATATTGTATTGTATTGGTTATAATGAAATAATTTTTGTTTCTAATTAATTTTCAATTTCAATCTTTGCGTTTGAAAATATGGATGCATGTTATTTTTTTGTTTCATGCTTTAAACGTTACGATGTCTGCATACTGCTCTTTCATTCTCATCCATTGAGTCCTCGTGTTTTTTACTTAATTTTCTTTCAGTATTATCAATACTAACTATTGCTTCATACGAGTAAATATTAAATATTACTTTTAGTTACTTTCAAATAATAATAAAAATATAAAAATTTAAATCAATCTTTCATTCTTTCAAATGAGTAATTTGCTGAAATAATGATGAACAAAAATAAATATAAAAAAAAAAATATTTGTGAATGTACTTAGATATTATAAAAATATTATTTCTAATATCCATCGCAAAATCTACTCCTCACTTTCCATTCAATCAATAGAAGAATAAAATATAATTACAAAAAAAAAACACGAAAGTTGAACAAGAAAACATAAAAATTAAAATAATCCACTAATCTCAATTAAAACGTCAATTCAAAAACAGCAGATGTGTAGAACAAACAGGTAGCGTTAGAATCAGGTGTGCGATACGAAGTCCGCTGGCGATATGACGGCCGGGCGGTTACAGGTGCCGCCTTCGGAGGGGATATTCTTACAAATTTAACCAATCCGCTCTTGCTGCCTTATTGCCTGTATCATAGAGTCGAAATATGAATAACCCAGCTAAACACCACTAGGGCCTTACTCCTCTCCTTTTTATTGAACAAAAAATGAACTGTAAACGCGATCACGGCCGTAGCTAAGGTCAATGTTAGCGCTTCCTTCAGTGCTCGCTCGGAGAAGAACGCGTGCGCATCCTGCGTAAGGCACCCTGAGTATTGTACGAACAATATTAGGACGGGTTAACGAACGAATTGTAATATAGAACTGAAATTACTAACTTAGTTCAAAAAAATCTATAATAAGTGCTTTATTAGTGATGGACTTTTAATTGAACTGTGGAAATGGAGACGCTAGTACTAATACCTCAGGAGTTGAGCCTGGCGCTTCGCCCGGGGGGTGCTAGAGGGAAAGAAGCATCTGTAAGCGTTTGGACCTCGACCGATATTCAGAGGGGTGCTTTATTGTACCCCTTTCAAGGGACAATTAGGATTGATAAGCTGCATGTCTATTCATACGTCCCCGATCATGATGTAAGTATATTTTTTAGGTTTTTTTATAATGATTACACTATTGTTATTAAATAAAAACTATAAAAAAATATACGAAAGTTTAGAAAAAAGATTTATTATTATATTTCAATGTTTGCAAAACAAGCGATTAGTCACAAAGACTTATGGAATATCTTTGTTTACTAATTGTTCAGTTTGTCATATTTTTTTTATACAAAATTTGCTTGCATGCGCATTTAATACTGGAGTTATATTACAATCCATAGACAAATAAATGAAAAACAGAAAATGGTAATATATATAAATACTACCTGTTATATTAAATGGCAATATGTGAGTCACATTTATATGTATCATAGTAACAATAAACTTCATGATATTGTTTAAATTAAATGAATAATAAAAGCCTCTTAATAAATATTTATAAGCTTATTCCATATATCAGGATATAAATATATATTTTATTTCGTATTGTAATTGTGTTCTAATATATTTTTAAACTTTAAAATTGCAGTCCGTAGTTCCATTAAAATAAATTCCAAATGTTACTTGTCTAATTAATACATGTACGATGAAAAACTTTAAACCTGATAAAGTTGTTTCATTATTTTGTGCAAGTTTAAATTTATTAATATATTAAAATGATTAGTATTTGATATACTTACATAATTCTATTTTATTTTTATTTCCTCATTTGTGGTAGCGTTCAGTTCCGCCGCCAATAGAGGATCTTATTATATTAAAAAATATAATTGTATAAGCTGTATATTTCCTACCATAGTACCTACTATATAGATTAACACACACACTTTATAACTCCTACAATTATTAATATAACACTTTTTTGTTACTTATACAATAATCTATATTCAATCTGCTGTTAATTAATAATTAATATTCAAGTATCTCAATTGACTTTTTATTTAGACGAATTTTTTATAATTTATTGATAATTTAATTGCAATCAGCTATTTTGCTATTGATATAGAGTACAAAAATATCTTTTATGATTTCTTATAAGATTTAATTTTGTTTGGATATTGATATTTTGTATTTCATGGACAACAGCGTAACTAGCTTATGTTTATATTTCATGCTATATTATAGCTTAAGTTACATATAAGGAAACAAAAATATTTCAAAGACCCCGTGTCTCTTAGATGTTAGCCAAAAGATGCGCACTAGAGCGTCGCTACAATTTTTTTTAGCTTAAGGTTGACGGAGAGAATGTAGTGTTATGCCACTCCCAAGGTTCCCATTAAAACACTTACAGTCTCCAGTCTCCGCTAAATTCTTGGCATGGCAGGCATGTTGCGTCAAGAGGATCTGAAGGATATTAATTATTTCTTCTCCCTCAGTGGAAATCGAACCATCGCGTTGACAGCCGTATGCCCCTGCAGCACGGCGGCCTCTAACTTCTTATGTTCCCAAATATTTGTTAGTTCCTATATACTTCATACTAATTACCCTGACAATGATTAGAATTCCTCATCCTATTAAATCTGATATTTACTACATTCTCCAAGATTTCTAACATTATAAATCAATATCTAATATTAATTGAGTTGTAGTGTTGACAATTTTGATTTATACCGACATTGCATCAGTTCAGTTAATTTTATTGAGTAACGGCGAACACTTGCATGCACCTTAATGCAATTACGAAAACAGAATATTCATAAGGATAAAATGTATATTTTATTGCTACTATCGACTTACTCTACTTTGTCTTTTCATATAATTTTGAATATCTTGTCTAGGCACAGTATCTATCTGTTTTGCATTAATATACTCGTATATAAATATAGATAGATAAATTATTGAGGTCTGCAGGTAGGCAGAGGGAACCTGGGAACCTAGCGTTGAATGTTCGTCGGCAAGGTGTTACATTTATCCTGAGTGACAAGCGACTGCCTACTTATATTCAATTATTATTGTTACCCCGCCCCGCTCTGGTGAAAGAAATACGAAATGTCTCGGATTCGGACTAAATGTGATAGTGTCTTAATACTATATTCTCTCACCTCATCATCGTCATATAGATTATCTTATCAAAAATAGTGTCATAATATAATATGTGTAATAATTATTTGATACATTACTTCGTTCTCCAACCAATAACGTTATAGTAACACGAATTCTAGCAAATTGGTTTGCTTGACTACCGTTAAAAAAATGTCAAATTTCGGGAAACTCTTTCTTAACGCTTTACTAAAAAGCTTAGTGTCATTTTTCAGCTTTCTACGCTCAATATGTCGACTGTGCGTAACTCAGTAATTAAATATAATTATGTAGGCAAATACATATATAATGATGCAAATATTATAGGAGATTAGTAAAATTATGAATTTTTCGGCCTAAGAACTATGTCCGATGCAAGTGCCTTGCTATATCAGTTCTTGGAGTGAGGCCTCCAGGATGCCCAAGGAAGCGCTGGTTGCATGTCGTGATGCAGGTCATTAAAGCCAATGGTCTAACCATCGAGGACGGAAAGGACCATGCAAAGTAGAGTAGGTTGAGTAGGAAGGCAGACCCTGGCAATAGCCGAGATTAATGCCAGGAGGAATAAGTAAAATTATGAATTTTATACTGAAAACGTAATGTTATAACTTACGAAACAATCGTTGAAAATTTTCAAATCGACAAAGCCAGTAAATCAACATACTTAGGTACTAGTATTATCGAGTTTCTCCTACTTGATTGCACAGTGGTGGCAATACAAAAATACTTCAAACTTATCATTAGATAACCGCAAGTGATCCAGTTACCGTCTGCTGGTGCATCACGTAGTTTCTCGGTTAGGGTCTAAGAGGGTTTTTATGCTATCATAAAACTGTTTACATTATTGTCTGTATGTTTTATTTAATATTTATTTTTAAATTACTATATTAGATATATATATATATATAAGACATTATATTGAGTTACGTAAAATTGCATTAATATATCATTAATTACATAATTTTACAGAATGCAGCTTCATCACCCTTCCTCCCATATAGCGTGGTAGATATCGAAAACCTCGTGTTAAAACACAACACTCCCCACTTTTTGCACAAATTTTGAGAACTCAACGTCACTGAAGTCAGAGTGGAGAAATTTAAATTTAAAAATATTAATTCCCACGAGCGAGAATCGAACCCACAAACATCGCGCTTACAGTCAAAGATTGGCCAACACAATTCCACATCACACTTTTTGCCTTCATGCATTTTGCGTAACACTGTTTTCCACTTTTCGCCTAATTAGCATTGCTTGTTAAGTAAACCTTAACAATTCAACAGAAAACTTTTTAATATATTAAAATTTAACATTAATATTCTGTGATAGTAATCCGCAATAGTCTATAGTAACATTATAAATATTACAATTTTCGTAAACATTTTATAAATCTATTCTAGAATAAGCATAAGAAACATAAATAACTTATTAACCCCGAACGTCTGTCTATAATGATGACAAAATCATCTCGATTGGCCCACGTACATACTTCATATAGCGTATGTACGGCGTCCAATATTCCATCCGGTTGTTTCTATATAAAATAACACCTCGGGCGTTACTCAACCGGAAGCGCACTTGTTCGGCTGTTAGTATTCACAAATAAACTTTCACCGTTAGACTGGTTATAAAAATAAGTGAAAAAGCACAGTGAAAATATGTAATGTTTTTATTTTTTTTTAATTTTCAAGAAAGAAATTTAAATTTAAATAAACTGGTTCGTTTCTTAGCTTTTTATAAGTGTAGTAGTACTGAGATGGGTCTAAGCCTTCCGCAAGCCTTCTGCTTAATCTGTTATTTAACTTAAATATTTCAATAAATCCACCACAAAAAAGAAACAATATATTTTTAATATCAAAAAAATATATATAAGAAAATAGTTTAATTAAATGTAAATTAAAATATTATAAGCAAAAGAACATAGTAGGCCTTGAATATAGTTATGCAAAATTTATCGAAATATAGCTTGATATACATAAAATTGCAATTTTACTAGAGTTATGTATAAAATAACAAGGTAGAAGATAAAACGTACTAAATAATGCCTTTTCAGAAGTCGCCGTTTCCATTCGTTTTGATTTAGACATTAGTAAAATATTTATTATCCCCACATAGATCATTAAATATATTTTGTATGATGAGCTTTAGTCATTATAAGCATCATATTAAAAAAAACCAGATAAATCAAAAAGTATTGTATTTCCATTAAATATACGAAATAAAGTGACTTATTCGGATAAATATACTTATTTCTTGTATATATTATCTGTATAAATGACATTTACAGCACGATTATTCAAAATTTCTTCAAAGGCCTGAGGACAAATTACAAAACTAAAACATGGAACAATACGCAACGGGATATTTGTGTTCCATAATATTGTTTTTATAATTAATTTCACTTCATTGGATTTTCATTTTGATGCATAAGAAAGCACGGGGAACCTTATAATAATTGATGTATATTTTACCATTTTAGATTAATAATAACATTGATTATATATAACTTCATTGTCATCAGAACTGAAATCGCAATTTAATTTTTAGTTCGATTGGATATCACTCAAACTAACACGGCGAGTTAAATAACTTGTAAAAACAGTAATAATTCGTATTTATATCATAGGCTATAGTTAAAAATTAACCAGCCATACAAATGTGTTTTCTTCTACTCTCAGTTAACTTATAAATTGGACCATATAATATAGTAGCTTTTTTAAGTTTCGACGCACGCGCCGCTCATTACGACAGCCGCTTTGTTCTATACAAAAACCCAATTACAGTTGTATGAAATATTTTGACAATACCCATTTATAATAATATTACAGTTTTATCAATTCTTTCAACTATCATCTATAGCTATATATTTCATTTGATATATTGTTATAACTCATTCTGTAGAATGAATACAGTAATTGTTTGTGTGTGGGTGAAAAGTTTTTGTAGTGTATACTTTTTTCTTTAATATTTTATTTTTTTCTATACTATAAATGAAAATTTTAATGATATACGAGAATTTTAGCCTTTTCTTAGTTCTAACACTGGGTTCCCTCTAGATACTTTTTTTTAAAAATATTACTATAATAAATTAAATAATGAAGATAAATCAGCAAAAATTAGAAGTTAAAGCTTCACACAAGACCAGTGCTATCGCTAAGACTGTCATCCCCATAATTACTTCATTTTCGTCTTTCAAATTCACACGTTTTCTATGCTTTTCAAACAAAAGAACAAAGAAACTTATAGTGTAATTTCCTAAAACATTCTTATTATTTAATTTGTAGGTACGTATTAGGTGTGGATTCTTTGAGACAATGCTTTCTCATAAACTTTATGATATATTATGTTGCTATGTATTATGAGTATTAGCGGCTAGTATCATTATAATTATTGAGAGAAAAATTACTATTTTTGGCTGTAACTTTCGCTCAATTCATATAAAATTTAAATAAAAAAACTTTTTTTTTAGTATTTTCTGTAATTTTATTTAATTGGTTGTACTTATATACTTACTGTATATAAGTTATCGATAAAAAAATATGATATCATTTTAATGAAATTAGCAAAATTTAAGTCATTAGTGCTACTCGCACTAGGGTTAGGGTTGAAAAACTTAAAAAACATTTTTTTAAAACACAAATTACAATATTTATATATTCACTACAAATTATAAAATTTCATTATGCTGGGAACATAAAGTATTTTAGAAAATTAAGCATAAATGCCAAAAGTTGCCTTTTGAAAAATTTAAACATCCTAACATTATCTACCAGCGGATGTAACAAGAACTAATTACTTATTTTATTGCACATAAATATATGCTATTAGTTTATAATAGATTGTCGATATTTAATATTAATAGTTTCCAATGAAAAGAATCAGCGTCTCACAGTAGGATGTTATGTTAATTAAATTACTGCTATATAGTAAAATTCATTTAATCAACCAAATATTTTATTATATAGCTTAATGTGATATATGATTTTAATTAAAATTTTAGTTTATATGTTATATTAAGAGCAACATGTTATTAATATATCGCAGTCGATTCTGTGTACTAATTCCTATATAAGTTTTCAACGCTAAATTATTTTAAAATTATAAGTAAAAGTAAAAAAAAAATGTTTTTCTTCATGTAATGATAATTTATTTTGTATTGACACTGTGTATTGACAGACTGCTGGTGACACAAAATGCAGCGTTGAGTTCCACCATTTACAGTTTCATTATTTACAGTTCAATATATAAATATACTTAATTTAATATAAATTTTAGAGGTTTCTTCATGATGTGACAAGGGATCTGACAACCTGAAACCTACGGAATTCTAATTTAGTCGTTAGTCTCTATTAAATCTCTATATATCATTAAAAAAATGTCGCCATTATAGACTACAATGCACGTCACACTTTTGTTATTTGTACTGAAGATTTTTTTGCTAAAGAAACTAGTCTTATTATTATTATCTACAATTCGGGAGAAAAAGTATGTTAGCGAAGATATTCGCTTTTTGAAAGAGTGCGAATATTAACGTTCAAATTCCACTTTTGACATTTTTTTTCTATTCAATCCCATTTGGATGGAGCAAAGAAATTCCGCCATCCATCATATTTCTGAAAATAAAGTGGAAAACTAACTTACAACATAAATAAAAAATATAAAATCCCTTTAAAAATAAAATACTTAATTACAAACATAACTAACTATGAAAACCTGAATATATATACAAATCCATAAATCAATTCAAATTACAAATAGATCATACGCTACAAATTATTCACAAGCGTCGTATTTAAAAATGCGTGATACATTAATTAAACGTGTGCCAGTAATTACTGTACGGTATGGCTGTTTCATTATAAACCAATACGAATGGTAATGAGTATTTCATCTTATATTCCAATATGAATTCATGCATATCAAATATTGAGGCCATTGGCGTACCGGCATAGCATCTGATTGTGAATATGGCGGTTGTAGGTTCAATTCCCGCTGCGGGTAATAAATCCGAAAGTTGGGGCGAAAATGGAGACTGCTATACTAGCGTGTGACTGTAAACGCGATAGAATTCCGCCACGCAACGCCTCCAGATTTCTGCGAAAAGTGAGGAGCGGAGTGTCTTAACACTATGTTTCCCGCTACACGCGGATATAGTTTAAAAGCTGAAAACAATAAATAATATATAATAATTATAATAAAATGGATACGTTGATTATCAGAAAGTGACCCCCGCAGGTTCACTCAAGAGCAAAGCCCGCACAATGTCGAGTTACTGCATTGTGCAAACACAAAAGCGAAAGTATGAGATAATTAGTTTCACTATTGCATCACATAAGTTTTTCCACGATTGTTTAATAACATATGGAAAAATCGGTTTTTACAACCATATTGTCTGTGGTTTGTCGGAAGTTTATAGTTACTCGTATTATTATAGAAATTGACTTAAGATAATTTGGTTATCTTTATTTGTGTATATATTTAAGAAATATCTAATTATTTACGTCCGTTCCGAACAAAAACCATGGAATGATAGAGATCTTCCATTAAGCTGAAAGTATTTTTTTTATATTTGAATTCACACAGTCTTTTTTATACGTTATAGATTTATGATGATAGAAAATGTTTTTGTTATAGTTTTATAACCTAAGCAATGTAGGAGATAGTATCGAGAAAATTGATTTCAATAATATGTGGGAGGAAATTATAGGACCAGTTGAGATTAATCTTAGTTTTCAATAAATTATTCGTGTAAATATTGAACTATGATTGAAATTACTATTGAATAAAATATGAGAAGAGATTTCTTACTTTTAGTTCTTTTTTCAAGTTTATGTTGTCATGGTATGTCAAACAGAGTAGCTGCTTTGTGTAGGATACACATAGCAGAGTAGGCAGTAACATTTAGGAGTATTGAGACTCCGTTCCCATTAAGATAGTTTTGTGCCCAACTTTCTACCGAATTTAGGAGACCTCCGAGCTTGGCCTCGTTATTTGAGCGAGGAAGTGGGTTTCAAGTGGGAATTGAACCGAAAACCTATTCCGTTCACAGTCACACTTATGCTCCTGCGGTATGATTGGCCTTAGCCTTACTTTTATTACAAATCTCAACTAGATTATGTTAAAATTGAAAATATTTTAAAATAAATGTTAGTCCTCATTATTCCTGAAACAAATATTAACGCATTATATACTTATTATATTATACAAAGATTTATTTTGAATAGTTACTTTAACAAGAAAACTATAAACCAGTCCAATATTACCATAATAAAATAACATATCATTTCATGTTTATAGTTCTGCCGTTCAGGCACGACCAAAACACCCAGGAGCTGTACAACTATCGCCGTTTTACTATTCATGCAGATGGCATTACCCCTTACATGAATATTTAGTACACGAGATCATTTTAATTAATCTGATTTATTCTATTTATTTATGTTTTGTACTGAGTTATCATGACACTTCAACACTGAACTTGGCTCTCATTTCACATTTATTATCTTCTGATAATTAGGTAGGACTAGGTAATTGGGCGGAATGGCACAAATGAACTGAATCTGAATATAACGCGGTGGTAATGGCTTCAATTCCCACATGGGGGAATGGATTGTTATTTATTAATATTTTCATTTCCTCGCTCTGATTCCAAGGCAATAAAGCTCAGCGTTGATTGCGCTACTCAAAACGGATTTTCTTAACACTAGGTTCCCTCTGCCTGTCATGATAAATATACGTGATACATCGTGAAGCTGAATAAAAATTGGCATGCCAATTTCAAGAAATAATTTCTTTTTGATTATATATCATACAAAAAAAAATACATTCAATAAAAATATGTAATTCTTTCATATTTGGTATCATAAACATAAATATACTCTATTTTTACAATAGATAATAAAGAGTCAGTCCTAATAATCCATCATTTAACCTATTCACAGGTGTTAATTGTTTTTTAAACATTAAAACTTAATAATTATTAACAATAGCCATGCCATACAAATTTGACTCCTTTTGTCTCCTAATTAATAGATAACAGATGGCCCCTTGTTAGTTTGAATCGATATTTAATTGATAACCTATAACTTGTATCAAAACAACGATCTCCCTCTGAGATAGCTTTCTATAAACTTAATCGCCTATTGTAATAACGAAACAAAATAACCAATTAATACGCGGTGAAGCCAAGTTGGAATCGCTTCTTTTTTTGGACAGTTATTTTGACTTTTTGCAAGGCTTTCAATATTGTGAACTTAGAATATTGTATAACGATGGAGCACCAGTGTGCACCACTGTAACTGCGACGGGTCGTGGGTTCAATTTCCACTTGAAACAATGAAATGTTTAATATTTTCATTTCGTTGCTCTATGTGTCTTGAGTTCCACCATTCAACACGCAATGACCCCTGAAATAATAATACATTCCTATATTCCCTTGAAGTGAAGCTAAAATATAAATATAGTAAACGTAAACAGTAAACGTAAACGAATGTATTGTGCCTACATATTATAATTTTTAATAATGATATAGGCAAAGTATAAATGACATTCATACATTTATGATTTTACAATATTTATGATTTTACAATATTTATGAGTCCAATCGTTGCGCAGAGTTACAATGCTCTTAACGCGACTGGTCGTGGATTCGATCCACTAGAGGAAATTAAATATTTAATATTTTTATTTCTTCGCCCTCCAATTCCTCCAGAATTCGGGGGAAAATGGAAAATGAAAATGGAATGAGTGTCCTAACAGTGTCATATTCATGAGTCTGTACAAAATACCTAAAAATGGACGTCGCTACGAAAGCTTAATTAAGATAGTATTAAAAATAAACTGAGAACATTATTCCATAAAATAATATTTTTTTCTAGAACTTATTCTATTCTATTAATAATATGTATAATGTTATATTAATAATAATAAACTCAAGTTTTTAATTCTCAAACCCTATTCTTAAAGCATTAAATAAAATAAATTGATACTTACCATATAAAATACATAAGTTAGTATTATTTCGAAATCGATGAGCCTACACGGACTATAATGAAAAGGACTCGCTTTTATCTCTGGTCTCATATTTGTATGGAAATGAACAGATAATAAGAATCTTGTATTAAAATGCTTACTATATGTTGATAATTTTGATAAGCTCATGTTAATTTATGTTTAAATTTTCAACATATGTTCATATATGCTCATGTAAATATATATGAAATTAATTGTATAGCTCTCGTTATCTTATAAAGGAAAATTAAATTAATTTGACATTACTTTAGCTTTATTTAAATATTCTTGGTTAAGTTAGATCGTAGTGGGTTCAGATACCCAAATAACAAATTGGACAAATATATAATATGACAGTTCTGGCATCTGAAGATTTTTCCTAAGGATTTTTCACTATCCTTTTTCTTACTCGTCCGCAAAATATTCGCCGATGCTGGCCTTCTATTCTTCTATGACGTTTGTTGACTGTAAAAAAAGAAAGAAAAAAGGCATAATTAATTATTTACTTTGTCCAACTCTGTTCAGATATAGTACGGCATTAGGTTCCGCCACACAACGTCTTGATTTCGGGCGGAAAGTAGAGATAGGAATAGTGCCTTATCATTTTTTTTTACCCAGTTATATATGCTATAAATCTCAATATTATAAATATATATATATATATATATTCTTTAAAAAACTAAGCAATTATTCAATAATATCAATTCCAATATATAACAGTACACACAGCTTAGCAGATATTTCACACAAACATTTACTTAAGACAGATGTATCGCAGGCTGCGAGGTCCGGACCAGTTAGTTACTTGAAATTATGTTTCGCTGTTATCTGAGAAGCGTTGCAATAAAATATAATTATTTACACGGAACCAATTGGTAGAGTAGTATAGTGATTTGTAATACTCGGTACAGATAGAGCTAGGTAGTGTAAGGAGAGACAGTTCTAAGATTTATTGAATATGGGATAGAATTTTTTTTTAGCTTTCACGCTCTATCCCGCATATAGCGGGGTAGGCTTGAGGGAACCTGGTGTTAAGACGTTCCGTTCATTTCCTCCAGTGTTAATCGAATCTACAATCTATAGCGTTTAGAATTGCACGCTTGTAGACACAAGCTGCGCCAGGACTGGCCTAAATAGATAGATTATGATAGAATGTAGCTTTTATATACAATGGACGTAGGGTTAAAACATGAAGGACGAGTGTAGCTTAAAATATTTCCCATATACATGTCAAGACACTCCTACACTTATTTGAAAATAAATAAGTATGAACCCTCAATTATTTATGGTATAATAAAAAAATCTCATCCCTCATAGTCGATTATACAATGTCAATGTCAATACCAACATGTTATTTATTAGTAAATTATAACTAAATTAATTTTTTATTAAATGTATTTTAGCTGTGTACACACGACTTAATCTTAGCTGACTTCGCCGAAGTATAAATGGGTAATCTTGATCTTGTTTCAGTTAGAAAGTGTTTGGTTTAAACTTAACTTATTGGAATACAATTGGGATTGATTCATTATAAGGAGACTCGTGATTCTGTCTTTCACAAATTATGTATATTAATTAACAAAAAAACTATGTTAACATTTTTTTTAACTTGTTTTTATTTTTAATAAATCTATTCATTTAATAAAAATAAAACAATTCTTAAGAAAAACAAAAGAGGTTTCTCTTATAATGGAAATTAAGAAAACCATTGTACCTCAAAAGCGACAATTTACTAATGACGAAACAAAGTAATTAAGTCAGTAATGATTTTATCACACTGTAATATAAACGACGAATAAAATAATAAATCATAAAAACCTCAAAAAATTGAATAATATTAAAAAACACTACAAGGAAGTCTTCAATCCAATGCATCATTAACGAAATTACTTAAAAACCATAAAAACTACTATGAAACCGGTGCAAATTTGACGGAATTGAGAAAAAAGTTCTACCTGCCCTACACAATTTGAACCTGCACAATATATATCAATGAAAAGAATTGACATGTGCCCTCAAAGTGTTTCGCTAATGCGATATAATTTACAGCTGTGGACTATCCTTTTTTTGTATTTTTAATGGATCGCCTATAATTCTTATCTAATTATAGACGACTGATGTGGTTTTTTAATAAAAGTAATAGAAATTTATAATATATAGGTTCTTTATAGTTTTTAAGGTTCCACAGGCTGTCAGTATTATTACTTATAAGTTTAAATAAGATCATTGTAGATATTAGTAAATAATTATAATATATATGTAGTAAAATATAATTCTATAAGCTATATTATATTACTTTTACATATGAAATATATCAATATCATGGGAATAGAAAAGGTTAGGCCGACCGTGTCGCTCTTGTTACCATCGCGAAGGCAAAACTCGGTATCGCGTGACTGACACCCAGTTCCATTGGACGTCCCATGTGAGAATGGATGAGATGAGAATCGTCTCACATTAAGTCAGTAAGTTTATTTTTTTAATAGATTAATATGTTCGGTAGATCTGATTATGAAAATTGTTTATTTATTGACCGTCCGAGAGAAAACCCTGCGATGTTTATAACTCGGAGACATAAAAATAATAATATTTTAATTTCATCTGGTAGAAAGGTAAAGCGCAGCGTTTTGTTCTGTCACTCAACATACGATTTTTCGATAACTCGGCGGAGAGTCGGGAACGAAAGCGTCTCAATCGGAACGGAGTATCTTAACACTAGGTTCTCATTTTCCTGTCATGTTACCCTGCTATGTGTGGGATACGGGTTAAAGCCTTAAGTTACAAAAATGATCTAATTGCTGAAAAAAACTATTGTCATTAAATAAATTACTTTCTTTTCCACATACATTCATTTTAAAGCAAAATAAGCTTTAAACTTTAGGCTTAGTTAACTGTATATATTTTGTATACATTACCTTACTTAACTCGACACCTGATAGAACAGGATTGATATAGGTCAATTAGAATCGGCGCCACTGATATCTGTTCTCACCGATACCGTCAACATAAATGCTACTAGTCGCCCAATATTGTTCATAAAAATACTCAAAACAAGTATAAAATTATACAGAATTATGTTAATTCGAGAACACAGGACGTCCGTTTCGCGTGTTTAAGTTATGAAATTGGGCGAACGCTGAGAAAAAATGCTTAAAAATACTCTCACACTGCAGGAAACGGAAATATTAAGTGTCTTATAATATATTTGGCGTTATTTTTTTATATGTGAATATTGATTAACTTATGATTTTGTAAAGTTATAGTGTTATTTTAGTTGATATTGTTGTATAATTGGTATTTTATATATGAAATTCTTAAGTTATTTAGAAAGTTCATGAGAAATTGGGAGGTTAAGAAGTGAAATGGACTACTAAAAGAGGATTTGTCGCAATTTTTAAAGGCATTACAAAAGATATATTTCATTTTACGTCTACCAAAACAAAGTTGCAGGCGATGACTAGTTCTAGAAAAGATTATTAATATTTTTACATGCTCTGTTTTTTTAAAAATGCAAGCATTAATCTCGTTTCATGCTTAATGACCATATAATATTATTAAATCATTAAAACTTTTAAAACATATTTAACTTCCTACGTTTTGTACAAAGAAATATTATTTAATAATATTTTGATTCCATGATTGACTTCTATATCAATTATCATTATTTTCGAATCACAGTATCTGTTACGCGAAGCTTAAATAGCACTAATAAATTGTTCAACTTAGCCGTATCCATTAAATATTTATACACATATAATGACTATAAAAATCAAATTACGTAAACAAGATCTCAGTGACTTCCATCATTATCCCCTTATATCGTTAAGAATAAATGAAAAGAAATATAGTATATAATAATCAAATTTATGGCCGCTCTATTCAAAATTGACGCAAATATATTTAAATGTTGACGGCGTGTGTTTATAACTTAACGATTGAGTGTTTAGTTCGACGCACATACGTGTTTATAACAGTGCAACTGATGCTTTCATTAATCACCTGTGAAATTTTCTGTTACTGTTACTTATCTAATAAAAATTAATAAATAATATTACTATTTTTTCAGCTTCACGCTGTATCCCGCAAATAGCTAGTAGGCACAGAGAACCTAATTAGTGTCTAGGAGTGTCTAACACTACGTTCCCCACCATCCGCTGAAATTTCAATCAATTGCGTATTGAGGGTCGGAACATAACACCGAAAAAATAAATGAAAATATTGATAAATAATTATTTATTCCCCCGAGCGAAGATCGAACCCACAATCGTCGCGTTACAATCACAAGCTTGCACCTGAGCCGCGGCTGACTCAAATATTTATTTCCAACGTGTAATGGTCGTCGAATGATCGAATAACTCATGTAGAAGTGATCGATGAGTAGTAAATGCTTATAAAATTTGTCGTGACTGCCGGTTGATTGGTAATGGGAAAAAAGTATGGTAAGTATATTCGTTGTTGGGAATTAAAAAAAAAGCGTTGCTCAAATGGTAACACCCGAATATGGGAGGTCAAATGCATTAGCCACCTAGTGGGACCGACGCTAACATAAACTTATTAATCAAATTCGATTTTATAGTTGTTAGTCTGAGTGATCGACCACGAAAGCCTGGGAACTTTTTTCGATTTTTATTCGACCAATTTAGCGGCAAACTTAAATGTCACTAATTAAGTATAGATAGTGAAGGAGATAATTAATACGATTTCGGTAAAGCTTATCGATAAAACAAAGTACTGCTAGATGCATTTGGGCACTAATGACTGTCTTATTTTTATGTTTTTGTATTTTATATATCTTATATATATGTATGTATGTATATATTATTTGTTATAAAATTCAACTGCCTGCTGTATCCTGGAACCTAGTGTGAAGACACTCCGTTCTCCAATTTTCGCCGTAGTCTGGAAGCATTGCATGTTGAGTGTGGGAGGAGCAGAGTGTCTTAACATTGGGCTCCATCTGCTTACCCTGCTACATGCGGGTTATAGCGTGAACTAAAAACAATTGTTAAAATAACGCAGTTATATGTGAACTCATATTCCAATAAGAAAAATAGCAGAGAAAATAAGATGCTGGATTAGAGTCTGCAGAATATAATTTTTAAGATAGTATTAATTTACCTTCAGATACTCTAGTTTACATCTCCAAAAATACAAACAAAATGTGAGAAAAAGTCAAGCTAAGAATAAATTAACATCATTCGCACATTATTAAGTCATTATATACAATAATTAAAGACAATAACCAACTAGTTCAACAGTAATCAATTTTAATGAGATGACTTAATTTTAGTGCAATTCCACGTGATAACACAAATGTTTAATTAACATAATCTTTGATGTGAATAGATTTTTGCCAACATTTTACTCTAATTGATTCAATATTTAAGACAAATTTGTAATATATGTAAATTATTTGATGCCAATCAGCCGAAAGTCGTTAAAGACCAACCGAAACGTTCTTATGAATAATTAAGTTCTTACTAAAATAATATAGCGTTCGAATAGAATTGATTTTAATGATATGTGTAGGCGAAAGGCAGGTGGCAAAATAAACTATTATACAACTGTTTTCAGTTGGAATCTATTAAATAAAATTTATTGGTTAGTTTAACTTGATCTATGTATATGTTTTTATTTCAACGCTACAGCTGTCTATATTTTTGTACAGTGTATAATATTATATAATTATTTTTTTTGTATCCTGGACTAGACAGGGTAGACAGAGGGAATCTGGGAACGTAGTGTTAAGATACTCCATTTCTATTAAGAGTTTCAATCCTTACATTCCATAGCATTCTGAAGACATTATTGAGTGGCGGAAATTCAGGTCGCGTTTTGCTCCGTTATCAGAGTGTGTGAATCAAAATATATAATATTTCAGTTCCTCGAATAAAGCAAAGCGTAACTCAACGCTGCGCTCTGTCTCGTTACCCGAATGAAGAATTAAAAATCATTTATTTTCATGAGTACAAATTGAACCCACAACGCACTTACAGTTCGACGCCTGCGTGCGCCTTGAGCCAAGACGCCTAATATGATAATAATAATTGTTGTTATAATATATATTGTGATACTGTATAATATATATATTTTGTAAGGTGTAGAATATTCAATGTCAAGTTCCAGTAGTATTGTGAAATATGAGTACACGTATTTATACATAGATACATATGTATAATACTAGTTTGTGGTGACATTTGAATATGAGATGTTGCGGGATGAGTTGATTATAGATCACGGTCTAGGTCTCTTCTCTAGAAATAAATTACGTAAAGTTGCACTTGTTTATTTTTATTTTTTGTATACTTTTTTATGTTAAAAGTGTTGGGTATTCTTTAGTTTTCTAGCGTCATGCCTATAGCAGAGGATGTCCGCAGTGTCAAGGCACTCTGTTCCCCACTCACAATTCCATTTTTGACACTTCGCGTAACATTAAAATGCCTACATAGTTTATATGTAGGGAAGTCAAAATATATGGTAATATTTACCGAGCATATTATACATTATTTAAAATGCGAATCGATCCCATGACCCATACTGGGAACCACTAAACCAAAAATCATCAACCAAAAAAGTTCTATAAAATATTATAATTTTAACAATGTTTCCATTTTTTAAAATAACCAGGCATTATAAGACTCTAAGTAAATTCAAATCCGTATAATAAAATAGTAGTCGAAGAGTAGTAACTTGCACTGTCCGGTCGTGACGCGGTTGCACGTAAATCGGTCGGTAATCGAATCTGCGCTCACTACCGGTGTGCAAGAAACGCTCAAGTGTTCACGATGTTTATAAAAAAAATCATATTTACTAGAAATAGTTTTGCGGTCACATTGTTTTTAAGTGATTATTTATTTATAAATATATAACCTACCTATTTTTTAGTAATTATGGAACATTCGCAAAATGGTCAAAACACCATTAGTAAATAATTTTCGATCAAGGATAACTCAGTTTTATTTATTAATAAATATACTATCATCAAAGTTTACTGTGACAATGTATTAGATCTTAGTATACTCGATGTGGTTTATTAACTTCTCTTAGAAATTCTGTTAAGTAACCCAAAATTTCACGGGTGTGCAAAAAGTCAGAACATCACACTTAAAATTTCCATAAGAATTTTCACTCATTCTAGTCACAAATACACCGCCCTGTAAAAACAAATAAATAAACATGAAGCAATTTTAAAATCAACGTATGTAGAAACGGTTGTTGCATTAAAATGTATGTCCATATAAAGATTTTAACACCTTTCTTCTTGCCGTGTGAAAATAGGCCCTTCTTTAAATGGATATTGCAACTTGGTCATTCTTTTAAAATTGGATATATTGTGAGAAAAAGTATCTAAATAAATGAACAAAATTCTATATGGAAGCAATTGAAAATGTTTATGAAAATTATATTACAAGAGTAGATTCTTGAGGACAGTCGTGGCGAAGGAGCACGAAATATGTGTGTAAAATTCGGCCGAAAGTGGAGAACGGAGTGTCTTAACACTAGGTTTCCTATGCCCTGCTGCTAGCGAGATTCAGCGTGAATCTGATTATTACAAGATAAGAGAGGTATCGAGTTCAAAGTTGAACGTTTAAGTCAACATAAATAATAATTATCTTATTATTGCTAAAGAGAAACCTACATTTTTAAGTTATTTATTTCAGTTATTTTTTTCGTTATCTCGTTAATTAGTTTCACGTTTAGAAGCATTTTCTAATATAAACTCGATCACTGTACTTATTCATAAAGAACGTCATATATTTACTTGCAAATGGTACGAAACCAGTTCAGCGAGCTGGTTTAAACGAACCCAAGACAAAGTGTGAGATGGGTGGTTTTTTAAGACACAGCCAATATGTATGGAAATTTTGTTGCTTTTTTAACTAAATACGAAGACAGTATTTTTTTTAGAATTTTCTTGAAAATAATAAATAATTTTAATATAAGCATAGGTGTTTGTATTATTTTTGGTTTTTTAAAAGAATTATAAGCATTGAAGTTTGTTTTATAACAAAAATCGAAATACTTGACATATAGCATAATGTTCTTTCTGTCTGGAATTTTAACTATAACTCATTATAAAATATAATCAATTTACAAATATATTTGTTATTTAATAGTCAATAGGGAAAAAATAATAAACAATAAATTAATAACACTTTCAAATTTCAATTCAATCCTTACAATTTTTTAAAGATTTTTATAAACTATTAATAGCAGTCTCCCTAATCTCTTGCCACTTTAAAATATATTAAAATAATCTAACAGATTAACATAAATATTCGTGCCAATGGATTTGAATCGACGATATCCGTTTACATCATTATATAGACATTCCATGTCGCGTTAAACGCCATGCTATAATAAGCTGTTTTACTAGGTTTGTCACTAATAAACCAACGGTCAGTTCAAAACTAAAAGGGAAGTCGTATTTCCTAAGATATAATATATTTACTTAATGATCCATTAGTTTGCTTCCATTTCAGCTTAACAATTAATGTCACCAAATTGTCGAGCTTTCTAAGTTTCTCACGTTTTTGAATTTATTACCGAGTTTTGCAACTTCTCTTCCGTTGTCGTGCTATTAATAGAGTTTTGGAACGATTTGAACTTTTTTTAGTGTTGATGATTTTTAATTTTAGTTATAAATATATTTTTTATGATAATTTTGTTTTTGATTATTGATTAATTAATGATTCCTTCATATTGGACTAGTTATTAAGTATTTGGAACTTTACGTAGAGTCGTCGTAAGTTTTGTATAAATTCTAATTCGCTTTAGTTTCAGTAAACAGAACAAACAACAGGTTATCAATTTCGTTTAAATAAAACCTATTTACTTTATTTAAAAAAATATATTTACTTTATTCTGACAAGAAAAACGCTCTAAAGAACAATATTAAATTATCCATTACCAATGTTTATATTGTTTCTGTTTTATTATAAAATATGTAAAAGTTATTTTTATAGTGTCATTTCTTTAATTGCTTACATTAAATTCGTTTCAATGCTTACAGTCAGAGAAATGTAGAGTAGCAAATAATTGACATATTTAACTTGATGACGTTATCAAAATATTTACAGCAACTTATCGTCATTGAGTCCAATTTAAAAAGTTTAATCTGTCACATTCATTATATGTCTTTAATCGACCTTCGTTTGGTACTATCATAACCAAATCATTATTTACTAGAAGGCTCTTTTAAAGTTTTTTCGAATTAATTACTTTAAAAAGGTATGGTAAAGTTGTATGACTTTTACCAGTCATCGTGGCGGATTTTAACAGTGGCCTATAGTAAACGCGTTATAGGTTCGATTTCTACTCGGGGGAATGAAATATATAATATTTTCCGAAATTCGGCGAAAATCGGGAACGGAAGAGTCTTGATGGAGAACGGAGTGTCTTAACACTACGTTTCTAGTATCTTTTTGTCTATCCTGCTGTGCGGAAATTAAAAAATATCACAGTAAGATTTTCAATGCAAAAATAGAAATGGTTTATTTCTATACTTAAAAGTGAAATCTAATGAGAAATTGAGATAAATCCAAACCGTTGGATAAGATTGTATTGTC
Organism: Heliconius nattereri; assembly: GCA_013403645.1. Classification (NCBI taxonomy): domain Eukaryota; kingdom Metazoa; phylum Arthropoda; class Insecta; order Lepidoptera; family Nymphalidae; genus Heliconius; species Heliconius nattereri. Next base: position 8,765,193 of record JAAIXI010000248.1, on the reverse strand, counting down.
TAAATGAATATATAGTATACATTTAAAATTTATATAGACATTTAAATTTCTCTAATAGTATTCTAGTATATAGATATAAATTTGTAATGGTTTTACAATTTCCCACCATTAATTAATTTTATAATATAATTCCAATTAGTTGGCGGAAATATTAAAACTAAACGGTGAAAATTTTATGTGTCACTTTATTATAATTAAATTGTGTAAAATAAACACTATAAAAATTTGTCAATAAATTTTAAGCTTATTTTTTTATGAAATCAAATATAAAAATATCTATACATATAAAAAAATTGTAAGTGCTTACGTATGTACATGGAAGATGTACAATGGTGATATATTTATGTACCTATTTTTGGCAATTATTGTATTTTTATTCCTTTTATCTGTTTGTCTGTGCGTTTATTAAAATATTCTTTTAATTCGGGCGAGTGAAACCACGAGTGGGTCGCTAGTTTTAAATATATTATTATAGCGTATAAGAATAAAAGTTGTTTAAATGTTTCCATTTATAACAACATATTATGGATATATATTTATAAATATTTAACCATTTTGTCAACGACAGTAGTGTCCTATCAGTATTATTTGTTGACTTCCATTAACGTTACGGGAGCATTTCTAATTTGAATCGGTAGCCTAATCGGTTGTTAATTTGTTAGATTTGAGCCTAAAAGCACCGCTTTCGACAATTTATAGCTTCATTTTCGTCAACTTGTTTATTTTATACGACTCCTTTTATATATATATTTTTTATTTGATTTTCACCGACCATCGTTTACGATTTAGATGTATTTAAAGTGGTTTTATTATTAGATTTTGCCATTTGTTGCGAGCGCTTCTTTTCCCTTTTGATTTACTTTATAGCTGGAAACAATATTTTGACAAATTTTGTAGCATTAATGTGATTTATTGTATATATTTTTTTAATAAACTAAGAATAAGATAATACCTATGTACTAATAATATTAAAAATGTTACCTATAGCATGTGAAATCGTTGTTTTAAATTTTAATGGAATATATATTTTTTTTAATCTAGCCGAAATTTATTTCCTAGATATAGGCCGTCATGATTTCTAAAATTTAAATATCAGAAAAAAAATGTATAAAATAAGTAATATATATAACATTGTAACTTTTTTGTTTCTTTTGTTTATTCCATAATTAATACCCACAATGCTATTAATTTTATCGTCCTCATTTCACGTATAGGTAACGAAAAGACGTCTCTAGTGGCACCAACACATTTAATAATTTATGCATTCGATAAGTGCGACGTATAATTTTTTAAAATTAAATAACGTCGCACTGCCTCGAGATATCATTTAATGTAAGAGCGTGTGTATGGACGAGTTTCGTAGATTTGCTTATTAATAAGTCCGACAAAGAATCTGTATCGTATAACGGTACAGTCCGGAACGCTAATACACTCTGTAGGTACCAAGCAATACTCATTTATCTACTCTAAAACATAGGTAACTAGTGCGTGGTTTAATTCGATAGATAATCTTTATGTACTCTCTTAATTATAAGCGAACCGATATGAATTGAAATTGATTGCCGGTGATTAATTCTCAGTTGATGGAATAAGTGTGCTGCAGGGTACCCTTATCGGTCCACTACATTATGTATTGTTTAACAGTGGTGGATGATGAATTTTCCTTGTATGTAATATGAAGTTTTTTTTTCACTGTCTATATCAGTTCGCAACTGTTCTTATAAATATTTTACTTTTGTAACATTAGTTGTAACCTGTAACTTAGACGTAAAATCTCGTTTTTTTCCGTTCCTGAAGCAATTTTATCCTCAGAATTTCATCCTCTCTTAGCACTCCCTTATACTCTCTAACCTACCTTCATGACAAATTTCAGTTCCCTAAGTCTAGTAAATTCGTCTGTGCGTTTGTTATCAGTCACGCTGTAATAAAATACCTTTATTTATGAAAGACTAGCGATCCTCTGGCGACTTCGTCTGCCTGTGCTACACAATAATTTAATTTCTCATTTGAATTATGTTTATTATCTAAAACAATATTATTTTAGAGACAATGTCTGATATCGATGTATGGCATGGATAACCAATCCAATAAATACATTTTTTATGGCATGTAATATTTTACATTGACAAATCGTTTTTATTTATGAACCGAATAACGACAACGAACACAAAATATTACGTGAAGTTTGTCAAAATAAAATATACAAAACTGCATTTAAACTGGCTAGATTAGCGAGCACAAACGCAGAGATATATTTAAAAACCATTGTATTGGATTTTACTACATTAATAAATTCCTCCAATAATAGATTTTCTCATAAATCTTCCATGTATAGACAGCGATGAGTTACAAATTTATTATATGCATAGATACATATTGCTTTTGGCATAAGACTAGCTATAGCGTTTATGACATTATTCCTCCGACTGCTTTCATTCAGTTCATACCTTAGCTCAAAGAACACACATCAATCAGTGTTTACATTACACTGATGTACCAGAATGAACTTATCAACGTTTAATATTGATTTATTCGTCAGTCAGTCAGTGCCTCGTGCACCTAACGGTAACACCGATAACTTTACGATCTACTAATTACTCTTCCAATAATTTTCGTAACAGCGTACGTCCGAAACCAGTAATGCATGTGGAAGTGGGTAATACACTCGTGTCGCATACCATAATTGATCAGACGTGGTGGATAAATTAAGCGTTTTTATATCTTGTAGCAACGAGTTCAGAACATGTTTTTGTATTTACTCGCCGTCCAATAAAATTCTTAATTGAATTCCACGGACTTGTGGTCTGTTGGTTGTTGCTTTATTTTGGATATAGAATTAATTGGATTATGAATAGATACCGCCATGGCACGTTTAGATGGGGGTGCAATGGATGTCGATTCGATTTTGGCCTAGTTAGATAAATCGCTATTGAGTCCACTTATGATTATTCAATAAGCACAAATTGTATTAGAACATAGCATAGAACGTGGGTTGATTGTGGGTGCGATCCCCATTCGAAGGATATAAATATTTTTATTACTGCTTTGCAAAAACAAAATGCGTCGTTAATATCCGCCACTTACCATGTCAAGTGTTAAAATACTGGCAAACCCACATTATGCCACTCATTAATTAGTTGACACTTTTAAGTTAACCATTATATTAAAGTAAAGAATTTATAATACATTTTTTAACGCCTCTATATTAACAACTTAAAAAGTTTGTTGTTATTTTAGAAAAAAATATCCCATAAAATGTAAGTTAGTTTAAGAGATATATTTAAGAATGCCTACAGCTAAAGCATCAATGAGCTTAGATTATAATAAAGGTACTTTTAGACAGATATTAATCACAGTAAATTAGACCTTTCTTTCTCGTATTAAGTTTTATTATATATATTTTTTAATACTTCCTACATTACTATGGCTATTTTTATATACATTTAGCTAATAAATATAATTAAATTAAAAAACTCTTTTCTTAGCATAGGAAAGTACAAATATCTAAATGTATTTTTTCCCCAAATTCTTGCAATTGTATACTTATAACAATAATAATAATATAAAATGTATATATTCTTATTGCTCATGTAAGAAATATAGTTTTCTGAAATTCTTTAAAGTATGAATATAGCTTTAACTTTAATGTAGATCCGTGATGTATCGGCTACTGAGGCAGTCCCAACCCACCAATTATGAAATAATTACAAAGCTTATGGGTCTGGGAGAGGATTTAATAGGGCTGAATAAGAAACAGAAGAAGTTCCATTCAAATATTTTATTTCGTTTTGTTGAAAATTATGTTGTCTTAAAATCCATAGTAATCTTACACCTAGAACTATCTTATACATGTATGTATAAAGTGTGCCATTAATCTTTCTTAGTTTTCTTAGTTACACTGTACAGATATAAGCAAACTCAAATACAATAAAGATACTCTATATTGATATAAAGAAACTATTTCTATACTTCTCTGTCAATTATAATTAAGTCTGCGGCCACCATCTGACTAATATATGTTAAATTGGATATTAAAGCCTAACTTAGATTATGTTAATAAGTAGTACATACGTAAAACAAAACAAAAACAGTTGTTTTTTTTAACAAAATAATAGTAGGTTTACTCGTATTTATTTCAACTAATCATATTAATAAAAAATAGCCAACTCTAAGCATTCTACATTCTTATATTCCTTCCGAAATGCAACTGTATGCATCTGCTCTCTAAACCCCGCCCTGTAGTTTGGCGCAATTATAACGTCGCGAAGGCATTTCGATGCGAAAAAAGCGAGACGGACCCTTGATTAAAATTGTGACGCGATGATTGCAGATTACAGCGGCGCTCCTAAGGAATTTTAGAAGTTAGACATTTTAAATGATAAAATTTAAAATGGCTTATATCTACATAAACCTACGCATATCTACAGTACATTGCTAGCTTATTATACGCAGTAATGAATTTACTATTGTATGTTATAGATTCTTATTTTTTTGTACATTGTCTACACTGTTTTAAACGATATACCTATATATTATAAACTGTCTTTTCATGTATGTAAATTATATTCACAAACACAATTTGTACTTAAATGTTCTTGTTTATTGTGAAATATTTGAATTAACAAGTTTACGTGGAGGAAGATTTTTGAGTACCAAGAATTCTTTAGAAAACACTTCAATTGTGAAATTAAAATTATTTACGTGCCGTGTATTCCATCAAATTAAATCTATTAAATTATTTCGAATACGTACGTGACTTTTCGAATTTCCATGACTTAAAAGTTGCCATTAACAGGTACAAATAATCTAATAGCACTTACATTTGCTTTTGTTAAAATTAAATGTGCTAACCCAATTTTTACAATTCAAGAAAATAATGTTAGTTACAGTGTTTTTTATAGAAAACTGATATGTAATAATAAAAACACACATATGTACATAAGTATATTTTAATGTAAATTCTATATAAATTTCAAAGAAATAAACTCAGATCATTTCTCCGAAACTACAAAATAAATGGTAATATAAAGAATTCCCAAAATCCAAAACGAGTTAATTAGACAAAAAACCTCACTCACGATTCGATCAGGAGCGGAATGGTATTCAGAGACAAACAATAAATAATTCTAATTTTACGCTCAATGAACCGTCGAAGCCTCACAATGCTCGTGATGGTACAACTGTTACACTTTCTTTGATACGTGTACGCGACCATCAAAAAAACTGTGCAAACTATTACACGCTGGAGTTACTTGCCAATTTCTTTGGTAGTATTGATTAAATTTTCAATGTCACATCCGAGTAAACGTTTGAACGGTTATAATATGTTAAATGGGTATTTATGTTTGTATTTTGTGTAACGTAATATAAGATATCTGTGTCGTTTTATGAATGTATCGTCAAATTTTGTATTTTTTATGCAATTATTTTTGGTATGTTTATAAAATCTAATTTAATAATATAATCTTTAATTTTCTTTATTTGATATGTGATGCAGGGGCCCAATGGTTCGACTGCAAATGTGACAGATTTTGGGTTCGAAATACACAAACCAGCTTTACTCTCGTTTATGTCTTTTCGGGCAAAACTCTATGACTACATAATATTAATATTATTATTGTTTTAATAAATATCTATATGTGGGGGTAGTGACCGCGTAATGTTTAGCACGGTCTATCTCCCACCCTCCCACGTGGTAGTACAGACCGTGAAATACCACTTGAACCTTATGCTAATATAAAGTGACGTATACTTAAATAAAAGAATGACATTAAGGGTGATACTCGTATACGTATCAAGTATTTGGAATATTATAATCATTATTATATAAATAAATCAGCTTCACGCTGTATCCCGCACACAGCAGGTTAGGCAGAGGTAATAAAGTGCTAAAACACTCCGCCGAATTTTGGAGGCATTGCGTGTTGAGACGCCGCGCTTTGCATCGACATCACAGTGAAGAAATGATAATATAAATATAAGAAAATAAAAATATTTCTTTTTTTGAGTGGGGATAGAACCTACAACTGGTCGATTTTGAAGTTTCGCTTTTTTCCCCTATGCCATGACTGGCCTTAATTAAAATTACTTTTTTATGTAATAAAATGTTCTATATAAATCAATCTATCAATTACAAGAAAATGTTATTTTACCAAACAATTATTCGGTCTAGCGCCTACCCCCAGCACGTGGTATATCGAAGCGTGTCGTACTATACTCCCATGGCTTAATTATGACATGTATATAACAGGTGAAAGGTACGTAAACAGTATAATTTATATCACGTAAAAAGTGAAGATAAGTAATGTTATTAGTTATTTTTTTATAGTGTACGGGATACAGCGTGAAGCTGATTTAAATATTTTTTTATAGGAAAATTCATTTTGTAAGCAAATAATTAAATTACCACATCATATATAATACAAACGGGCACGCACAGCAAGCATGGTCACAAGCGACTGTGAACGCGACAGACAATGAGTTCGATTCCCACTCAAGGAAATTAAATATTTCATATTTTTATTGTCTCGCTCTGGTACCGTGGCAAGGCGCGGCGCTGAGTTTCGCCACTTAAAATATAATGTCTCCGGAATTCGGTTCTAGTTCCCAAGTTAGTTATACGGGATACAGAGTTAAGCTAAAAATATAAATATAACCTCTTAAGTCAATAAAACTATCTATAGTGATACGTACATATAATGTTATTAATAATGAATTTAGCATATAGGTAGATTAGGGTTGGCGGGATTTGTTTACGAAAAATGAAAATAATGAAATTCTTACGGAAACGGAAAAAAACACGATTTTTCAATTAAAGTCTTAGATAAATGAGTTAACATAATCCAAGCTGAGGACGACAATTATTATAAGTATAAAACAGTAAAACACTCAATTATCTCATAAAGTAATAAACTTGATGACTATCTATTAAAAACAAATGGTTAACATATAAACAATTTCACGGTACAACACCTACCCTCGATGAAGGTAATGCACGTGGTACGCTGAAGCGTGACACGTCAAGTCACGCTCGGTATTGCACGCAATTGGCGTGTTAACATTAACACGTTGATAATTGATTGTATTATTATACTATTATGTGGGGGAAGGTGAATTATATGTCATGTTTAGATTTTTTATTACATGCTTCACCTCGCTTATAGTAGAGGGAACCTGGTATTACACTTCGTTCCCTAGTTTCAGGTGAATTTTCCAGACAGTGTGTGTTGAGTGACTAAAGTGAGTGAGTGAGTGAGTAGTAGTGAGTCTACGCAGTGCTTTGCCTCCTTTGTTACCAGAGCGATGAAATACTAAATAATTCAATTATTATCGCTTACAATAGTTACTCGCTAAGTTTGATTTAATTACGTACGAGGTATCAAATCTCTCGCTAGATTATATTTCGATTCATAATTAATTGTAAAAGACATTAAGTGGAAAAGAGAGAAAGGAGAGCCTTATAAATATCAAGACAAAAAATCGTCAATAACGCTATTATTTCTATATTCCAATAGATTACAATATATTATATCATTTCTATAAGGCAAACAAATTAAATACCGTTATCTTGCTGCTTTACTTGTCAATACTTAACTATATATTATTTAAAATACGTACTTTTCAATACATAACTGACAATTGTTACAAACGTTCCATATGATACGGTGTAATTTGTATGACGTCTATGCCTGGAAACTGACGCCCTCGAGTCATATTTGAGTTATAAGCGAAAGCACATATTGAAATTGCATATTATTCCTGTCTTTAGTAGAATGAAATTATTTCATGCATATCAGTAGATACTAAAAGAGGTTTTACGTCTAACGGCTTACGAGTATGTTTATTCTTACGTAAATAATCTAGAGGGAGTCTAGTATTAAGATAATACGTTCTTATTAAAATACTTCCGTTTTCGCCGAATTCTTGAGGCAATTCGTGTCGAGTGGCAGATGTCAACGCCACGTTTTGCCAGAGCGAGGAAATGAAAAAAATATATATCATAATACCACCAGTGGGAATCAAACCTTCCACCGTCACGTTTACAGGCCACGAGGGCCTTATATATTTTTTTATGTATTTAATGAATGTTATATAATTTTTTTTTTTTTGGAAAATATACTCGTAATTATGTAAGCAATATGTAATAACTTCTTCCTATGTAATGTTGCTTTTTTAAAAAAGCTATACCCATTATGATTGAAATTAGAGTAAATGCACACTCAACATACCACAACAAGATACATTTTACTCAATTTTTAGCTCCCATTTCCACACACAGGATTTATCCAGTACGCGTATTCAGTTGCAATAAACTCGTGTTATTACTGTTTACCTCCGGCCTTCACGACTTGTAATCTTAAGATATTGGTAATGGCACGTGCATTGGCTGTGAGGCATTCCTTGTTTTGATCTATTGTTTACATACTATAAACTTGGACGTTTCGGCCTCACATAGGTAAAGGACAAAATTATGGGTCAATTTAATAATAAATTTCTCCGTTTTATTTGTTATAATTGTGTTTAAAGACACTGTAGTATACACTGTCCCGTATATAGCATGTTAAACATAAGGAACCTTACGTTAAGACCTTCTTTCTCTACTTTGTGCTAAAAATTTTCAGGCATTGCGTGTTGAGTGGTAGAACTGACTGAACGCCGCGCTTTGCCTTGGTACTAAAGCGAAGAAATAAAAATATTATTAAATAATAAATCATACCCACGATAGGGAATCAAACCCAAAACCCTCGTGCTTACAGTCACACGCTTGTACATCAGTAGAAGAATACCGATAGATAATATTGGTTCATAAAAACGTTATTAAATCAGCAATTACAAAAAGCAAGTAAATACTTTGCATATTATATTTTATATTCGGTACAGTTTTTTTGTATATTATTTCCATTTACCGCAGCGGTCGTACTTGTGTGTTCTAACGAGGCTTCGGTATAAATTCTCGAGTATAATAGCGCGTGCGCCGCAATTTGGTAGAAGTGAGTCAAATAATCGCCTCGGGCTGCGCAATCATGGCAGCTGGTTTCCATTGTCACGCAAATGTTAAGATGTACATATAATTTTATTTATTTTTATTTGTAGGCATATATGAAAGTATATCATATATTTTCAATGCGGCGTTGAGTTCCGCCAATCAACACGCGATGATTAATTGGGAACGGTCTTAATGAGAACAGAGTGTCTTAACGCTAGGTTCCTATGCCTCTTCGTCTGTGAACGCTGCTATGCGCGGGATACAGCGTGAAGCCAAAAAGATATGTATTTATCCCCGTGTTTACATGAAGAAAACTGAATTATTTTAACGTTATTTAATCAAGCGGTCTTCAAATTTATTACTCTATTATAAAAAAAAAGATATAATTTCATAATTTTTCTTCTCAATGGAAACTCACAGCTACTAAATTTAACCGACATCGCTTGCAGAGATGTCAGTAATGCGGGCCCGCGGCGGACAATCATTTTGGCTTCTGTTTAAAAACGCAATCACGATATTAATGTTTTAGTTACGTATGTAGATTATGCGTTTCTTATAATATACGTAACAATTTAATTTTAACCTAATATTACAACTATTAAATGTGAATTGTATATATTATAAAATATATTGTATGTATATATTAAAAGCTTTACCTTTAGAAAATATACTATTTAATATTTTTGGTAGTTTCTATTATATCATGATTATATATTGGTCAGTCGTAGCCCAGGGGCACAAGAGTGCAAATGTAAATACGACATGTTGTGTGTTCGATTCCCACCCGAGGAAATTAAATATTTAATATTTTTATTTTCTCGCTCTGGAAACGGGATCGTAGTGTCTTAAGATATTCCTTTGCCAAAGCCAACGAATTTACCTACATACATACAGGAAATACAATACAAAGCTATCTTTCAACTTGTACATAAAAGAACAAACGGCACACGCAATCAATAATAAAAATTTACAAAATATTTAGATCGGTATTCAAATCGACTTCATTTATCTTCCGAGTTTGAATCTGTCCGTACGTATATAATTCATAGTTAGTGGTTTTACATATGTAATTAAGAGCAATATCGAGCATTTGGTACGGTTAAACCTTATGTTATTACAGTACTAACTGGCAGTTGACCGGTTTTTGGAACACACGCGAGATAACGCCTTTGGGCTTCTGGAATCACTGGACGGGCATACTGTAGGTACAGTTTGTACTGAGTCGATTCGATATGCTTTAAAGAACTTTTGTTGAAAATTATGAAGGATGTGTTCCAAGGGCTCCATTATATGTAAACGCTCATATTAAGAGACGATTTAATTTTAATATTCATTGGTTTTTTATTTTTCTGATAAACGAAAATGATAGATTTTAATCAAAATGGTCTGAAACAAAGATAAAAATCTTAAAAAAATTTTACATACATTTAAAAAAAAATGATTAATTTCGTGATCTACTAATTTCATTCACGTATCTTCTTGAAAAATGTTGATCCCAGGGTCCTAACTTCAACCGTGCGAATTTAAGTTATTTGACCATTACATTTATAGCATATTATTAATTTGACTGGAGTTTTTAGCTAAAAATGGACTCTTATAGTAGTTTACAATTTTTTAATGAATAGTTGTCATCACATTGGACCTATAGAATATATATTTGTGAACAAATTAACATATATTAACTCAAACAGTGACACTGAAGCTCTCATATATAACACCTGTATCGCTTGTTTCGTGGCCACGGTACAATATTAGTATAAATTTGCATTTTTATTAGGCTCAATGGGAAGCTGTAAATAATTATGTCTACATTAGCATCCGAATCACTATTAAATTGAATATTTATGAAATTTGTATTTGACGAAGCTTTTCTGGTGCTTTACCAGAAAACGATACTAAAAAGTCTTTTCAAAATATTATAAACTTTTCAAAAGAAATGGAATATTGATACGAAGAAATGAAATATTCATTTAATCACTCTGGTGTCGAAGCAACGCGCGGCGTTGAGTTCCACCACTCAACACGCAATGTTTCCAGAATTGGAAAATATTATTATATAATTGCATAATCTTATAAATTGCGATTTCCATTAAATAATATCCGTATCGAACCATTAGTGGTGTGCCAATCGAAATGCATCGTAATACTTAAAGTAGTTTTCACGTCACTAGCAACTGCGGCTACTTGAGAGCCAGCCCATAGAATAAAATACCAGATGCTATAATATTAAAGCTTGTATAAATTACATTTGCTAATTAGTCAACTTCCTTTAATATATAAGATAGTGATCGATAAATTTTATTAATGAAAAATTATAGGTTTTTAATTATTTTTCAATTTAAATTCTTAATTTAAATTCACATAAGATATAAATGTTAAAATTGAATTTAACAAAATACATAATTTTATATGCATATTGCACGTATTTACAGTATATGTATGTTCGTGTTGGTATGTTCCTCGAGCTATTTCTAATTAAACTGCGGCGTCTTCTAAAGCTGGATATCTACATTCGATAAGCTATATTAAATTGTTGAAAAACGATAAAATTGTAATCTAATGATACTCATATTATTATTACAGCCAGCTATTACTTAAAACTGTAAACATTTAAGGTGCTACTAATTGTTTTATTGAATAAAACTGATTATAAACTAGATGAATATAATTAATAAATTTAATTTTTATTTTTTAAAAGTACAAATGTGATATTTCATAGCTTCTCTCGAACGATGTTGTATGTATTTACATTGAATTTGGTTTTATTTAAATTTTATATTTTAAACGAGTTTATGAGAATATCACGTTCTATATTATGATAATTTTAAAAAAATAACGAGCTTTTTTAATAATGTTATGAGCTTAAATTAATTTTTTAAACTAACTAATACATCCATTTTATACATTTAAACTTTGACTGACATTTGTGAGTTCGATCGTCACTCGAGACCAATATTTAATTAATTTTCAATTCTACACTATCATAGGAGAAGCGTGATATTAAGTTCCGCCACTCAAAACGGACTGTCTCGAAAATTCCGTAGTACGTTGGTAATGGGGCGTCTTTTTTTAAATTTTAAAATCTACATCCACGGGCGCATAGTTTAGCCGGTGCTTTTTTTTTAGTTTATCAAAGTTCTTTTAATGTGGCGTACTTCGTTTTGGGACAATTTAAACTGTACTTATATCTAGAGCTTATACTAGAGGGGTTGGATGAGACTCCTACCGACAATTTTTTTTTTCTTTCTTTTCCTTATTTTTTATTAATTTATTTTTTTAACATATATTATTATCGTACCGTATCGTATCGTATCGTATTCGTATATCGTACCGTATCGTATCGTATCGTATTATTATCGTATCGTATCGTATCGTATCGTCATTATAGCTGTCTTATATATAATTAAATTATAATGGGGCGTCTTAGGATTAGATTTAACAAATACAATAGTTTATTTTATTACATAGTTTTTAAATAATACTTGTTTGTTACAGGTACGGCACAGGTTTGGTTTGTTTGACGAAGTGTCCACGTCAGGAGGGGTGCAGGTACGAAATTGCAATTGGGTGCGATTTTTACGAGTGTCAGAAAATTATGGGCCCCAAGTAAGTTGTTATTTGTAATATTTATCATTCATTAAGTCTTTTATTATGAATACTTTTCATGTAAGCATTTTGTAAAATAAAAATGTAAATATCATCCGAAACTTCAATTACTTACAATAAAATCCTGTAAAATGTCATTACTTCTTTTTGTTTTTCATTTTATTTATTTTACATTTTTTTTTATTAGGTTAACTTCGTTTGTACAAAAGTCAAGGGCGAACCAGTGTATGAAGCAGTTAAGCCAGTTTCAGCACACACTGAGCTAGTGGTATACTACCTTCCTGAAAGACCTGAAGAATTGTTCTTCGTAAGAATGCGGAATAATTTGTATAGACAAACTATGGATTCAATATTAGAAGGTAAATATGACGCAATTAATCTTTAACCCATATTAAAATCTGTCAATATACGAAAAATTGGTAAATGTGTAAAGATATTAATAGTTTACACCAAAACTTTGATCTTCTTCTTCTTCTTCTCAGTCGTTACGCTCTTGACAGAGCGGTTGTGGCCATCACGTAGTCACGTTTTTGGCTTTCGTTATTCTTGCCACAGTTTCACGCCATTTCCTTCTGTTGGTCGCCATTCTAGTGCACTCATGCAATTTACCGTCCACAGCTGATTTTACTTAGTCAGTCCATCGCATGGGTGATCTACCTCTTGGTCTGGTACCATTTACTCTGCCTTGCACCACGAGTCGCTCTATGGAGTCGTTTTCTTTTCTGGAGATGTGACCGAAAAACTTAAGCATGCGGGTTTCTACAAGAGCTGATAGTCGCTCTTTGATGCCAAATTCTTGGAGTATGGACACATTGGAACGGAACTCTGTCCACGATATCCCTAGCATCTTCCTCCAGCACCACATCTCCATGGCATCGATCTTCTTCTTTTCCGCTTCCCGCACGGTCCGTGTCTCAAAACTTTGATACTGTTTATAAAAATTGTGAATGAAAATAGTATAAAGTATATTAAAAGTTATATCATTCTAAATAAATATTTTACGTATTCAAAATATGCAGTGGAGTATCAATTTAGAAGTAAGTATAATTAATTTATATGTAACTATATTGCAGGTGTTCATAATAGTTGTCGAATGTGGTGAAAGTGGTACATGTGTTAAAAATTTATGAGCACGAGTAGAGCAATCGCGATAGCCGAACCATGAAATTGTATCCAATTGATACACTTATAGTTTATACATTTCTTATGATGATTTTTTTTTGAGTTTTTAAATACCAATAATCGTATATAATTCCGGTAAAAATATATGGTTTGAAAATATTAAAAAAAAAATCTACAATAAACTGTTACTCGTAACCTTAGAAGAGATGCAGGTCCTGGTTCCATCATCAGACGAGTTCGATGATACCATGTTCTCGTATTGTCACCTAAGCTGTGAACTGACAGATTTCATGATGATATAATTTGGTATTTCAAGGGCTCAGATTCCGGTTCCTTAGATATTATCGCATAGGTACTTACAAAGTTATAAGTCGAGCTAATAAAAGCGTGTTAACTTTAAAAAATCTACATTTGATATTTATGTAAGGCGTTCCACAATAACGCAAGATATATTTTTCAAACACACTAAATTAAATTAAATATGCTAGTCAGTTATTAAAAATTTTACATAATATTATACAAATACATGTTTCTATGATAATTTATTTCCTGCAATTATATTAATCGAAATTGGGCAAAAATTCTATGAATAATCTGTTTATAAACTGTTTTTTTTTAAATGTAACATACATCAAAAACTCACATATACTCCGCCAAATTATTAAAATGGTTTACCGGCAAGCTCAGCTCTCCTGTACATATAAAGAACGTAAAATTTTAACTATAACCAAATAAACAAATACTAAAATAGAATAAATCAAATACTTACGGGAGCTCCCCATACAATAAACATATGTTTTGTGCCATTTTCATACATAATGGGTACGGAACACGGCGTGCGCGAGTCCGACTCGCACTTGGCCGGTTTATTTAATAACATATTCTTGAAGCATTATAAAGCAAGCAAAACTTCCATACCATGTATCTACTAAGGTCACTTTGGTGACGGCGGCACTTCAAAGAACTCTTTTAGTTCGGTAGTCGACGGTTCATGATTGCCTTTTTATCTCAGAGCCACTGATCAATGCGACATCTGTAAATGACTGTCGTTAGTAACTTTACCGGTGTTTCATGTATAATAATCATTTGTTTTATTGTTTTCTTTTAGTTTTATTTGTTTCATATTAGACTTAAGATTAGTTTAAATATTAATTTTGTATGTTAGTTTATAGTATATTATTTTTTAGTGTCTAATATATTATGTTCACCGTCGTGGCGTAGGGGCACAAAGTGTGCTGTAAAATCGATTGCTTGTGGGTTGCATCGATTCGAATTATTTCTATTTATATTTTCATTTCTTCGCTCTGGTGTCAAGGCAAAAGGGCCGTGTTGAGTTGAGGAACAGAGTGTTAACACGAGGTTCCCTCTGCCTACCCTGTGAGGGATACGGCGTGAAGTTGATTATTATGATTAATATATGTTGACTTTTTATAGAAATACTTGTGAGCTAGAACTGGTTGTTAAAATTTAATAACAATTTAAGACTAAAAAAATGTTATTGCATAATATTTCTTACAATTTATCTACTATTGATTACCCATAGATCACATTCGTTTCATCACAAAAAATCTTAAAATATGTATATATATATATATATAAATTAACATTATAAAGTATTCAATTTAAAATTATTAACACTGTACGAAGTAGAACCGTTCGGTTAAGTTATATAGGTACCCAGCGATAACGAACGCGGCGCGTTTGTCTCACTAAAGAGATCCGATCGGCGACCACATCGATAACTCCAATGCAGCTGTCGGCGGAAATGGCCTATATGTATATAAAAATATTGCTAATGTTCAAAATGAATGTCTGGAATGGAATAAGTATGTTTTTAATGAGAAAAATTGATATCATATGTGTTTATTATATCACCATGAGGCCATTATGGCGCAGTGAAACAGTTCTGATTGTAAACGTAATGGTTGTACGTTGAAATCGTCAATTTTCATTTCTATAGTTATCAAAGACCCGAGAGTTCACAAAATCAAAATGTAATATCTCGATGGATCCATCATGGATGGATGGATGAATGGAAAGAGGAGTATGCAGTTTTTTGAGACTAGGTTCTACGGACCTATCATGTTATGTTGACGCTGTCAATATATAGGATACAAACATTGTCCGTTGCGTTTTCGATTGCGGTTCGATCCCCTTGGGGGAAGGAAATATTTAATATTTTCATCTCCTCACTCCAGTTAGGAGGCAAAACATGGGATTAAGGTACGCCACAGAACACGCAATTCCCTCAAAAATTCGGCGGACGGTGGGTAACAGATGTCTTAATTGGAACGGGTAGCTGGGGAACTAGTAGGGAACCTGGTCCCTCTGTCTTTCTTGCTATGTAATGCTACTGCTATGTAGTATCGTTTTTATCATTTACTTTTGTTTTCTGCTTATTATTATAAATACAAACGTTAAACAATAAATATTATTATAATGATTTATATTATATATAGAGTTCGTTATTTTTATTTTTTGCGTATTATTATTGTAATACTTAAAAAAATAAATTAATAAACAAAAAGAAACTCGTGTCGTTTTTACTGTTTGTCACGCAACAGATCATTATATAAATATATGTAATAAAATAGTAAATGATGCCTCGCGGATACCTCTTTAATATTTAAGGTTGACAGAAACAAAATAAACTATGACGAAGTGAATAGTGCGTTATCGCATATTCTTCGTTGGTTTGATGTTAATAATCTAATGTTAAATGCTAAAGAAACTAAATGTATTGAGTTTGCTTTACAAAATGTTAAAAAACATAATTTCAGTTTACTAATTAAAAGAGAAACTCTCAATTTGTCAGAATCAGCTATTTTCTTAGGTGTAACTATAGATTTCACACTCCATTGGAACACTCATCTGGAAGCACTTGCGGATAAGTTCAGCTCTGCCGCGTTCGCAATTAAAAAAGTAAGACAAATGACGGACGTTGAAACTGCCCGACTAGTCTACTATAGCTATTTTCATAGTATTTTATCTTATGGAATGCTCCTATGGGGCAGTGCTTCAGACATAAACTCAATATTTATCCTCCAAAAAAGAGCCGTGAGATATATTTATAAACTAAGAGCTCGAGATTCTCTGCGAGATGTTTTCAAAGATCCAGGTATTCTTACAGTTGCTTCCCAATTTATATACTACAAAATTCTCTATGTCAGACAAAATATACATTGTCATAGTAAACATAGTGACAATCATACGATAGGAACGAGAAATAAAGATAAGATTGTTACTCCAAGTTTTCACCTCCAAAAAGTTAATAAATCTTTTATGGGTCTGAACATACGTGTATATAGTAAAATCCCGCAGTGTATTCTAGGTTTGCCACTTCCAAAATTTAAAATAACAGTAAAAAAAATTCTGACAAGTAAAGCTTATTACATTGTTCAAGAATATTTAGAGGACAAACATGTATGTAATGTCTATTGAATGTAATGCAGGATAGCGGCCAACTAATGTAATAGATTGTACCATTGATTTTGAAAAGAGCAACTGTTGAGTTTCTTGCCGGCTCTTCTCAGCAGAACTGCCTTCCGAACCGGTGGTAGCTTTTTGTTCATATGTTCATTCGACGATTCAAAAGTGCTT